>OX243828.1:10068172-10088158 GCA_945859605.1 Lumbricus rubellus
ATACATACTACATGTATAATACATGACTAGTCAATAGTCACTTTGTTTCATGAATGTCTTGTCTTTTTTCTTCGCCGTGGCTGGGCTGGGAGCGCCTCTGAGTAGATTTCTTGAAAGGGTGCTGCATAAATCCATAGAATGAATGAATATGAACGAATGAATGAGCGAATGAATGACTGAATAAATGAAGATAGATGGATGAGTGGGTGAATGGATGGATAGGTAGACAGTTGGATTGACGCATGTATACTGCATGTAGATAGAGAGATAGATGGAGAGCGAGACAGACAGACAGACAGACAGACAGACAGACAGACAGACAGACAGACAGACAGACAGACAGACAGACAGACAGACAGAGGACTAGAGATAGTGAATCTCGAGGAACAGAAAAGCGAAGGTAACATAAAAATGGAATATAATAAAAACTGTGAATGAAGTGAGTAGAAGAATGGTGAGGAGCAGAGAAGAATGGAGAGAGGAGCAGAGAAGAATGGAGAGAGGAGCAGAGAAGAACGGAGAATGAAGTCGAATAAAAACGACGAGATTAAAACCAATAAAAGCGTGAAGAATAAATAAACACAAAAGAAAACGAGGCGAATAAAAGCAGAGAGAAGTGAGGATGAGTTGAGAGAGGAGCAAACGAAACTACAGGCAAACACACAGCCAGACAGAGAAAGAGTCTGACAAACCAAACAAGACATAGACAGACAGACAGACAGACAGACAGACAGACAGACAGACAAACAGACAGACAGACAGACAAACAGACAGACAGACAGAGAAAGAGACTAACAAACCAAACAGGACATTAGCAGACAAACAGACAGACAGAGAGACACACAAACAGACAGACAGAGAAAGAGACTGACAAACCAAACAAGACATAGACAGACAGATAGACAGACAGATAAAGAGACTAGCAAACCAAACAGGACATTGACAGACAGACAGACAAACAGACAGACGTACAGACAGATAAAGAGACTGACAAACCAAACAGGACATTGACAGACAGACAGACAAACAGACAGACATACAGACAGATAAAGAGACTGACAAACCAAACAGGACATTGACAGACATACAGACAGACAGACAAACAAACAGACAGACAGACAAACAGACAAGCAGACAGACATACATACATAGAAAGAGACTGACAAACCAAACAATACATAGATAGACGGACAGATAGACAAACAGACTAACAGACAGAGAAAGAGACTAACAAACCATGCAAACAGGACATTGACAGATAGACAGTGACAACAGCAATAATTTCCCGCCGTTTGAACGCCGTCTGCTGTCGACGTCACCACATCATCAAAATACACTGGTTCCCCGCAGTCCATTGTCACGACCTCTCGGCTTTCGTTCAGCCTCTAATGGTCTCATATTCCAGCCGCTGACCATCGCTATGCAAAGTCCATCGGATATTACAAATTATTCGGCCCAGTGAGGCCGAACGGACGACCAAACGACGAGGCAAGCAGCATGGCCGAACGTTCGGTACGTGCTAACATATTATATGATCCGTCCGTCGAAGTCATTATTATTAAAGTGGATTTTCGACGTTCGGGTTCAGCCGGGATCATGCCCCGAATTCCGACCCCGTCTTAATTAAAGAAATCACCGGGGTACCAGCGCGAGCGCATTCAGTGCGGAGTAGGGAACCAGCGTCGACGATATTATTATGGTCAAAGACTATCAATATCGACGTTGCGGACGTCAGAGAAAAGTAAACGCAAGGTGGCGGTAGAGTCGCTGATGAGACTGGTGCAGACGACATCAGAATGGGGCGGGAAATAACGCAGGATGAATGCCGCGAAGTAGAGAACCATTCATGGGCGCCCGCACACAGAGGCTTGCAATAGGGGACACTGGTCGATCCCCCGGAAAACAATATTGATAGGCCCTATTCAACTTTTAGCTACTACTTTCCCCCCAAATTTCTTCGCACTAAGGTACTAAGGTTACGAATGGTGCACAAAGTGAAACTGTTAATTTACATTTAACGAACGTAGCTCTTCGAAAAAAAACATGTTCGTAATTTACTTAATTTGCAATTTTTAAGCTCTCGCTGAAAAATAATTTCCCCTCCTACAAAGATATCTGCGTGGTCCGTGGAACCAGCGTAAAAGGACTCAAAATTTATTGCCCACCCAGAATATGAAGAACATAATGGCGACACACGTTCATATTTATGAACGAGTCGTCGATTGTGCAACTAAATCCCAGACATAAATGCCAACTCGAGTTGACATTTGTGACCCGGTCCATGAAAAGGGACCACAACGCGGGATTTATTTACCGAGATACAGGCCTTAGAACATGGTCACCCATCGAAATATCGAAATCGGGTTTTCACTGGGATTCGCTAGATGACTCTTCTGTCTATCAAATTTTCATAATGGTTCACAGAAATCATTTGATATTATTAGGTTTTCTTATTGTAATATTAGAGCACATAAAAGGGACTGCAAGGCGGCATCCTTATTGTCGGGGTATTATGACAGTAGAATATTTTTTGGAAACGGTTTTAATGATGAATCTATGATTATAATTATAGTAATGCGCTAAATAATTCATTCTACATGTCTATGCAGCGCTTTGATTTCCATGTTTCTAAATATAAAGTGTAAGGTTCAACAAACAGCGATATTCGGATTATTCACTTCAATTGCGTTTTCCGAAGATCTCGTTTTTCAGGTACATCACGTTGTAAAGTTTAAAAAAAATAGAAAAGATAATAGTGCTGTGTCACATAATACATCATTCTTTTCAGAATTTTGTGCTGATCATGGTGGTATACATAAGTCCATTCCCGCGTTGTGGTCCCTTTTCATGGACCGGGTCACAATTTTATGTCCGGAACTTAGTTGCACGATAGAAAGCTCGTTAAGAAATAAAAAATTCAGTAATGGATGGATTGGCTTACGGTTTTCTGCAGCGTTGTTGTTGTGTAGTATCTAAAGTAGCATTCTCTATTGTTTTGTAGTATTGGCAACTGTTTTTACAGGAACTCCGCACAGGTATCCGTTTCTAAGTTGCCTTAGACAAATCAGTCAACATAGGCTGCAGCAGTAGTGGTATAAGGACAGGTTCGTGGAAAATAGACCCGACCCCACCCCTTCCATTGTTCTGTCCATAGTCTATTGCTTGCCCATAGCGCCCCTCGAAACTTCTTCTCGGAAGCACTTCCGACAACAGCGCGGACACTGCATCGGAGTTTTACGCCGACGTGCCAGAGCAATTACGAATGAAAGACTTGCTTAAGGTCCCTACGCGGCGGTTTGAGGTGAATTCGAACTTGGAACCCTCCTCCGACTCTAAGACACCGAACACACCACTAACCCAACGCGCCCCATAACTACTATACTCTCATCACCATCAACACTGCTCTACTACCGCCATCGCCATCGCAAGCACCACAACACTATCGCTGCTGGTATTAATACTTCTGCAGTTCTGCTACTATAGGCCTACTATTAACATCACTTTCACCAACACTGTTACTACCTACAGAGTCTTATTAAAGTAATGTGTAAATTAGTGATATATAACGATCGAACAGTTCCCATTTAACCCTTTAATGCCAAGATGGTAGTAAATGGTATGGGAAATCCTATACCCTCCGGCATTGAAGGGTTAATTCACAACAAAACTTTTTGATTAACACCATTTTAAATTCTATTCTACATCACCTGCCTTATGTTTAAGGTTGCAGAGTTGCAACCTGCATGAATGATAATAATGATTAGGCCTACTAATAAATAACGACTACAATAAAAATTAATGATTTGCACGACTTCTGCGCGCAATACTTCAACGCTCTTGTCAATGCCAGCGAGTTTTTGGGAGGGAAATGCAAGAAAGATTATGTAAAATAATTCATGACATTACGAAAATTTACGACGCAAGTAAGTCGCGCAGAAATGTGAATCCGTGATGCGGAAAATGTGAATCCGAAATGCGGTGTAAAATTCTACATGTAGAGAATGAGAGATGCAAGGGGCACGGTATAATTATGTGCAGCGGCGATATAGTGGATGCCATCAAATCGTCATGAAAAGACCAAGTATGGATAATTCGAGAAATATTATATGTGGAAAATATGGGGAAACAAAGGGTCGGCAATTCCGCCAAATATCCCCCGTTTTTATGACGGTGACATACGATTGTTATTGGGGGGGGGAGGGGGTGGTGGGGGGTCAACTGTCATCACTTGGTTCTAAACGATGCACTAAATCGATGTTGAGAGACGAAAGAGGGCGCCCTCGTCTTTCCCCATATTTCTAAGTAGTTGTCCCCCCACTGTATCCGTCTCTCTCTCACTCTGTGTGTCTGCCTTTCTTTATCCTGCTAATCTCTCTCTCTATCTGTGTTACTGTCTCTGTCCCTCTGTCTCCATTTTTATGGTTCTATGTCTCCAAATATGTCTTTGTCTCTGTATGTCTCTGTCTCTTTCTTTTTCACTATCTTTGTCTCTGTCCCTGTCCCTGTCTGCCTCTGTCTCTGTCACTGTCTCTGTCCGTATTTCTGTCTCTGTCTGTGTCTCTATTGTCTGTCTGTCTGTTTGCCTGGCTGTATATATATATATATATATATATATATCAATCCTTCCCTATCTCCCTTACTATCTCTCTCTGGCTCTCTCTGTCTCATTCTGTCTCTGTTTGTCTGTCTGTCTGTCTCTCCAATATCATCACTCTTATTTTATCTATCTATCTATCTATCTATCTATCTATCTATCTATCTATCTATCTATCTATCTATCTATCTATCTATCTATCTATCTATCTATCTATCTATCTATCTGTCTATCTGTCTATCTGTCTGTCTGTCTGTCTGTCTGTCTGTCTGTCTGTCTGTCGATCGATCGATCTGTCTGTCTGTCTGTCTGTCTGTCTGTCTGTCAATCTATCTATCTATCTATCTGTCTGTCTGCCTGTCTGTCTGTCTGTCTTTCCATCTATCTATCCATATCCATCTGTCTATCTGTCTATTTGTCTATCTGTCTATCTGTCGATCTGTCTATCTGTCTGTCTGTCTGTCTGTCTGTCTGTCTGTCTATCTATCTATCTATCCACCCATCGATCCATCCATCCATCTATCTAACCATCCATACATTTATCATCTATCATCTATATGTCTGGTTTTGTCTGTGTATTTGTCTCTCTCTCTCTCTCTCTCTCTCTCTCTCTCTCTCTCTCTCTCTCTTTCCATGCCCGTCTGCCCTTCTGAATATGTGCTTGTAACGACCACCTAGATATATAACCGGTGTGGGGTTGGGGTGAGGTGGGGCTATGAGACGATGGAGCCTGAAATGACCCAGCCAGACCAAAGCATTATCGTTTATGGGGACTTGCTAAACAAGTCTATAAATAGTGGACCCGTTCTCTGAAACTCTACATGGACCCGACACAGACGACCATCGAAACGAAATATTGCTCTAAATTTATGTTTATGCTTATCGCAAATATTATTTGTCGGTGAGCACATGAATACAAGCTGAATCCATACACTTATATGCATAATTATTACACATGTATTATGTATATGATATATATTATATTGTTCCATTACACAATGTAAGAGCACATAATTCATATGCACATTCACATGTATAATTTATTTATAATAATTTATGTAGTACATAATCCTGTATATATAAATACAATTATACATGTATATAAATATATGATATTACAGAAGAGCTATTTCCTAGAAATGCATGCATAAATATACATACGGGCTACTTCGATATACATATATATATATATATATATATTATGTTCCTAGTAGATTGAAGAGAAGCCCAAGAGGAATACAAACTATAGAGAATCGAGATTGGATGCCCAGAAGCTGTCGCCACCGGGGGCCATTTTACATCGCATTCTAGATATGCCCATGCACGGTCTGGTCCTCGACTATTCAGCTAAGACACGGTAGCCGGCTGGCTAAAGAAATGGCTTTGTGACGTGGGTCTAAAGAGGGTATACGAGACTTCATGGTCCATGCCGGTGTCGCGTGACAGAGTCTCCCCCCTAAAATTCTCCCCACGGAGACTTTATTTCGAAATAGATTCTCCCCCGGAGGATCTGTTCTAGAATAAATTCGCCCCCCGGAGACTATATTCTGAAATAAAGTCTCCGGGGGAAGAGAATATTTCCTCCGCCCACGAAACAAAGTCTCCCCATTGATCGTGAAATCGGCTAAAGTCGCATAAAATTAATAGATAAGCATATCAAACCGTTAGTTTACGTTGCTAACACGATAACACGTTATTTAACACGAAAATATATATACTTTTACACCAGAAAAATGTTTTCCAAAACAGATTTTCAGCCAGGGGGAGACTCTGTTTCGGGGGGAGACTTTGTAACGGGGGTAGACTTTATTTTGTGACACCGGCGCCATCGATTAATATCTGGCTATTAAATAGTTGCGCCAAACAAATGCGTTACAGTAGGTGTAGACCGTGTAGTAGTATTTGTTGTAGTAATAGCATAGTGGTATCGGTGGTGTTAGTAGTAGCAATGGCGGTGGTAGTAGTAGTAGTGGTGGTGGTGGTGGTGGTGGTGGTGGTGGTGGTGGTGGTGGTGATGGTAGTTGTGGTGGTACTGTGATGGCGGCGGTGGTGGTGGTGGTTGGGGTGTTATTTCTGGTAGTAGTAGTAGTAGTAGTAGTAGTAGTAGTAGTAGTAGTAGTAGTAGTAGTAGTAGTAGTAGTAGTAGTAGTAGTAGTAGTAGTAGCAGTAGTAGTAGTGGTACTAGCAGCAGTAGTAGTAATACATGCGTACATACAGTACACACACATACATACATGCATACATACATACATACACACACATACATACATACATACATACATACATACATACATACATACATACATACATACATACATGCATAAATACATACATACATACATACATACATACATACATACATACCTACATACATACATACATACATACATACATACATACATACATACATACATACATACATACATACATACACACAAATTCATACATACATACATACATACATACATACATACATACATACATACATACATACATACAGGGGCGTCTATCCTATGGGGGGGATGGCGCGGAATGCGCCATTGCAAAAATTGGGGGGGGGAATAAATTTATTGCAGTTGGGGGGGACATAAGATTTTTGTCCATATAAAAAGAAATTAGCACTGCACTTGTTGTAGTATATTTATTTGATAATGAACAAAATAGTATCCTATTCCCCCCCAACTGGAGCAAAACCTGTGCAAAGCGTCTATAAGCTTACCGGCCATAAGACGCCAAATAGCCTACTCCGCTCACTCCCCTGCGCTTGCGTGCTTACGCACAACAGATCATATTACTTACTTACTGACCAAAATGAAACAAGCAGTGCCTGTGCCAGATTACGTCATTACCAGTCAACTCTACTTTAATTACTATCTATCATCTATGGTTAAAATTTATTGTTTTCGTCCGATTATTGGATTATAATATTGAATTTAAAATGCCTCGCGAAAAACAACAGTATCAATATCAATGCAAAGAACCCAGCTGTAATTTAATGGTTCGTAGCGACAAATGGAACGACCATTGCAAGAATAAACATGGATACAAATTTCTAAGGTAAATAAATTACTAACATTAATTATTAGTATAGTCTGTAACATCACACGCGGACTAATATTATCCATAACTCGTAATCTCGTATTCATGAACGCTGCATTTGTAGACACAGAGTACAGACTAGCCACTATAATCCTTCAGCTCTCTCTATTGACTGTGACTGTGAGGGTTATCAGAAAAAATTATTGAAATGGAGATGAGTAGTTTTGTAGGCCTATCATCTGCCGAGTCATGTAACCCGTGTTGCCTCTGTGTGGCCGAATGGATCACGTCGCACGTCTTTCGTGCCGGTCGGCGCGAAAGGGCCTGGGTTCAACTCCATAATTCCATCATCCATGAAACCGTCTTGTGGAGTGGAGCAACTTTTAACCATAAAAGTACAGCTGTTAAACGATTTGACATTGACATATAAGTGGTAGTTAGCCTAATCATAATGATCTTGGCGTCTATCTTACTTACTATGATTACGAGTTGAAAAAGAAACTGGCACTGGTCCTATGTGATCCCCTGCATCTACACGGTTGTATATATTCGCCAGCTCAACCCGCGTTTTCCACTCCTATTCTATTGATCCGCCACCGTTTCTTCATTCCTTGAATCCTTGTTACGTCTTATCTTATTTTCAGAGATTTGGAAATCAAGTACATCGTTGTACAAATACGCAGAAATGGAGCCTGGGAGAAATTTACAACTGGAAACCCAAGGTCGCCAGCACCAGATAACAGTCATGAAGACGTTCCTGGTTCTAGTAGTTTAACAAGGGATGTTGAAGATAATGCTAGGCAGTGGCAACTGTCCAACTCGCTACAACCAACTACCGCGGGCTTGACTGTTGCATCAACTGAAAACCTAGACGATGTGGACATGCCGATTTCATCTGTTGCGCGTGGTATTCTAGCAGATCATATGTCACTCGAATCACCAATGCATCCAGCTGCTGCTGGTCTTGCCAGTGAAGACAGTGATCAACCTACCACCGACCAACCATCTGATGATGAAACAGATGCACAGCTTGAAAACAACAGTACAGTCAGTATACTGCAAGTCCAGTTCAAGGGAGGGCGTCCAACGAAGCTTCGACTTATTCTGAGTACGATCCAGTTAAAGTGGCCAGACAGCACATTGATGGATCAGTCATAACTATGTTCGTAAATAATTATTGTCAACCGGATTCATCTTTCGTCTTTCCCAAATCCGACACCCGGTCATTTCTTCATTCCTGGTTTTTTCGCGAAATGCCAGACGGATCTAAAGAACGGCGATCTTGGCTATCGTACAGTACATCGACCGACAGGGCATATTGTTTGGACTGTTTGCTTTTTGGTGGTCCATCTGCTGCAGAAGTATGGACTAAAAGTGGATTCCAGGGCTGGGTACAACGTCATGGAATTCGCGACATTTGTTTACATGAATCCTCAACATGCCACCGAGACGCCGAAATGGCCCATCTGCGCTGGGTTGGAAAAAAAAGAATTGACCAGCATCTTGCCAACCAGCGGAATACTCAGATTGAGCAAAACAGACAAGTTGTTTATGTTGAAATCAAAGCCATCAAATATCTTGCCAAGGAAATGATGGCACTCCGTGGCCATTTTTCATTTGATGGAAAGTTTTTGAACTTGTTTAAATTGCTTGCCGAATTTGACCAGAGTTCTGCCCTGTATCTTGCAAAGTTGGATGCAATGCGAGAAAACGACACTAAGAGGAAACCAGAGGTAAATTTCCTGAGCCCCGGAAATGTTCGTCGTCTTCTTGGC
Source organism: Lumbricus rubellus (assembly GCA_945859605.1). Lineage (NCBI taxonomy): Eukaryota > Metazoa > Annelida > Clitellata > Crassiclitellata > Lumbricidae > Lumbricus > Lumbricus rubellus. Next base: position 10,077,581 of record OX243828.1, read on the forward strand.
ATCATTAAGTCAATGATTGTGGAAAACATTGTCAGTGACATCCGTCGACAAGGCAGGTGCTCGCTTATTAGCGATGGGACACAAGATAAGTCGAAACTTGAAGCACAATGTGTTATTATGCGGTACATCGAAGGATGTGGTGACGACTTGCACCCCGTGGAGCGTCTCGTTGATGTCTTCACATCTGGAGAGACTAGTGGAAAAGTATTTGCTGATACGATTATGAAAAGTTTAGACGTCGCTGGTATTGATCTCAATTGGCTAGTTGGTCAAAGTTTTGATGGGGCTTCGAATATGCGGGGTAACATTTCCGGATTGAAAACACAAATTCAACAGCATGCCAAGAAAGCTATCTACATCTGGTGTCATGCGCATAGACTAAATCTTGTCGTTGAATCTGTGCTCGCATGCAGTGTTGAAAACAGTAAGACGATTGGTCTGATGCAGGAGTTGCACACATTCTTCAACGGCCACAAACGTCATGCTGTTCTGGTTAAAATGCAGACTAATCAACGGTACTGCATGACACTTAAGCGTGTCTCCGAGACAACTCGCTCATGGCGAAGCGTCGAGGATGGCATTAACACTCTTATTGAGTGTTATGAAGTGGTTACTGATGCACTCGAGGCACTGAAGACATCTAGAACATCAGACGCAGTCACTGTTAGTGGGGCATCCGGCCTACTCAAGCGGCTTGATGAATTCGACGTCATTGTTTGTATGTTCGTTTTGCGTTCAATCCTGCGCGTGACAGGACCGGTCTCCAGGATGCTACAGGGCGTAGGCACAGATCTCGCAATAGCGTCCACACTGATCGAAGCCTGCATCAACCAGTTTCGTAAATGCAGAGGTTCTGTTGATGACGCATGGGAGAAGGTACTGTCAGATGCTAGAGCATTTGCTGCAAAGCATGGTATAAGAGCCAAAGTTGCATCAGAAGAGGCAACGCAAGACAAAGAAGATGCCAGGTGAACAGTGTTCGGATGAGCGCGTCGTTGACGATGATCAGGCACTGAAGGTTAATGTTTACATTCGATCCCTTGATACCGTCCTTGTTGCCTTAGAAGATCGGTTTTCAGACGAAAATCTCCTTTTTCTAAAGCAGATACAACTATTCACGCCGAAGAGCTTATCAAAAGGAACTCGAGTCGCAGAGGATGACATTGCTGAATTGTGCGAGTTCTATGGACTTTCGGCTGTCCAACTTGCCAGAGAGCGAAACGATTTCCTCGATGTGTATTCCGATTTGGAGCAGGTTGTCACAATTGACCACCAAACTCAAACTGCAAAGCATGACCAGTCTGAGACGATTGCTGTCGCTGATGATGACGACGAATGTGAATGTGACTCAGAAGAACCAGGATCTGATGCCAAATGGATGGAACAAAGTTTCATCAAACCACTACGTATTGTGCAACAAATTTCGTCGTATCCTCATCTGTCGTCTTTGTACAAAGTGTTATCTACGTTGGCAGTATCGAGTTGCAGTGCGGAACGGGTGATGAGCCGTATCCGTATCGTCAAGAACAGACTTCGATCAACAATGGTTGACGACTACTTTTCGGCATTGTTGGTTCTCTCAACTGAGAAAGACATTCTCGACAAAATCGTCATCAACGACATCATCAATCGATTTGCAGCACTGTCTAGACCACTCAGCAAACACCTCATTTATTCATGAACTTTTAGACTTTTGGTCGACCGTCCACTCTATCGAACTGATGTCCGGACGGTATATTGAATTAAAATTAGATAGGTCTGGATTGTTGCATTTGTAAAAACATCTTTTTTCACTCCAAGTGTTACCTACGCGCACTTCGCGCAGCAAAAAATTTAAAAATCTAGGCGGGAGGGGGTGTCCCCCTTCCGCACCCACCCCCTTGGGGGGGAAGGCGCCATGAACTCACTTTTAAGTTGGGGGGGGGGATAGACGCCCCTGCATACATACATATATACATACATACATACATACATACATACATACATACATACATACATACATACATACATACATACATACATACATACATACATACATACATACATACATACATACATACATACATACATACATACATACATACATACATACATGCATACATACATACATACATACATACATACATACATACATGCGTTCATCACAGGCCGAATAGATCGATCACAATGCCATGTATGTCGACAGACTCGAACCCGACCATGCAACCGTTAACCGTGTATACATGTATAATTGTATATACATGTACATACAGAGGAAGGCAACTCTCTGTGTGTTGTGCAGCTTATCTGACTTATTATTCCATATCTATGCATGGCGGATGTTGGCTCAACTTAAACAAATGGACTTCCATGCATATCCCTGTATACATATGTAATCGGAAAAATCTGTGCAGCTTATGATAAATATTGGCTCGCGCAAAAATGTCTATATATAATTTTACATAGGCCTACAAAACCCTACATATATGTATATGTATATAATATTATAGAAAATATTATATACAGGGTGGGCCAGCATAAATGAACCAACTTTGAATGCATATAACTCCGCCAAATTTAGGAATTTATTTATAATTTATGCGTCAAATTAAAGATATTTTACTCACAAATATGCACTGAAAAAATGGAACTGGTACAAGTTTAGGTTTTAATTATATGCTCGGAACAGCGCTAGCTACCATATTTTGTTGTATTCTATGACGCGATCTGGCGTCGTTGACAGACGGAGATCGCGTTTTGATCTTAATTTTCCGAACTGATAAGGGATATAATTCGGTTGAAATGATTTACAAATTTTCTAACAGTGGATGGAATAAACATTACCTTGAATTATCTGCTACTGAAAATTGATAAAAACAGGACTTTCTTATCGTAAACCATGGGAATTACGGTGCGCATATCCGCTAACATTGCTCTTGTGTCCGAGTAAATTGGCCGTCAAGACAACGACCCGGATAGGCTCTACAGGCAAATATCCCCAGGTCAATCAACGCGAAACAGGTAGTCCTAGAAACACCGTACAACATATTCTAAAAGATGATCTAAAGTTATTTGTCGACATGATGTCCAACAGCATTCCAACACTGACGAAAAGAAACGGCTAAAGGCCTAGCGAAACAGCCGGCCTGCAGTCAGCCGTTTCTTTGCGTCTAAAGCAGCGCGCACGGCTGTTGATAAAATTGAAAGAAAATGGTTTTGCGGCGAGAAGATATTCATGGTATATACTTCTAAAAACACCTAAAATGATCGTGTTTATGCACGTGTTAGCGAAAAACGAATGTTTAATATCTCGGCGAAACGACGCCTTATTACGTCACAAATGACAGCAAAATATGGTAGCTAGCGCTGTTCCGGGCAAATAATTAAAACCTAAACTTGTACAAGTTCCATTTTTTCAGCGCATATACTTGAGTGAAATATCTTTAATTTGACGCATAAAGTATAAATAAATTCCAAAAATTAGCGGAGTTATAAGCATGCAAAGTTGGTTCATTTATGCTGGCCCACCCTGTATGTATATGTTTTACGTGTATGCAGTTGATCACACATTTATATAATGCTTCTACATTTGCCTGTACCATATATATACCACTAGAGATATACATGCATATATTTTATGTCTCTAACTGTATAGATATAATGTATATATACCGCAATATATATATACAAGTGTGTGTGTGTATATATATATATAAGTGACAATTGTGGAAGTGTGTGTGCACAGTGCGACAGCTGCAGACAAATGGAAGAGACGTTGATGATTGACGAAGTCAAGTCGGGATCAAGGAGAGAGTGACCGAGACAGAGACAGAAGCAGAAAGAGGCAGATAGACAGACAGATGGAAGACAGACAGACAGAAGATAGAGACAGAGACAGTAAGAGACAGAGAAAGATATAGAGAAAGATATAGAGAAAGGGAGAGACATTGGGATACAGTGACATAGAGAAGATACTGAGAGACAGAGATTGAGAGACAGAGATACATAGAGAGCCGCAGAGAAAAAGAGAGTGAGTGAGAGAGAAACATAGACAGAGAGACAGAGAGACAGAGAGAGAAGGAGACGGAGACGAAGAGAGAGACAGACAGATAGACAGACAAACAAACAAACAGCCAGACAGATATTACGGGATCTGCATGACAGAGACAGAGACAGATGCAGAGACAGACCGAGACAGACAGACAGAGAGAGAGACAGACAGAGAAACAGACAGAGACAGACAGAGAAAGCGACAGAAGAGGATGAGGGCAAATGGAAAAAAGCGAGAGACAAATATCCAGAGGATTGTATTCCTCAAAGAATGAGACAATGGAATCGGAGAAGGAAGAACAGACAAAGTTTGTCGAGACAAAGGAACCAGAGAATAATAGGGTGACTTCGTACAGGATAAGAAATCAATAGACTCAAACATCCAACATCGATCGACAACAATAGAGACAAGTTACGAGGTATGCTATGCGCATGCGCACATGCATGCTCTATTGTTCATGGCTACCCGCAGCCATAGTCGACCCTATCCGAAAACCATTCTTTTGGCACCTTTTACCCATTGGTCAGTGTTTTATCTAAGCATCTCCGGGGTTGGAGGGGGGGGGGGGAGTTTCTCAGGAACGACATTCCCCAGAAAATTTTCAGAGCTGTTTTTGCATCTATATTGCGTTACGTCAAATGTTTTAGTAAACTGCGAGATTGTGATTATACTTTATTTACTATTACTGTCTGGTGAGAGTTTATATAAACTAAGCTTAATAGAAAAAATAGAAGGCATACTACTAAGAAAACATTGGCACCTACAGATGTATTTTCAGGTGGGGAAAACACGATGGCCACGGTAAATATTTTGGCAAGAGCCTGAAAATACAAAGCAGGGAAATAAAGAAATGGTATTTTTTATAGAGCTTTCTAACAGTAAAATTAACAGAATTCGACAAACCATTCGAACGTTTTTGGCGTCTACATAACTGTATGGTCTATAGACTTAAAAAGACCATGTGTGATAACTATAGGATCATTAGCATCGCCCTCCTCCTCTATAAAGGCTTGGGACTGGCACTGCCAAAGTACAAAATAGTGGCGGAGATGCGTCTATATATAGGCTATTAGGTATGTACAGGCTCCGCTGATATAATTAAATACCCATACACTTTATGGAGAGCAGAGTGCACCGGTACATGGAAGTGCAGTCAGTATGTGCTTTTACCAAATCTTCAATTGGCAGACGTCGTATATAATAATGGTGATTGCAAAGCTGCAGAGACTCAATCTATAATTGCTCACGCGTTTGGAATTAACCGCGCATTATCCCGTCTGTGTTTTCCGACCACGACTGGGCAAATGTGCGTAAGGCCTTCGGGTATTGACCTATTATAGATAATAGGATTTCTTAGCGTAACAGCCAGAATCGACTCTAAGACACATCCGTAGCCTATATGTTTTCTGAAGCCCTTCGGACATCTCCGGAAATTCTCCGAAACCAGCCGGACATTAATTAGTTCAGAGTTTGCACAACTGCATGGACCATAATTATCTGCTTTATTTTGATCACTAGCAGTGATATTCGGCGTTGCCAGGACAATTTTTGTTTTCCTCACCCATCTAGTCCCCACCTCTCTGGGGTACCTGGCGTCAGGGGCGGATACAGAAATTTTAGAGTGGGGGCAAACTTTTGCCGATCTTGGCCAAAATAACTGATTACCGTTTAGTCATCTGGTCGTAACCCTTTGTAATTTTTAGGCTTGTTGAAACCAAATGGGGGATGCCACGTCCTATGCATTTTTTTAAATGGGGGATGGGGTCATGGCCGGATTGGCCCCTTGGATTTGTCCCTGCCTGGTGTTGCCCTGTAGATTTCGGGTCATGCCCACATGTTGGTCAGCCGATCTAAATGTTAATCCCTTGTATACGCATAATACGCTCTAAACTCAAGCTGAGAAAGGTGCGTTGAAAGTTTGCTATTTATTAGGCCTACACGCAGACATTACACCTTTTATGTAGCGTAAATGAAAGCGTACAGCGATAGCGCAACCTAAATAAGCTTACAAGTAATTATAAGTAGATCTATAATCTTTATTCTATCAATTTGCTTTACCGAACTTTGGTGTACACAAACTTCTAAAACCAACATTCTTTGTATGAAAGTTTTTGTCTGATTGAAGTAGTCAACTGTCATGCTGCTCATGTACATGTAGTTGTGAGAGTAGGCTACAGAATGGTGAAACGTCTTAATTTGTTTGGAGATTATAGTCTACTAATAATAGTCTAAAGGTTCTTTATGACGTACTAGCTGGAGTACCCGGCGTTGCCCGGGAATTTTAAGATTCGCCCCGGTCCCGGCCAATGCCCTACTCCCCCACCCTCACTTCGTCCCATTCGCTCCCTTCCTCCATTCCTCCGTCCGTCCGTCCCTCCCGGATGCATTCCGGTCAAACAGACAGTTTATTCTTTATCTATTATAGACCCTATTGAACGGCCTAACGTTCCAGTTTGCCCGTGTAACATACATAATGTAGTTTCAGTTTAACGTCACTGTTTGATAACAAAGATCATCAACGTTGCCCTCCTCCTTCATTCAGGCTTGGGACTGGCACTGTCAGAGTGCGCACAGTGGCGGAGTTTAATGTAATTATACGCGAACATACGTACTATAGTTAATTTATTCAATAGGAGATGCCTGGATTAGTGCAGATTGCTTGGACAGGGCTCGCAGTAATTGGACCGGTATACAAAGTAAATAACAGACTATATTATATATATACAATGTATATATACATATACACATAATTACACACGCATATATATATAATTATATATATATACAGGAGAGGCATCGATTGATTCCTGCGATTGAGATAGAACAGATTGGTCAGATGAAACAAACAGGCGCTACATAAACGCAGACGGATCACATATCATTGATGCTGCACTATAATAATAATATGCTGAAGTCTGACGATGGCAACGAGATAATAATGATCAAGCATTTTATCTAGACCTCTCTGATTTGGGGAGAGGAATTCAGGTCTCTGAATGGGGGGAGGGAGGCGCTGAGCCACCGACTGTACCATGTGAACGGCAATTTTTTCTGACGACTTTTATTTTTTGTCATTCGGTCAAAATCCAAGAAAATTATGTAAAGGGAAACAGAGCCTCAAGTTTACTCCATAACCTCCCTCTGACATTCTCATTTATTGCGTGTCTCTCTCTGTCGCTGTCTCTCGGTCCCAGGGGTTATTTTAAGGAAATTTCTCAACTGCACATAATTATCAGAATAGCATCCTACATCGGGTAGATTGGTCATTGTTGAGACTAAGGCCTAACTATTATTATTATTTTATTATTATTGTAACGCCCGCCCCCGCGTACACTCCCGGGGTCGCCACTCCCGGTCCAACGTGTGCGAGGGCCGCGTACTGTTGTGGGCCGTAGTTCAGAGAGATGGAGGGAGGAAGAGAAGCGGGAGCGCTCGGGTTCAAATCCCTTCTAGTCGGAGGCGGCCAAGCCTCCCTACTACTTGGCTCTCTGTAAGAGACGGGTGCTTTGCTTAGCAGCCTTTCGCTCCTGCGCAGGATACCAGGGTTTTTCGGAAGAGATAAGTCCTTCGGCCTCGCGCCGAAACCTCCTTCCAGGCCGATAGTCGAGTGGTAAGGCATGCCCGCGACCGGGTAAATAGGAGATCTTGCTCCTGAGTTCGAACCCACAACAGATTTTATAACCGGAATAGGCGACATCTCCAAACGTTCAATTCTTGCTACAACTTCTGTCAGCGCTTCCCTTACTTCACCTTGCACGGAAGAAATCGCTTCTTGTGTGTTCCTTACCTCACCTCGCACCGAGGAGATCGCTTCTTGTGTGTTCTGGGCGCTAGCCCGAACATCTGTTCTTACGGAGGAAATAGCCTCTTCAACATTGCTTTGTACGACAGAGATAGCCTCTTCAACATTGCTTTGTACGACAGAGATAGCCTCCTGGGTATCTCTAGCATTATTCTGTATGGTTGCCTGCACATCAGTTTTCATAGAAGTCATGGCTTCTTGGGATGACTTAGAATTCGTTTGTATGGCCTCTAGCAAAATGCCTATTTCCAGCGCAGATGGTGGTCTGGATGGTTGCGAGGGAGTTGAAGCTCCGCTTCTATCCATGGCGCTATACAAATTTTGATTGCTCGAATCCTAACGCTAGCAAGAAGTAAATCCGGAAGTTTAATCAATGGATCTTATTATTATCAGAAACATTTAATAATTATTCGCAATGTTAATCAAAAGCTTACAGTTTAAGCCACTCAATTATATGCAGTGGCGCAACTAGGGGGGTGCTGGGGGGTGCTTGAGCACCCCCCAGGATAAAAAGGTGACCCACGCAATTTTTCCAAATCCGATGAGTTTTTTGGTGCGTGGGGGGGGGGGGTAGGGGTCATTCGGTCTTTAAGATTACACAATCAAGCAAGTTCCTACTTCGCACCATCGGCGCTTACAATAATAATTTTGAGCACCCCCCAGGAAAATTTTCTGGTTGCGCCCCTGATTATATGCAACACAATTCAAACAGACTTCAATCGGAGCAGACAAAATGAATCCCCAATTTATGCTCAAGTGCCAAGCTTAATTTCTCTGCCCAAAAGATCAATTTATAAATTCGTATTAAAACCCTTAGTAAATTGTACCTTCTTCCAGAGACACCGGACAAGGCCGACGATAAGCGAGGGAAAGGGCGCAGACGCGGCGTCGAATCCGGGACTTGCGTCGATGAAATGAGGCTCGGAAGAATCCGCCAAGCCCGACGCTGAGTTGTCGCTAAGACCGAACTGGCACGTCGAGAACAGGGAATCCACGAAAAGATATTTTAATAAAAGATTGACGCCCGTAGGCTAACTGCGCAGAAGATATCGGCGACAGAAGAAATTCCGAAAACCAGAACGGAAGACTTAACTCCTTTACGAAGATACGAAACAGAACCACGGTGCTGACGATTCACTCGTAACACAAAACCGCAATGCAATCGGCTCCTTGCCGCTTTTCAAATTCCCGTACAGAATCCGTAAAGAACAAACGTGACAACGCAATAACTCAGACGTCGAATCCACGCCGACTTAAATAAACTATCACGTTTCTGAAATAATCAAACTCCGATTTTGTAACTTGCTCTCCAGAGCTACACGTCTATCCTCGTCGAAGTCCGTCGTGAATCTGCCCTCGATTGCGCGTTCTTGAGTTAATAACCACGCCTCAAGGGAACGCGACGCATGCGCAGAAGACACTGCACGAGCCGTGATCACGCATGTACCGCGTGATCAGATAAAGCGCGCTGAATTCCTATGCAGCTGCGACCACCTATCTCCCTCTAAGCGTCTGTCTGCAGCTCACTGTCTTTCTCTCTCTTCCTCTTGCTCTGACACGTACGCACGAGTTGCACTGAGTCAACCGTGCTAAAAATAGACCAGGTCACCTCGTACAGCGTGAAGGAAAGATACCACACATGCATTCAATGACAGCGGCCAGCAGGGCGTATTGCTCCGTCCGTCTGCCATCCGTCTATCTGTACTATTGCGTTACCCTCTCTATCAGCCTGCCTGTCTGCCTGCGCGTATCGGTCTCTCCTATCGGCCGACTCCTCTTCCTCCTTTTCGGCCGACCCTCCATTTCACGCTGAGCGTATGCAAGAAGCGATCAATAATCTGGTAGCTATGGCGACCGCTTACGTCATCCCTGTCGGCGACTCGTATCACACACGAGCTCAACATTAAAATCTAGGTCACCAATATTATGTAGGTCACCGAATGCAGCTCAAAAATAATAATATTATAATATATATAATATCAGACCCCGAAAATACCATAACGGATCCAAAAATATATATATATGGCACCCAGAAATCAAATCCGTAGCGTCTGGTTATACCAGTCGCGACATTATTATTATTAATTTATTATCATTATTATTTTATTATTATTTTATTATCATTAATAGTATTATTATTATCGATATCATGATAATGTAACTGACTAATTAAAGCTTATAAACCTACTTCTCCAAAGAGCAGTGTTTAATCTAATTCCCCTCTGCTGGAGGGATAGGAAATCAGGTTTCTGGGGGGAAAGAATCGAGTGTATGAAGAACTCCCGTGAGGCGCGTATCGCCTAGACTGGTAGGGGAGGGGTATGGGGAGGGGATGTGCCCCTCCCCATCAGAAACTTTTTGAATTTCCACATTGCAATGGTAGCATTTTAAGGTGTCATCTTAACAAAAATACCTCTACTTTTTCAGAGCCTAATCAGAAACTTTTTGAATTTCCACATTGCAATGGTAGCATTTTAAGGTGTCATCTTAACAAAAATACCTCTACTTTTTCAGAGCCTAATCAGAAACTTTTTGAATCTACACATTGCAATGGTAGCATTTTAAGGTGTCATCTTAACAAAAATACCTCTACTTTTTCAGAGCCTAATCAGAAACTTTTTGAATTTCCACATTGCAATGGTAGCATTTTAAGGTGTCATCTTAACAAAATACCTCTACTTTTTCAGAGCCTCATCAGAAACTTTTTGAATTTCCACATTGCAATGGTAGCATTTTAAGGTGTCAT
>OX243828.1:10088358-10166358 GCA_945859605.1 Lumbricus rubellus
GTTACAAGAACTCTTAACGCAATAGAACAATGCCGGAAGATGATTAACGATGAAAGAAATGGTGGTAGCAAGTTCCATGGACACACTGCTACATGTATAAAATTACAAATCCTGCGACTGAAGCTCATGAGAAACAGGAGTTTGTGGTTCTTGCCCCTCTTCGACGCCACATTCTAAGAGGTGTTCAGGATTCGCATCACCGCCACGAGGTTCTGCAGTTAGGACAGATTTGTCCTCATCATCGGAACGTTGTCGACGACCACACCCACGTCTAGCATCATCAGCACCACCTCTAGGTCCACTGGCACGAGTTGCCTCCTTGCCAACATCCTTGTAGAAGTTGTTGAAATGGACAGCCATATTCTTCTGGAAATTAGGAAATTTCGCATTGATGACATCATTCAACAACTCCCATACTTTTGATGTCTTCAAGGTAAATTCCTTATTGCCTTTAGCGCCAGCCCAACTCATACAGTTCCTAGCGAACCTCTTCGTGAAGAGACGCAGGCAGGCACTATGAACGTATTCTCTCTCTACAGTGCCGAATGCACCACGAGTAATGAAATCCCGCAACTGCGATCGGTTCACTGTTAACACATCATCGTCGCCGTCAGTGAGCCAAGCCTCCAATTCAAGATAATCCTGCCTAACCTGGACAGGGAGCTTGTCGCGAATATGTCTTGCGAGTTCAAGTGATACAATCGCTGCAGCTTGAACAGTTGCACCAACTGCAGCAGCTCCCGTGACCCGGCCAGCGATGCCGAATTGACGTTTGATTAGCTGGAAAATTAAATCAAGCAATAAATCATTAAATATAATAAAAACTTTATGCTTTTCACTAGGTGAAAAGCTAGCTATAGCCTCATCATCATCAGTTTAACGCTTCCTGTTTTCATGCCTCACAAATATTGGAAATAAATATGAAATAAATATCTAATATTGACATTTTGCATGAATGACCTTTCTCAATTATATCCTTGTCGTGACCCTTGCCTTCGCTGTAATTATACTTTAGATGCCAGAACCTGTACACTTTGAGTTCTTCAACTCCTCACAAGTGTCAGTGAAAATGCTGCTTAAAAGTAAGCAATAGTTAGGAAATACTAAATCACATGTACACATACCACTAGGTCGTGTCTAATTGCCACGTTGTCGGCAGCGAGTCTTGTTACATCATTGACCATCAAGTCCAATTTTTGGTCAAGTCGTGCCAGCATCGTCATGATATCGGCAGTTGTGACTTTCGCTGATGTTGTTGGAGTCACGACAGGATTGGACAGTGCAGCTACAGTCAGAGTGGCAATGGTGGCTGTCACGGGCCTTGTCGGACTCACAAGAGGAGCGGGTGCAGAAATTGGAACAGTGGATGTGTTGGTGTTGACTCTTGCTGAAGTTGTCGGAGTCTCAACAGATGCAGAAGTTGAAATGGAAGTAGCGACTTGCTCGTTTCTCTTCGGAGTCACGAGAGGAGCGTACGTCGTAGCAATGGTGGTGGTGACTGCCACTGAAGTTGTTGGATTGTCGACGGGTTCAGAAGCTGGAGAGGCTGCAGTCGTGGTGGCATTGGTGACTGTCGCGGGCTTTCTCAGTTTCACGAGAAGAGCTGGCGTAGATCCTAGATCGGTAAAAGTGTTGGTGGTGATTGCCTGGCAATGCACAATTGCATATGGTCACTAATGCATAATTGTATTATATATGCACAAATCCAGTATTAAAGACAAATTCATTGAAACAACAGTCACAGTGTTTTGAAATTATGTCAAACTGAAGTGAGTCACATTGATAAAGATAAAGCCATAGTAGACACTGAATCGACGTGGGCTGGTGACTTGAAGTCCTCCGTGTACACCAGGGGTGGCCAACCTTTTGTTGCACAAGGGCCACTATAAAGTTTGGCAAGCACCCGGCGGGCCATGTGTTTTTTCTCACAGCCTCAAAAGTACAAGTATAGTGTATATACAGGGTGGACCAAAAAATATCCGCCCTACGTTTTTCCTAAACTTTTGGTCAAAAGTAGAAATTAAGTTACTAACTTCAGTTGTTGGATTCACGACTGGTTTCAGCGTTGATACGTGTGCAGCTACAGTCAGGCCCGGCGTAGCACCAATCGGTCCAGTTGACGTAGCTGTTGTCTTTACTACCATGCCAACACGACCAGCAACCTCACCCGCCGCTTTCACAGTACCATTAGATTTACTGTAAGACCTACTAACACCCCCAGACATTCTATTGCCAGTGCTACCAGCCTTATTAGCTCCAGTTCTTCGTGTAGCCAACCGTTGTCTTTTGACATCCTTCTTAGGATCGTATTCTTCATCTGAAGACACATCCATCTCACTCTGAAACGCATATTTAACTGAGTATAAGTCATATGCCACACATTTATGAACACTTAATAATAACTTATAACAACGATCTGTGTTACATTACACAAGGTTTGCTTTCTGCTGTAATATTTGTAAGCAAGAAATGACCAGCCGCTCTAACAGTGTATTTTATTACTACGACTGCTTGCGTTGATTGGTAAATGTGTGTGTGGGCTACGTGATCACAATCACCAAATTGTTTTTAAGAAATGCAAATTGGTGCTTTAGACACATTGCAGACTATTGACATACATGTGTAATCCTTATATTAATTAATTTCTGGGCATGGGATTTGAACTGTGTTCCAATCCTTTAAATCCCTGTAAAAGCTAGTGTTAGTTTCCTTCTCATCAATAATACCAAATTAATATGTTGTTATAATTCAGTGAACTGAAAAGAGGCGGTATAGAAATACACAAATACAATACTAAATAGTGATATTATTGATGTAAAAATAATTGGCATTCACATTCACCTCTATTGCATTACGCTCTCCCAGAACGTGCCGCACTGAGAATGCCAACACAGCATTTCGAAGCCTCTCCAGACGTGTCTCTTCATCGGTGTCAGGTCGATCTCCGATGTCTCGGCAAAACTTTACTGCCATCTCGTAGCTCGTTGTGTGCACCTCTGGAAAGTACAGACTTGAGACTTCATATTTGTCCCACTTCTTACCACCAATTGCATCATTCTTCTGAACATAATTTTTCGCACATGACTGTCGGTTCTTGAACGGGTAATATGCCTGCAAAACGTCATTGTCATCCACTTCTAACCAGGTTTCAGGTGTTTGCCAGATTTCCTGTTCGTCGTCATCACTTCTTTTGCAGGCAACAACGGTATAGAACTAAAAGCAAATGAGTACAATATAAATATACATATTCGGCAAACCGGTGTACATACAAACTTACATAAATACACTACTATACCCCATGTCATGACTCGTGTAATAGCTGTATTGCAGCAACATGATCATCGTCTATTGGAAGATGTGCACATTTCCGCCATCTTTTATCAAATGTAGCAAAGAACACTTCGTCCGACAACTCAGAGACAACGCGAATCCCAACATCTGTTGAGTCTACCGGCACATCAAAAAGTGGTTCCACCTTTTCATACACACTGTACACTATATACAGTTCTCCTAGGGCATTTGCTGCCAATAGGTTGCGCACAACACAGACATGGTTGTCAACTATGAAACAGCAGTCACTCTGGTCTGTCCTGTAACTGGAAATATGTATATGGTCAACCTGGGCACCAGTGTATTGGAGCAGATCAGGTCTTCCCTCGATCTGTGGTCCATTTTCGTGCCGATGTTTTAGTATTGTTCTTTTTGATGGGAGTGTGTCGCTGAGTTCTCTTTCGGAAAGTCGACGCACTACTTGCTGAACAACATGGTGTGACTTGTGCACCATTCTCTTTAATTTGCCAAGATAACTTTCAAACGGAAAGGCGGAGAAGTTATCAAGCACTCCAAAGATACGTGCGTCGTCTGTGATGTGACAGTGCGCGTGAACACTGTACACACATTTGTTGCCATAATACTTGACATAATCGTTTACAAATTGCTCCAACCAGCTGCTGGCATGATCAATGTAAACGGCTAGTAACTCATCAGAACAAAGACAACGAATAGCTGTTAACAGTAGCTTAAAGTGTTCGTACATCTTATTGTCCAGCACATCCTTCAATATAACTGGAGCAAGGTACAATAGGAATTGCCTTGCCTCTGTTGCCTTCCATGAATCGCACTCGTTGATCGCGCGACACTTACGCTGAAATTCATGAGGCATTTTCGCCGCAAGATTGACGACAGCTGCTTGTAGTGCGTTGATCGTGGGACGTCTAACACTAAACGGAAAAGCTTTCGAGTGTAACAAGCCATTTTGCCAGTCCCTTGCCATCCTTCGGACAAGACCAAGAAGTGTCAGATGCATATAGTCTATTGGGAATTGGCTCACCATGCCGACTTGTAAATCTCTCAGTATACAGTCCTGCAATCTGTACTCGTTCGGAAGTAACAGAAGCTCAAAATCTGCATCGCATCGCCTTGGTGACTTGGTGTTGTTGAAGGTCATCCGCCTTTCCTTCGTATACAATCCCTCGACAGTACACTTATCGCATCCATGGTGATAGTTCACATGCCTCGTGCTCCTAACTTCTGCGCGAGCGGGTGCATCACAAATGAAGCTGTGAATTGTTACTTTGCAAGTGACACCTGCTGAAATTGCTACACCGTTCTGTTGAATAGAAGTCATTTCCTCAATGAATGGTCGCAAGAACTCGTTGAAATCATTAGGTTTATGTCGAGCGCCATACAGTGCAACAATGAAAACAGGTGAAATAAACGGCTTCACAACACGGCAAAGTATGGGCCACATACACTGTTTACCACTGTTGAACAAAGGTACTCCGTCAATATTATACTGCAAATGAAGCTCGGTGTTATTGTCAACTTGACAGCTATGCATTCTTGATAATGTTGATCGCAGAGATCTGGCCAAGGACAGGTACACATAACTTCCTCCACATTTATCCTCCACACTGTAAGCGAGATTTGTTCGCAGCAGTGTTCGAGGGTCCAGTGGGAGATCTGGATGATTGTGAACTCGCAGACCACCAAGCAGATCTTTCATTGCTTCACGGGTGATATTGTGTCGAGAGTTCCAGTTTATGAGAAACTGAGACAGACTTTCTTCCCTATCCGACTCAGAGTCTGACTCTTTGTCTGTATGGTACTCAGTGTCAAAATCACCACTTCCAGCATTCACACCAACAGAAAGCCAACTGTGTGCTAACTCACCTTCTTCAAGTGGTTCCC
Organism: Lumbricus rubellus; assembly: GCA_945859605.1. NCBI lineage: Eukaryota > Metazoa > Annelida > Clitellata > Crassiclitellata > Lumbricidae > Lumbricus > Lumbricus rubellus. Next base: position 10,093,549 of record OX243828.1, read on the forward strand.
CAAATTCAAACTCATCTTCAATCACATCCTCCGAGGCCTCCACTTCAAGCACTTCTTGCATTACATTCCCTTCGCCGACCATGTGTGCGTTCAACACATTTACTCCAGCACCCACATCGTACACATGCTGATCAAGCAAGTTTTCGGGGACAGCAACCATAGGCACTGCTTGAAGTGTGGCTAGACCCAGAGCGCGTTCCCGTTCAATTCGATCAATGGCTTTCTTTCTCACTCTATACTGTTGTTTGTAAAGGCGCTGATGCTCACGCTTCAAAAGCTGCAAAATTGAACATTCAAATTGAAATGTTCTCATCTTCGAAATTTACTTAATTGAAATGACATTCTGACGAAAAATTTAATGAATGTGGAAAACATTCATCCACAAAACTGAACAATACTTTTAATCCCATGCATGCAGCCTGCCAAATGTCAGCATACAGCATGTAACCAGGCATTTAATCTTCTAATGGATTATTTACCTAATTTAAAAACAAAGGGCTTTGTCGACGACATATAATTCCCTTCCAAGAATTTCAAGGTCATGAAAATAAAACGTTGAATGATTCACGAATAGTGCAAGTAAGAAGCAAATTGCAAAACATTAATGCATTAGTGAAAATCATAAGTGCAATTTCTGACGCTGCCGGAAAACCACAAGAGATGGAGATGATAGCATAGCTAGTTATTATGAAATATCAGTTATAACTGATTAAACATATACCTTTCTTTGTGCTTCTTTGCTGTTTATCGACATTTCACTATGTCACTGTAGTCTTGCTGTTATCATATGTTATGCAGCTACAAATTTCTCTTTGTCAAACCTGTATTGTAGTGTAGTGTAAAATGTATTTCAGTTGTGATAAAAGGGTACGTAAGTGGAATGAAAAATTAACCGCTACTTTTTGTCATTTTGATGGAATACCGAAATACCTCAGATGGCCGGAATACCAATCGTGGAACTATGTGAATTATATTCCACCACATAAAAATTTATTTGCATATAATTATACCGGAACTTGGTAATTGGCTAGTTCAGCATCCCAAATTATTTACGCACAAGACAAGAAGTGGAATAAGTGATTAAAACATGAGAATTAAACAGAAGCGGGATGAGAAACAAAGTTGTCAATGCTTAAACTACAAGTGGGATAAAGGATGAAATTATCGGTAACGAAACAGAAGCGAGATTATAAATTATATGCTAAAACGATAAACATGGCGCATGACTGATGGAAAATGCTGATTTTAAAATAGAACCGGGATGCCAATGAAAAAGTTGATATCAAAATAAGAAGCGGGACGACTGATTATCATGAGGAAAATGTTGATTTTCAAATAAGAAGTCGGAATATAGGTTGAAAATTATATCATGCTGACACCTGCCAAATTTGGGACGCTAAACTAGCCAATTACCCCGGAACGTTATTACTTGTAGGCCCTAGTATCGCCGAACTAGGCTTAAAATAGGTATACCGGGTAAAAAGCGGGTACGCCACGGGTGAAAGGCGGATAATTACAGCGGGCTACCCTTTGAGATGGTCGGTTAGAGTCAGGGTAACCCTCGTGAAGGTCGGTTAGGGTCAGGGTACCCGTCGTGAGGATCGGTTAGGGTCAGGGTTTGTGTCGTCTAGCTGTAGTAATTTCCGCTGTAATTACCCGCTTTTCACCCGCGTGGCGTGCCCGCTATACCCGCTCCTCGCTTTTTACCCGGTAAATACACGTTTACCCTACTTTTAATTATGAAAACTTCACAAAGCAATCCAATATGGTGCAAAGAAACAATTTCGATGATTGTCCAACACAACTTAACTTTGCAACATTTGACACTACACTAGTATACACTATAATATTTGATAAAACGACCTCGCTCACCACCATTTGCATTTCACGAACAAAGACCGTATATATAATAGGCTATATTATGATAATCACTTGCAAGATGGCGAACATTAAATACGATATCGCTCCGGTATCGGTACACGCAAAAACCCTACAGTCAGCTATATCGAAGCGATATAGGTCCGATATAGAAAGTTAAGATATCGCATCGCATATATCGCTCAGATATCGCCTCATGAAATGTCTTATAGCTTTGGTAGTGGGCTTGCCGGCCGGGTAAGTAATAAATCATTGCTCCTTTTAAAGCAACTTGGTTTTTGAATGGCCGCAAGTACCATTGAATGCTCGTAAGAGGCTATAGTGTCTGGTGGCGTAGACGTGATTTTGTCCGGTCAAGATGCTGCACGTATTGTGCTGACTGCAGTAATTACTAGATCGACCAGAGGACGGTTTTTAGTTGGAGTTTTGTCCACTTAAAGTCATGAACATCGCAGTTTAGTGCTTGTATTATTATATACAGTCTTGTTAATTAATTAATCGCTAATTATTATACTCTGTGAAAAGATGAGAAAGTGTGGAATGACCTTTGTCGCGAGAGGTGTGCGCCTCTGTCTGTTCCAAGGATCCACCATTGGAAGAAGTATCCGCCTGATTATCGCTTTCGCAAGTCTTCTCCTTCTCATGATACGCACTATCGGTTAGTCTTATAGGCTGTAGACCTACTATATAGTCTTATGTGAAAGACCATGTAGCCTACATGTAGGTACACACATAAACACTTGTTATAGAATCCCTTCGAGATTCCACTCAGAGGCGCGCCCGACTACAGCGCGGGCACTAATTCGGAGCTTCACGCGCATGAGCAATTGCGAGTGAAGGTCTTGCTCAGGGTCCCTACGCGGAGGCTTGAGGTGGATTTGAACCCGCAGCTTGCATCCGGTTCCAATCCTCTTTGGTACAGGCAACTATTCCCTCTTTCCTCATCCTTCTCTCGCCTCAAAATCTCGAGGTCGCACACACTGGGAGCGCTTCTGAAAGTCTGTTGCTGCGAGAAGCGCTTTATTGGCTAAATTGTCAAATACAGAAAGTATATAGATATCTCGGGCTAGCATGTGTGAGACGCAGGGCGCAAGCTTCTGCGGAGCGACCTTGGACAAGTTGCTTACCCACCATTGTCTGTGGGGAAGGCAACGGAAAACCACCTCACTCATCTCATCCCCAGGGGCGTAAAGCCAATGAACCTGCCTTCGGGCAGAGAACCATCATCATCATCATAATAGTCATCAGAAAACATTTTCGCTCAATCTAAGGAATTTAAGTAACGAACTTCAAAATAAACTCCGCACGTGCACACCACCACTAATAGCGATGGTTGTTTGGAGTGCATCTGATCATCCGTTTTGCGATTTTGTTATTTCGATAATTATTTTATTTCCTCCCTTGAATTATTTAATAGGCCTAAAAAATTTGAAAGTGAATATGCCTGATATTGGCTTTCAAATGCTATTTTCAAAAGAATATGCCTATTCTTTATCTGCGAACCTTTTAATTACAATATCGAATTTCAATAATGGTTAGGCCTATGATCGCCGATATTATGAACGCGCGCTGGTTTAGGCCTAATTAGCGCGGTTTTGACTGGATAGTGGTATTAGTGGATAGGCCTACACAGATTGATAATGATAATATATTATATCCTGATCAATCCAATTGTACAGGATGGCAGCAAACTGAGGAGAATCAAGGATTAAATTTCATGGATTGGGAGACACTTGAACTGGAATCTGATGGCGAAGACCTATCGATCACACCAAACAGAACCTGGATGAAAATTAGAGAGGTTGGCCTTTGCCATTTTACATTGACTGTCATGATGTCATCATAATTAATATCGACCCCCGAAAACTCGACCGGTCTATACAAGCACGAAAAAAGACCAAAGTCATCAGTTTCTTTTAGTAGCGAAAGACTAAAAAACATCAGCTTTTTATAATAGCGAAAATATTGTAGTTTTCTGAGATCTCGACCGACAGAATAAAAAAGGTCGTCAGAAAAATGGCCGATAACATGATATCATCGGTGGTTCAGCGGTCAGTTGCCGCGTCCGCCCTATATCTATATGGACTCCCCGCCCGTCCCATAAACCAGAATTCCCACACACCCCAAGGCAGGGGCTAGAATAAACATTGGCCACTGCATGGCTTAAAGTGTGGCAGGGTGGTCATGGACGGCGTCCTGGCACTTCTTTTCAAAACTTTATGCCGTCCTGCCACTTATTTGGCAAGCACACCTGAAAATGTATGGGGTGTCCTGGCACTTCTTTTGGAAAGGTAAGGGGTTTCTAGGCACTTCTTTTGGAAAGGTAAGGGCTTCTAGGCACTTCTTTTGGAAAGGTAAGGGACGTCCATGCACTTCAATTGAATTGTGATGTTATCTATGAACCATTTAAACTCAAATTGCATAATAATAATAATAATAATAATAATAATAATAATAATAATAATAATAATAATAATAATAATAATAATAATAATAATAATAATAATAATAATAATTACATTGCTCCACATTCAGGACTTGCTTCGCGGTGGATCACCACAACAGGGCGTATCAAAAGCCGTCATGTTTTCGTACATGAGGGGCGGGTCCACCCTCTTCGCCCATGTCTTCAACATCGACTCAGCATCGACGATGCTCTGGTACGAGGCGCTCGACGGTTTCCACGCTCACTACTCGGGATTACCCGTCTACACAAACACTCTTCGACTGCATTACAACAAGAACCTAACGCGCAGGTTACCTAATACCTATATTTATACACACATAAACCATTAAACCTATTTACATATAGCTATATATATTACTGTTATATATATAGTTGAATACATATATATTTACCGGGGCGTGATGGTGTGGTGGGCGCGGTGCCTTGCAGCCGGAGGGTTCCAGGTTCAAATCCGCCTCAAGCCGCCGCGTAGGGTTGGACAAGTCCTTCACTGACTATTATTGCTCGTGCGCTTCGGCGTGGAATTTCAATTCAGTGTTCGCGCTACAGTCGGGTCTGAGTAGACCCTGTGAATGGGCGCTATAGCAAGTGCTCAAATACGAGAAATAAATTACCCTGGCCCTCTCTAATTAATGATAGTTGGAACTTGGTGCAGGCTGGTGACATACAATTAAGTGGTCAACTGCCACTCGTCTATATGACGCGTCAGCACTTGTACGAAACATGGAGTACTGATTGGAATATGGTCAACTATCAACTATTTTGAAACGCTACACAACTTGACCTAAGTATCAAATGGAGCTCTATGTAAATAACCTTATTAGACCACTCGCAATTGCCCATGCACGCGCTTCGGCGTGAAACTCCGATTCAGTGTCCGCGCTGCAGTCGGGAACGCTTCTGAGTAGCAATTATTGAAGAGGGTCCGGTGGTCTGGAATATCCTTCCTTTTGAGCTACGCCTACACCCTGAGACTCTACCAGGATCGTTCCTTATTAAACTTAAAACTGGGTTTTTTTGGTCGCGCTGGGGTCGGGAGCATCTGAGTAGTTTCTTTTACTTGAAGGAGCGCTATATAAATGTCCGAAATAATGAATGAATAACAAGTGCACATAGACCAACCTACATACATACATAGGCCTATAATAAGTAGGCTACCATTTTGGTTTCTTTCCAGACCAACGGATAAACAGAAGGTGCTCGCGATGTCCGATTATCTGGCGCAACTGCTGACGTGTGACGTGCATCAACTTCCAATCGAAGTCCTCACTCACAGGTTCATCATCAACTCCACTGGTCTTGCAGGACTTGCGCAGTGCATGTCTGCCTACATCCCACTCGTATACAGCACGCGTCAGTTCCCTCTGGCACTTGTACGAAACATGGAGTACGGATTGGAATACGAGACCAAACCACACCTGAAGATCGTGAGTTACACGAATCTGGCTCGGTACTTCTCGCGCTCTAACCTTGAGGATGTTGCAAGGGCAGAACCAACGGACGTCTTCCGAAGGTATTTCAGTCAAGTGGAGGATGGAGGGTTGAAGGAAGCCATCCGTGACTCTTGTGGGACCCTGTGGGCTTCTTCAGAAGTGAGTACGGGTGTTGTAGGAAGTGCTGTGAAGTTCGTTGGTGGTGGTGGTTTAGCTCAGAGCGAGGAGGAGTCGATGGAGGAAACAATCAAGTACAAAGACACACAGAGGAACATGGAAAGCCGGATGCAATCTTGGTCTCATGAGTGTTGGGAGATTAGGGATGCGTTTCTGAACTTCCTGAACATCACCCTCTTCATGCGCTCCATTGACAAGGACACAAGGATCTGTCGAGATGCTCTCAAGTCTGCGTGCAGGAGCAAGGAACTGATCGTCGCCGAAGTCCATCGGACGTCCGTCCTTGACCTTGAACCTCTGATCCAGCGGTTGCCCGACGTCCACGTCATCTACTACGTCAGGGACCCTCGAGCCATCGCCGTCTCGAGGGCTGATCCTCTGACTCAGCAGGTCTATAAACGCGATCCAGCGACGTGGTCAGTCATTGATGAGGCGAAGCTTCTATGTCGGAAGATGTGGGACGATCTGAGGGCGAGGAGGCGACTGGAGAGACGGTATCCGGGGTTCATCCTGACCGTACGCTACGAGGACTTTATTCGGGATCCACGTGGAACGGTGGAGCGGATGTACGGGAAGATGTTGAGGAAGGTTCCGGAAGGATTTGAGCGATGGATAAGTGAAATGTTGAATGCGACGGAGTCCGCGAGTGATGCCCAATTGTATGGAATCAAGAGATCGAACAGCATCGGACATATATCGAACTGGAGATCGAAGGTCAACTTCTTTACCGGACAGGCCATGACTCAGCACTGTCTGAAGGTCCTTAGAGAACTGGATTACGAGCTTTAACGTTGCCGACTTTAAATTCTTAGACTTTAAGTCCGTTGGACTTCAGGTCCTCATACTTCAAGTTCCTAGGCTTAAAGTCCTTAGACTTCAAGTCCTAAGACTTCAAGTCCTCAGACTTCATTAGACTTCAACTCTTAAGACTTCAAGTTCTTAGACTTCAAGTCTTCATATTTCAAGTCTTTAGACTTCAAGTCCTCAGATTTCAAGTTTTCAAACTTCAAGTCATGAACAAGGGTCACAATTAAGGATCTCAATTACGATAATTGGTCCTGTATGTGTCTTCCATGTGGGCGTGTTGACAGGGTTAAAACTCGGTGTGGTCGTTCCCTCCTTAGTTTTCATTAAATTTAAGTTGGTCTAGTCTGTATTGATGAAATAATTATAAGCCATATACTAAAAACACAATGGATTCTGATCCGACTCTGAACAATTTGCTGCTATAATTATCGATCCAACTCTCTGCTAATCGATATGTTTTTCCTTCTGCATATTCCACAGCTGTTTCGTCTCCTCGGAACTAACTTCCGCCAGTACTCCGATAAATATATATATATATATACAGACATGTTGATTGATGTATATCTGACCCATACAACACCAACTCGCAAATCTTCACCTATATCATAGGCTCTATCTTAAGACTTGCAAGCTTAGGCCTATAGCCTACAATGAACACGCGGATAAATGTACAGTAGACCTATATACGTTGTCGATAAAATTATAGTCATAATATTATTAATGTGTTATTGAATTTTAATGTGTTATCGAGTTTTAATTAATGTGTGATTGATCGAGTTTTGACCAAATATACTTGTATCAAAAGCCTGTCACAATGTGCAATTGAAAATTTAGCAAATAGCAGCTGCAGCTGTCTCCTGAAAAGAGGATCGGACGGGTCGAAAATCAACTTTTCGTCAAAAAAACGAAAAATGTCGTTTCGGTCGTTTAGTTTGGACGAATCACTAAAGCGCCAACAGTATTACAGTAATTAAATTTCATTCGGAAGGTGGCGACATCATAAGCCAGGATACCTTTAATTGACGGGATCCATCACGCCCCAAGAAGGGGAAGAGCCCATCTCGCCCCTAGTTTCCCTACGTATAGGCCTGCCATTCCCCTTCGGAAAAATTTATATGCGCAGCATTTTCCCTCGCCCTAGAAAACTTCTACTGCACCTGATTATAATATGCATAAACGTGAGCTTTTCCCCTCGGAAGAAGAATTCGACTGCGGAGCATCGAAGTTTACTATTTAAAATGCGGTCAAGGGCAGTGGCGAATCCAGAACTGTTTCAAGGGGGGGGGCAAAATCTTGGGAAAAACCAAGAAAATTTCTAAGAAAAAGTTTTTTTTGTCATCTGCCAAAATTTCGGGAAAATCATACCGTTTCATCCGCTAAAAAGTTGATGAGCTTTTTTTTAGTCATCTGCCAAAATTTTCGGGAAAATCATACCATTTCATCCGCCAAAAAAGTTGATGACCTTTTTTGGGGGGGGGCCACGTCCCATGCAATTTTCCGAATAGGGGGGGGCAATATCCATTGTGCCCATATTCGTATTGCTAATTTCGGACCACATGGGGGGGGCACGTTCCATGGCAGTTTTCAATGGGGGGCCATGGCCGGATTGGCCCCCCTGGATCCGCCCCTGGTCAAGGGGACCGTCGGTGTCTGACTCTCTGACTGAGCGGTTAGGCTACCGTCCGCCCAAAGCGGCCGTTTTCCTGCCGCCCGCCCCGCCCCGCCCCACGTGGACCCCAGAAACGTGAATCACCCCTCCAGCAGAGGAACTAGAATCACCAGATTAATCAATTCACTGAGTTGAGATTTCGGCAAGCTAAATTGCAACACGAATATAATACAGATTAATGCACGGGGGGGATTAGCGCATTGTATAACACACTGGCATAGAGAACTAGATCTCGAGGTACCGAGATCTAACCCCCGTAGGCCTATAGGGCGGACGTGCTTTGTACTGTTAGTAGTTAAGATTGAAGGTTGTTGTATACACTACAGTATACGGTATACCTTGCAATTGTATACCTACATGTGCAGCGCAGTGCGTTTGCATGCGTTTCTTTAAAGACAACAATTTGCGCCTGTCAGATGCAAATAAGGGCTATTTACGTAGGCCTACTTTAAACTGAAAACTGATTTATTTCGGACATATCATGAGAAGAGAGGGAACATGCATTGAGAAAGACATCATGCAGGGCACAATGCCAGGAGACCGGAAACGAGGAAGACCAAGAACAAACTGGCTGGGCAACATCAAGGAGTGGACTGGATTGACATTGGGAGAAATGATAAGACTGACGGAAGACAGGAAGCGTTGGAGGAACATTGTACATGATGCGGCCGACCCTCGGATCGAGGATGGCTGAGAACAGAACAAAACTTTAAACTAATTTGATAAAATAAATTATGGAGCGGTCTTCGCTCGGTCTTACTTATTATTGGCTTGACCCGATTATGATTGATTCATTTCGTACTGAAGTATACCACGGCGCACATATCCTACTAAGGAGAAGAGCAACATTTTGAATGTGTTTACTTAAATATTTATAGCATTATTTTTATGCTGAATTGGGGTAAATATTGAAAGGTAAATTTCTTTAATAATTTTTCACAAATGTCCATTGATTTTTACTGTGAAAGGTAAAATGCTTGTATCAAGATCGTCCGAATGCGAGTTATCGTCCTCAGGTCAAGCTTGGACAAGTCAAGTCAAACCCTGCCTGTTCTAGGAACTCTTATCACATGCAATGAATGGCAGGTACTGCTGCTTGGTCTCCAGATAGGGCCTGTATTACATTGATGCTGAGAGTCTCCTAGGATTACTCGCACAACATCTTTTTAATACCACTGAGTGTGTATATATGTACTATATTTATACGCGAACACTTATATAATTATATACATGTATACATATATATTTATTTGATATATATATATATATATATATATTATATGCTTTATGTTGTCTTTTACTCAGGATGGAAGGCCGTGGTAACTTGGCCGAGGATTTGCACCAGTGGGCGACAAAACGAATGCGGTTTCGTCCTCAGGGACGGCATTCTGCTGCAAATATGCCTAGACCGGAAGACTTTAAATTGCAAGTGAACATTCTGCAGTTTGTTGGTGTTCTGGTTTTGTGCGTTAAACAAAATAAATATTACTAGATTTTGCAGTGAACAGAGCTGGATTTTTCATTTGCCTGAGTAGGTGCTGCAATTAGGCTGCAATTGTTGCTATGCAGAGCTACTTGACTGCACAGACCAACTGACATGCCGCAACACGAATAAGCTACCAGTGCTCTGGAGATTATAATTAAATGGCTGTGGATGTCATCCAGTTGTCTGTGTCTCTCTCCTCTTAAAGATGTGCAGCACGCACGCACACACACACACACACCATGGCAGACTTTGTGTTATCACTTTTCCTGATGTAGTGTCAATGTGCCCAAAAAACTTCTCAATTTTTTTGTGTTTTTCTTTCCTAATCATCAATTTGTCAATTTGCCCCAAAATGCCTCAATTTTTCTAAGTTTTTCTTTCCTAACCATATTGTTTTATGGCATTGACTATTGAAGTACCAGTATATTATTGTCTTTGAAGATTAATTTAGAAAATCATTCTGCATTTTACCAGGATATGTCGAGGTCAGATGGCTGACATCTGGCAATTTGTTGTGAGTCGCGTCCACCCAGCGCAGTAAGTTACGCTACGTCTTCTGGTCTGTCTAGTATTGTACTTATGAGCATTGGTTATAGCGGTCCTTCAATATTACTACTTGAAGGCGCTCCTCGACTGCAGCATGGACACTGAATTGAAGTTTCACGCCGAAGTGAATGAGCAATTGTGAGTTATTTTATGATGAGCTGGCCCTTCTAGAAATCGATATTCTAATTATAATTTTAACTGAACATTCGTTATGCTACAACTGGGAAATTATGGTTTGAAGAACTTTTGCATTTCTGACGCTGTAAATTTTGAGATTCTAGCGAGAGTTCATTAAGTTCTTTCTTTGAGAAAGTTCATCATGACGTTCTAATAGTGAGCATGCTTGTTGTAATGCTGAGTTTATGTACTTGGAGCTGGGAATAATTAGTCTTGCATTTTATTTGTAGTTAAACTAGAACTGTTTATTAATTTTTGATGGTACTTATCGATTTTGTTATTTAATGTGAGTTAATTGATTTTTGAAAACTTGGAATTGATTTTCTGTTGTAGGACTGTGAGAAATGTTAAAGGCAACTTAGCACTGTATCCTTGTTTTGAGTTATTTTAAAACTGTACTTGGAAATTGTTCATTATGTTGCTGTCTTTAGAAACCTTTCAAAGAACTTCCTTATGGCATGGTTGAGTTTTAACATCATTTTCTTAAGCTGTTTAAATTCCAGCCAACCAACCATTGGGTACTTACGAACCTTATCTATTGTAGTAATTTAAAGTTTTCATGCGCTACATTTAAGTTGTTTGTTGCTAAACTCGAAGACATTTTGATTTAATCTTTAACTTGTATAATAATAAACATAGTAAGTCGAAGCCAGGCCTGTCTGGCTATAAAGTGTCGTATCATTCCGACAAGCCGTTCAATCATGAGAGGGAGGAGCTTCTGGAACAAAGGCGGAGCTTATCCAATGAACTCGCAGCCACAACTGCTGCCATTGGTCACGTTCAGCAGGAGCTCGAAGGAGTACGAAAGGAGATCGTTAGCAAGGGTAATTAATTAATTAATTAATTAATTAATGCGTGCATTGGTCTTCCTCACCTATCAGCCTATGAGAAAATATATTACAGCGCTTGTTGTTTCTGAACGCTGTGAACGAACTATTGTTGAATTCGTAACTCTTTCAAATTTACAGCAAAGTTATAGCATAACATAATTTATTATGGTAAACCATCGCACGTTCAGCAGTACCAGTTTAGTAATGTGAGGCGCCCTTGTAACGGCATGGCTGTGTTACGGCGCCATAGAAATTGTCATTGTTATTATTATTATTATTATTATTGTTATCGCAATACAGGTCGAAAATGCATCATGACCATCACATCTTCCAGTAGTATCAGTTTACTCCAGGAGACCCAGGAGGGGGCTTGTATGTACAAAATGCCCTGTTAGTGCCTTACCACTGAAGCTACTACAGGTGTAAGTAATCTTTCTCGTTAGCTGAGGTTGGTATCAATTTTAAGAGTGAGCTGTGTTTTGTTTGGACAGGGCAATCCTATAGTTTGGTGGTTTCGAAACTTCACGATGTTCGACGCAAGCGTGCGCTTCTCGTTGCGTCTTCGCGACACACGAACGATGAAATTGCGAAACTAAACGAGTACTTTACACGGCTTCAGCAGAAGGCAGATCATCTCAAGAACCTAACGCAGTATGTTGTTCATGGTCAGATGTTAAGTATGTTGGAAATGGGAAGTATGTTGAGAATTTTAATTATTTTTTAAAGGTGAAGTATGTTGAGATTTAAAGTATGTTGGAAATGTTAAGTACCCCGGTACATTGAGATTTTAAGTATGTTTGAGATCCTAAGTATGTTGAGAATTTTCAAGTTTGTTGGAAATGTTAAGCATGTTTGGGATTTTAAGTATGTTGGAAATTTTAAATGTGTTCGAACTTTTAAGTGTGTTGAGAGTTTTTAAGTATGTTAGGACTTTTAAGTATGTTTAGTTGTGTTAGTAATTGAGGTCTTACAATGTGTATGATAGTCATTGTCTTTCTGTTTGCAGCCAGAGTCAGGAGCCAGTCCCTATGCTTCCAAAAAGAGGAGGGCAGTCCAACGAATCAAAGGAACTGGTATTGGAAGCTGCCAGTACGGTTAGTAACGACCATTTTAGTGGTGTCTTGTATTTATGTTTATTTGGATTTATCTATTTTGTGTGTGACCTGGTGGCTGATCAGTAACGCGCTTGCTCACGGAGCGGGCGGTTGCGGGTTCGTCTCCGGGTAACGACCTTGGGCAAGTTGTTTACGCACACGTGCCTCTGTCACCAAGCAGCATAATTTGGTACGCGGCGTAAGCTGGGAAGTAAACAGCAAGTTCTGCGATACACTGGCCCCATGTCCAGGGTCTTGGGATTTGTCCATTGCTGGCTCAAGGTCAATGAAAAGGAGATGAGCACCTCTCTTTGTTCCAAATGGAACTGGATGGACTTTACTTTACTTTACTTAGCTTTGTTAGGAAATGCTTGTAACGTCAGTTGATATTCCGCTATGCAGTTTGATGACCTTTCTGGTTGTAGAGAGACGTTCGAGAATCCTGCGCTGTGATTGGTTCATTTCTGGGTCGGGTTCTTGGAGGTTCATTCGAAGGTGATAAAGGTCAACAGTGAGTTTTGGTTTCACAGAACTTCAGTATAGCTACTTTTAAAATTGCTTGAGCAACTACATGAGTGCACTTTTGGTGTTAGCACTACTAGTCTTCTTCTTCTTCTAATAATAATAATAATAATAATAATAATAATAATAATGATAACAACAATTTCTATGGCGCCGTAACTCAGGACATGCCGTTACAAAGGTGCCAACACAAACTCAATCAGTCAGAGGTACGCCTTAGCACAGCATTTGACTGGATATGCTCACTGCAACTCAGATTTTTATACGACTTATTGAGCCTATAGTTTATGAAATTTGTTACTGGAGCGCCTCTGGGTAGAGATCCTGAAGGGGCGCTATGTGAATTTATGTGATTGATTAAGAGCAAGTTCCGCTTTATAGTAGGATTATTGATATGGCTGGCAACAGTAGCACTGTCAAAGGGTTTTAGATGCTTTAGGGGACGTTTTTATGTTGTTTTTAAATGAGAAATGAGTAGAACAATCTAAGAGGCGACTAACATTGATCAGAGTAAATACTAGCTTATATTGTTGACAGCAAATGCTGATAGCACTTTTGATTGCTGACAATAAATGCTGCTGGCACTTTAGTTGCTGATGATAAGTGCTACTAGCACTTTGGTTGCTGATGATATTAAAATGCTAGTGGATTTTGATTCCATTACTTCCTGTTTTAGGGAGACGAAACGCGGTGAGCTGTGGAAAGAGGTGGAGAAGGTTTTAGGTGGTTATGCCTCCAGCCACTTGGTGGCAGCACTGTGCTCTCATACGCAGGATACTGTACAGGTCTTGGTAGAGCAGACGGCGAATATTGACATCAGACGAGACGCAGAAAAACTTCGGTTTGCCATTTTGCTATTATGCTGGTCGATAGAAATAATTGTTTTATTTTTGTTTATTTATTTCTCGCATTTTTGCTATAACGCCCCTTCAATTTTTGTAATTGTAATTGTAATTGTAATTGAACATTTTTATAGCGCCGCTCACAGAGTCAGTGACGACTCTACTCAGAGGCGCTCTCTGCACTAGCTAGCCGAAATGATGTTAAGTTAACAGTCATAGCGAGCAAAAAATAACAACAAGTTGCAAAACAAGCTGTCTACTCAGAGGCGCTCCTGACTACAGCGTGGTGGTTCACACCGGAGTGCAAGAGCAATTGCGAGTGAAGGATTTTATCAAGGTGCCTACATGGCGGCTTGAGGTGGATTCGAACCTAGTACTCTCCAAGGCACCGAACTCGCCACTGCACCACCACGCTCCTCCGTTGCGACATTGGTAACATATTGCTATGGCATCACACAAATTTAGTTAATATTTCTGTATTCATATTGTGCTGCTACATAGTGCAGGAGTGTCTAAACTTTTGAACCACTGCCAATATTTTCCAGCCAGTAGTTGCAGGCCACAGTGCTAAAGTCGCATTCATAGCAAAAGAAGGAATTCATGGCCGTGACAGGGCCAGCAGAGACCATCCCCCATAAAATGTTTGCAAAGTGAATTTTAAATGGTGTGGTTTTAATATACGAACAGACAAATTGGGTTGATAAAGTCTTAATTTTGTTCTTCATTATCAATCACATTAATCAATCACGGGTCGATCAATCAATCCTTCAATCAATGTTTGTGATATCTCATTGATTGAATTGTCTTTATCAGATTTAAGTACGAAAACGGTGGCCAGCTGTCAGACATGTCGTGTCCTCCAAACGTCCTTCAAACTGTTCACCAGCTTCTCGAGGTTTCGTAGGCATTATTTAATTTGTTTAATTGCCACAATATTTTTCTTGTTGTAAGGGTAATGTCTAGTTTAATTGTGTTATAGTATTCATAGCAAGAGTAATAGTTATTTTATTGTGTGTGTTATAACTATCTGTCGGTATAATTTATATAGCTGTATAATATTTCATATGTATATTTATATATTATACTTCATTATATATATATTTAATTATTTATATGAAGTATTATGCATAATTAGAGGATAGTGAAAAAGAAAAGAATGATTGCAATGATGAGTTACCTGCACAAAGTCAGGATCCATTGTCTTTTATGCCACCTGGGGATGAGATGAGTGAGGTGGTTTCCATTACCTTTCTCATAATTTTGAGCAAGCAACTTGTTCAAGCAGTGCACAATGGCTTTCAGGTAGATTTGAAACTAGCTCTCCGGTCGCAAGGCACAGAATATATCTTTACACCACCATGTCCCACTTTGAATATGATGTTAAGCGTAACAGCATTGTCTGTGATTGTGAGTGGAGGATGCATTGTCTTTGTGTTTTGTAGGAGAGTCAGAGGACTACATTCGCCAGGTTCCTGGCGGCAGAGAATGCGACGAACCATGCGTGGAAGCTGCATCAGCGAATGGTCCAACTGTCGGAAAAAGCCGACCAGCTTCTCATCAGGAACCATCAAGGCAATCCAGGTGCCTTGGAACTGGCCAGGTGAGACAATAACCAGCTCTATTGTTTGTTGTAATTGTGGATATTTCCTATTGATTGATAATTACTTAATGAGGTTGGAGGTTGATTGGGTTTGTGGGCAGTTGAAAGAAGGATACAAAGGCAGAGAAAGACAGACAGACAGACAGACAGATATGAAGAGACACACAGAGACAGAGAGGCATGCAGAAATAGACACACAGGAGCATAGGCAGACAAATATACATGTAGGTAGAGTAGCACTCAGTTTCACAGACTGGTAGACTATAGATATGGAGAGGCATGTAGGCATGGTCAGAAAGAGATAATGGATAGACAAAGAGACCTGGATAGTTTAGATATATCTATAGGCTGACAAATAGACATAGAGAGACAGACAGAGAGACAAGTGGACACAGGCAGAGAGACAGACCTCATGAGGGTGTCATATTGTTGGCTTGCTGAGGGTCTTAGCTTTGTGTCTTAGCTATGATCTCCACACAAAGCTCTCTAACCTCAGGACAAGTGGTGATCTTTGACCTTCAGACATTATGATTTCTGACCTCCAGACAAATTTGTTTAATAGTAATTTAATAAAAAATGATCTTTTGAGAAGTTCAATTTGTGACCTTTCTTTTACCTCTGACCTTTAACCCTTTAATGCCGAGATAGTAGTAAATGGTATGGGAAATCCTATACCCTCTGGCATTAAAGGGTTAAGCCAATGGATTTCTGTGCAGGAGTCTTCTACAGTGCGAAGCCTTGGTCTCCAGTTCAAAGTCCGTCTTGAAGCTATTGGAGGTCATTTCGGAAGAACTGAAGGAGAGCATCGGCCGAATGACCCTTGAGAGGCAGATCCTCTTTGCCAAGTACCAGAAAATCCAGGACTTCAAACGCATTGCTGTAAGTGTTAACTGTCCAACTTAAATCATTGGGGCAACGAAGTTTCTTTGATTGCTTTAACAGGAAGAGCTCTTAATTGGTTAGGCTTGAAAGTATATGTGTCCCGCCATATGAAAAGGTACCATAAGTCGGCGTACGGTTTCACGAGAAATCGCGCATAATGACGTGGGGGAAAAAAAATTTATTATCAAATTTGAGCTCTTGGTATTTTTAGCAGCAGGTGAAAAGGACTTTTAAGTTAATAACACTGATAATAT
Organism: Lumbricus rubellus; assembly: GCA_945859605.1. Taxonomy (NCBI): domain Eukaryota; kingdom Metazoa; phylum Annelida; class Clitellata; order Crassiclitellata; family Lumbricidae; genus Lumbricus; species Lumbricus rubellus. Next base: position 10,110,213 of record OX243828.1, read on the forward strand.
TACATAATTATATAGACAGCACTGAGAATTGGTTGTGAACCTCTTGTAGGATAAATCGCTCAGAAGCGCTCCCAGTGTGCAAGACCCCACGATACTCATCGATGGAAATAAAGTGGCAATTTCTCATGTTCATCATTATAAGTCGGTCATTTATCATCCAATTTTTATCTGGTTTTCAGCAAAATGTTCAGCTCACTTAGCTGGTTTGTGAAGGCATAATAACTCCAAACCCGACTTATGGTACCTTTTCATATGGCGGGACACATATCGTTCTGTTTCTAAGCGCTATGTTTAAGTTCTACCAAGCATTTAAGCAGTAGAGAGAGAGAGAGAGAGAGAGAGAGAGAGAGAGAGAGAGAGAGAGAGAGAGAGAGAGAGAGAGAGAGACAGGGAGGGAGGAAGGAAGGAAGGAAGGAAGGAAGGAAGGAAGGAAGGAAGGAAGGAAGGAAGGAAGGAAGGAAGGAAGGAAGGGAGGGAGGGAGGGAGGGAGGGAGGGAGGGAAGAGCGAGGGAGATGATTTAAGAACTGTGGAAATATTTTCTTTGCTGATGAGGTTTAATAGGGTTTATTGTTTTCGTGAGTTTTTTTTAAAGATATTTTTGCGTTTCCGATAATTTTCGCTTTCTGATGATTTTGTTTATCTAATGATTTTAATTTTCTGTTGATTCTGTGTTTTGATGCTGTTTGTTTTTCTTGTGATTTGTTCATTTTTCTGATTATTTTGTAGGACAGTAAACAGGACTTGATTCGGGTTCTTATAAAGCAGACATCTACATCGAGAGCCAAACTTCAGGAAGACCAGGCTGAGGTAATTACTTACTTCTGAAATCTTATATCTAAATCGTAGGTGTAGGTAATGATGTTGTAATGTAGTTGTATAATTATGCAGAATGCCTTTGCAACTTTCTTATTTCGTTTTGCTTGTAAGTTCATGCATCTGATTTTTTCTAAACTTTTGTTGTAGATCTATGATAATGCTATATAAAGTAATTGTACATAATTATATAGATTACCGTACTTAAGGAATTTCCTCATTTGGTTTTATTTTAAGTTCATACATGTGAATTTTGATTTCTGAACTTTCGTTGACATTGTGAAACGAGCCCGGAATTTTTGCTATTTTTCTTGCTTTGCAGAAGTACTGACTTCTATCTGTTTTCAGATCTTGAAGTATGCGGATCGCGTCTCTGGTTCGCAAGACGCTGACTTGCATTTGCTGACTGAGAATCTGAGAAATTGCGTTTCACGAGAGATGGAGGCTTTCGTTCAAATCCCTGTGCCTTACCTGCTGCTAACGACTCGAGACAGGTAAGCTCAGCCGTCACCCTCCATCAGTTCTTCATAGTTCAATGATTTTACTCAACCTGCTCCTCATCTGCCTAACATTTCTCTGCCATTCCATTATCTTGCTACTGAAATTTGAAAATCGCTTCGTGGTTGTAGCTGTTCTACCTCTCTTGAACAAACCTCTTTCGGACGGTGCCAGTATTACAACAGATATCTGACCCTTCCTATGAACTTGCCAAAATCTCACCACTTGCTTCATAGATCTTTCCTCATGTCTTTCACTCGAAACTGAAAACACTGCTTTTCACAAATCCTATCCTGTTCCTCCTCCTCTCTCCTCCCTTTCCATCTGCAATATTCTGTAGATATTTAAATCTCAGATACAAATAAGAATTGTTGTCGTTTGGTCATCTCTTTGATTGAATTATGTCATAGCATAGTATGGTTTATGGATCCTAAATTTTATTCGATTTAGAACAGGATCTTGTTATAATCCAGTCTTGCTAGAAAATGGTACTTGACGTGCCTGCCAAAGAACATAACTACTTGACATTCCAAAACTATTTCTCTAAATGAAAAAACAGTAAGCTCCTATTTAACCAGTTATATCGTATCAGTTATAGTGGTCCAAATTCTTTTCGCATCAGTAAAAGTTTTTTACTCTTTGGGATTTTTCTATGCTTTTTAGCGATGACCGAGTGGCTGTCATCAATTTATCGATCAACAAACTGAGCGACGATGCGCTCATTGCAGGCAACGAGACGATACAGAAACTGATGAGAAAGCTGAAATATCCAGAATACAGGGTCTGTTCACGTTTATCTCTCATTCGTCATGCTTAGTTTTATCTCTTTTGAAACTTAACCTTGCGTAATGCTGCTGGTTGTGATCATGTTCTCAAAGGCAGCTGCTGGGGTTCCTTTAGATAGGCTACTGCAGTGGTTCCCAACCTTTTTTGACTGTAGGGCCACTTTTTCTAAGTTAGATGACACGTTGGCCACTTTTTCTTTAGAAGTTAGAGGATAATTGGGCATTGAGAGGGCCACAATGCTAAAATTTAATTAACTGAAAGCATATAAAAGTTGTTATAATTGATTTAAAGTAGAATGTTTGATGTTTATAGACATCAAAATAAAAAAAATTGTAATAGAAAATAATTATAACCTAATTAGCCTATGTTCTATCTATCCTGTACAAATTGTCAATCTTTCCATATATTTTTGTTAATTATTTGAGAGATGAGGGCAATTTTTGAGGCCTGGCGGGCCACTTCTTGAGGCCTCATGGGCCACTTTTGGCCTGCGGGCCACGGGTTGGGAACCGCTGGGCTACTGTCTTCTTTCAACAGCTATGTGCTAATGTGGATTCCAAGCTCTTTACTGCTTTACTGATGGATGGAGGTCATGTGCTGCATGACCTGCTTCCATCGGTCAAAACTGCTTTCTACCATGTGCACCCTTGAGCCCAAAGTCGCACAATCAGATGGATGGTATGATGATAGACACTTTCATCACTAGGATAATATATATATATATATATAATTATGATTTTTTATTGACTTTCAATTAATCACAAATTTATATAACGCCCCTTCAAGGTCGCTACTCAGAGGCGCTCAATTGTTATGGCGATTTTTTTTACATTTGACTGTATTGATCAATTCTATGAATTTTTTTCAATTTTTACGACAGAGTTTTTTTAGCATTTTACTTTATTGATCAATTCTATGAATTCTATACATTTATTGTTATGTCTGTACACGAAAATGTAGATCGCAATTCGTCAAATAAAGATAATTCTTATCTTAAAAACTCCACGCTTTTGTTGTTGCTTTCCAGGCTTCGGAGTGCCTGTTGTCTCATGTTGCGTCGTTGATTATGGAAATGACGGACACATTTCTGTTGCTGAAGTCGATGGAAATGGATTCGTCGCTAAGCAACGGCAGCCAGGCAACTTCGAAACGCCTGACTGGTGAGTGCCACTTAAGATTTCTGAATGTAATGTAAATCTTGTTTCTTATAGTGCCATGCAAACATACATGCATACAAACATACATGTATAAAAAACATGCATGCAAGCATATGTGCATACAAACATGCATGCATACAAGCATGCATGCATACAAACATATGTGCATACAAACATACATACATGCATACAAACAAACATGCGCGTGTACATGTTTGATAACTGTGAGACAATTGCGCGCAGTGCACATGCATTTGCCTACATGTTCGTATTGCATGTGTTGTGTACTTATAGTAATGTTGTTTCTGATTTTTTTCCCGATTTAACTAAGAGTCGATTTTTTAAACTCTGTAGCTTTATGTCGTGAGGTGAACGAAGTGGACGAAAGTCAGGTCGATCGTTTTCTACCATCTCTACAGAAGAGACTTAACGATGCCACACAATCCTTGGCCAGCTGTCTCCATGTCAAAGACGTTGCACTCTGCTGGTACGTCCGGATAATCCGCTTAAAATCGCTCAGTCCAAGGCCGTAGCTAGGGTGGTGTTTTGGGTGTTTGAACACCCTTCGAAATGAAAAATGTAAAAAAAATATAACGCATTTACCAGCACATGATGTAAAAACCATGAAATAAAACCATGAAAACACCCCCAAATCCTGAAATGAAAGGAACGAAACTTCGATTGAATGACTAAAAAAGGTGATCAACTTTTTTTGGGCCGAGCTCATCAACCTTTTTGGGCCGAGGAAAAAAATTTCGGCGCCGAAAGAAACATCCCTTAAATAAAATCCTGGCTACGGCCTTGACCCAGTCTATTCAAGCGATGACTTGTTTTGTAATATATTGTGGTCGTTGAGAAAGCATGATTGTGCGAATGAAAATTTACTGTAGTCACGAAACATCTTTGAAACTTCATCCTTGCAAAATGAATTCTGTTAATATCGGATTTTTTGACACGCCGCTTTTCGGTTGAAGAAATCCGATTTGAAACTGGTTTTCAGCTTTCTTAACTGTTACTGTGTAGAAAATTCCGCTAATTTCAAACAGGCAGTGTAAACAAAGATGTCGGCCCGTTACTTGCCGGAAAGTATTACCACTTGGTCACTATGGCAAAGTTTGACACTCCTACAAGACTACAAGTACCTATTTGATCATCGCCACGCTTTGCTTAGTTTACTGTCAGAAGGACTGCATGTATCAATCTGTAAAATTAATAATAATAATAATCTTTTCTTTAGTGAAACACCTTCAAGACACACTGCGCTTTACATTTACAAGTTATGCAGTAATCTTAATTAAACTTCACTACCAACTGAGCAGACAGCTTTTGCAATTACAATGGCGCTAATAGCAGCCTACAAATCAAATCCGCCCAACGGAGGCTCGAACCTGCTACCTCTCGCACTCTTGACCAGCGTGTTAACTATTACTATACCAGGCTAAAAAAATTGTGTTTGTTGCTTCGTTCAGGTGGGAGCAGCCAGCGCAGACGTGTACGCCGTGGGTGACTGTCGATGGTTTGAACGTGCAACAGTGGCGCGACAAGTGGGTCATTGCGGCCACGCAGCTGAGACAGTTATCGCACAGCGCCAAGTAGTTTCCGAAATAACGCAGCGTTTCGTCGATTTCTTTTGTTGTCCAATGTCCACAGCTGTTTGTTTTTCAGTATGTGCTCCTTGTCGTTCTTGCTGGTACAGTTCTAGATGCTCTCAGTCATTTTTCAACTTTCCCCTATGCAGTGCTAAAAGTGTAAAAAAATAAGTGCCTGGACACTTCTTACCTTTCCAAAAGAAGTGCCAGGACGCCCCTTACATTTTCAGGTGTGCTCGCCAAATAAGTGGCAGGACGGCATAGATATTTGAAAATAAGTGCCAGGACGCCGTCCTGCCACACTTTAAGCCCTGCCCCTATAAGTCTACGAGTCTGAACTTGGTCTTGCAATTTTGCCTCAGTTGTTCAGGGTTTTGTGTGCCACTATTTTTCTTTTCGACCAAGGTCAGGACAGAACTGCAGTGAAGGTTTGGTGCTCGGCAAGCTGCGAGGCGTAAGAAAAGAACAATTGGGAAAGTTTCCGTCTACTAAGTTTTGGTGAACTCGCGTTCTATTCCTCCGCAGGAATTCGTACTTTTGTCTGGATGCCTGTTGATAATTGTGTTTTCTTAAAACTTTACCAGCGTATAACTTCAGGGATTACGATTATAGTTACGGCCATTTTTCATGGAACTGCTCGAATGAAAAAAGCATAGTAAGAAAGATATTTGAGGCTTTTGTAAAAGGCTCTTCTAGAGACCTTTTTTCAGCTTTTGTAACCTATCGTCATAGTGCTTGCTGATCTACTTGTAGTTGTGGAAATCCGAATTATTGCTTTCCTCCAGGCAGGGCTGAAAGTGAGCCGGGTCTGTCCGGGTCTCAGACCCGGCATTCATTCTTTGGAACTTGAATAAAACACTGATAAATAACACCCTCTGGCCTAAAGAGACCCGGCAATATTTTCAAACCACTTTCAGCCCTGCCTCCAGGGCTTTATGAACTGTCGTCATGGCACTAGCTGTTGTGGAATTTGTCTTGTGTTGTCTGCAGAAAGAAAATATTCGATCTAGCCATTTGACAGTTTTGCAATTTCGCATAAAAAAATATATTTTTACTTTAAAATGAAGATTGTGCTCAAATACACTTTTGTTTTGATATGTATTGTTCTCTTGAAACTGCAAAACTATATATTTAATTTTCATATAGGCAGTCTGGTCTGGCAGTGTAATAGTTCTTGTAGTGCCAGGCAAATTCCTTTTTAAAGTAAGTATGTATGTACTTTATTGAACCGCCTGCAAACGCACTGCAGTCATTTAATTCAAGTTTCGCTCGTGAACATTTCTTGGGAGGGGCTAACCCCGGAAAAGATACCATTTTCATGGTGAAAAAATGAATCTGGGCCTTCTTGAGGGAGCTTGAGCCCCCTAGCCCCTGATAAACTCGTGTCGATTACCGTAACATTCCCGAAAGGCTACTCGGCCTATCATTCGCTAGATGGCGATGGTAAAATGACGTTGCGAACGCCTTGCATCCTGTTGCATACAGTTAAATTCTACTCCTGCAATTATACACGGCGCTAGTAGCACCCTACAAAGCACCATCCGCGCTGTGGGACTCGAGCTCGGGTCCGCTGATCTCCATGCCAGTGTGTTGACCAATACGCTACCGGACCAGGTAGCGCATTAGTTAACACACTGGCATGGAGATCAGCAATAATTATTTCAAGTGTTTCATTTGCATAGCTGTACACTGTAACCGGCTGTGGTCAATCGGATTGTTTCTCTTGATCTCTGCCGGGTCACCTCTGAGTAGGTACCTTGAAAGGGCGCTATATAAATTCTGTTTGATTGATTGATTAATTTTAAAATGCTGCTACTAGGCATGAAATCGAGAATATAGTAGCTTAGCAATTTGTTGTAATGGATCCGTTCCACATGCAGACCAGCTGAGGTATAGCACAAAAATCAGGGTCTGTGACCCGGCATTGAATTTCGGGACCTGCTGGTGCTGGGTCTCAGCTAGGTCACGTGTTGATCAATTTGGAGCCAAAAATAGGTAAAAATTAAAGGAGTTTGACAAATTTTGGGCAAATGACAAAAAAGGTTGGCCGAACATTTTCTGGCTCAGAGGCTCGTCCACCGAAGTAGACCCGGCAACTTTTTCAAACCAATTTCAGCCCTGCTACCACTGCCAAAGCAAGATTAAATTCAAAACTGGATTAAAGCAGTGTGCACTGCTCTTGTCATTCCACAGATGAAATATTGCTGCAACTGATGTGAAATTGGTTTGACAGGTCTCCTATTCCTGGATTTTGACACAGTTTTATTAACTTTAGAAAGAATTCAGCTGCAGGTCCCAGTCTGGTCTTATTGTGCTTGATTTCTTTTTTTGTATGTCTTAATAGTACTTCACATGTTCAGTAATTTGGTAAGCCATGTCCTGTTTTTTTTCGGTAATTGCAGTTTACACCGTGTGTGTGCCTGTCAATTTAACATGCCTCAGTCTTGACTGGGTAATTCTGGCTGTAGGCTGAACAAAGATCTTTGGAACATATTCAACGTCCAGTTCGTCATCTGCTGGCTTACCTGTTAGCAATAAAATATAGGCCCTAGACTAGTGTAATATAAATCTGTCAATTTCTCTGTTTAATCTGAAAGGTGAACTTATCACAGTAAATCGGCCATGTACAGATTACTACTGTTTGTTGTATAAATACACAATCATTTTGTTGAATAAAATTTTATGTATAAAAACTTTTTGGTAATGGCCTTTCAACCAGTTATTTTCGATGTCCTATCACTAACCAAAACCTCCCAACAACACAGCTGCCAAAATGTCTTCTTGATCTTTTCACCATCCAACCAACCAATTCCACCAAAACATCCTTTCTCATTCTTTACATTCATCAACAGGATTCAGCACTGCACAACATCTTGGAACAATCTTCCTTCTTAATTTTACACTAATCGGTTCCTCAATGCACCATCACTGCCAATCAATCATCCACCATCATCTGCCTCAGAATTAATCACTTCCTAGGTTTTCCACTCAAGACTTATCACCACTTCAAGAATGCATGCTCGCCATCTAGGCCTAGTAATATATCTACAGACAGTCAAATTATCAAGGGTCAACACTCAACAGTTGATTTTTCTTCAAGCTTATGGCCCCTCATATCACGAGACTGCCAGAAGCACACTAGGTAAACAAACGTAAACGTTTAGCAAGTTTTATCAATCATGCGAGGCCCTTCAAATGAGCTGTATGTGTAAAAATGTTACGGACGGTATTAAAGTCCCGATATAGATAATCTTGAAAGTATAAATATGATATCTTTAAGAAACTGAGCAACACATAATTAATTTATTATACGGGCGTGCTGTTTCGGTTGATGCATCCCATTGAGTCGGGTGCCTTCGGCGGACGGTGGGCGGTGACAGCTAGACGTCCAAGTTTTACAATCCAGCGATTTACACGCGTAATATTAGTTAAAGTAAAGCGAATTTTTTACTGTATTTCCTCAGCCCGACTACATGGCATCTAAAAATTACTTAAATAATTGGCAACAACAAAAAACAGCTTTTGCCATCTATTAGGCTTTTGCCATACACGGAAATCACGCGGGAACCGTGATGCACCATGGGGCACTATTACCATAGTAACGCTTCCCGCGTGAAAAGGTCTATAAGTTCATATAATATTGTTCTTATTAAGGAAATCATTATTATTATTTAAATCGACTTACTTCCTTACTTTACTTTACTAAATTGCCTTTGCGCATGCGTATATCTGTGTTTGTTGGGACCATAGATCAAGAAACAACTTGATATCTATGGTGGAGACGCAAATCCAAAATAAAAGTTGACATTTATTTAAGCTTTTATTTAATAAAGTTAGGGTTTCTTGGGTAAGTACTGAATAACCAGTTAAATTGCCTAATCGCTCATGGAAGTTGCACATGTGCCTCGGATAGAACAGCATAGCGTGGAGTTCCCAAATTCCGGTACTCCTCTCGGGTGAAGGTTTTAAATGCATCCTTTACAAATTTGTTCCAAGGGTAATATTCTTCAGACCTTTAGCCTTCGTAGGACTTCACCTACTCACTATCCAGACCTACCTATAGTGTTGGCAGCAACTTCTGTGTAGAAAGAAAGATTAGCCATTCAGGCATTCAACTTCAAGCTATATAGCCTACTTTGATGTATGACTATATATTTCATCGTCATCTGGGTTCAACACTTCAATGTGTGAAGTTTGGGTTTGAAGTGGTTCAGACTTCAGAGCTTCTGCCCTAATGTTCCCTTTGGCTTCGTGAATTATTTGTACCTGTGTCACAGAGTTGCTTTCTTTTGTGGTAATTCAAAAACTTTTCCCGGTTCTGTGTTCCCTTTCAATGGTTACCTTGAAAGCTGCAATTCGGTCTTCTCTGCTTAATCTTTCGGATGGTGAATTGCGCGTACCGTATAATAGCTAATCCTGCAGTTTAAGTACATGCAGTAAGACTGTAAGCCGGTTATCGCACCATACGATTTCAGCGGAGAAGTAGGCCTATAGGTCCTGTGCATTTATGTTTACACTATGGTTGTTGCAGACTGAGAATTGCCTTGGGGTTGAGGGGTTCAACCCATAATTTTTCTTATGACTCCAACAACAACTCCATGCAATAATCAACGTCTGACGCCAACCCCCCACCACCACCCCCTCCCGTATTTTTCTACAATTCTCATATTGGATTGTTGTGTTAGGAATGCACGTTAAGTTGAAATCGCAAATAGAACATTTGGATGTATGTACGGTATACTCCCTTTTTATACTTAAAACTTAAGATCTTCTAAGACTGTCAGAGAAGTCAAATCGTGTCTGTAGCCTACATAAATTTCCATTGTGCTGGAGCTGTGGCAATATCAGACATAAACTGCATGCCTGACTCTCCCACTGACTAATCATTAAAATTAGTATAAACTCTAGTGGTCAATTTTAATAGTGATACCATAATAATTATTACAATATGTTTCCAACCGTCCTTCAGCATTATGATTTAATTGTGTTTTTTAATACAAGCGTGAGACCTGGCCATTTTGCGAGCTGTTAAAGATGGCTAAGAGTGCCACTCCGGTCAGTCCGCTAATCCGGGACGTGGAAAAGGAATCGATGCTTGGCTATGTCTACGGAGTTTCAGGACCTGGTCAGTTGCACTTAAATTTCAAATCCAAATAATTGTCAGGTTCTAAAATCATAACAACTATGCACTTTTTTCGTAGTGTGTAGTCCTGGGGTACTTGTTGAGGTTGTGGTCCTAGTTTCTTATATATATATATAATTATATATGTATAATTTTATATATATATATATATATATATGGGTTTCAATTGTATTTTTAATGTTTGTATATTTAATATATTTTTCATATTACCTATAGTTTTTAATGTTTGCCCGACTTCTGAGCTTTGTAAGGAGGGCATTATCAAAATGACAGTTATACGTGTTGTTTTGTATTGTATTGTATTGTATTATTGGTGCACCATAATGTGTATACATTTAGTTGTTGAGATGCCTATTTTTTAGTTGTGATTGCTGAGAAGATGCTTGGTGCAGCCATGTACGAGTTAGTCCGAGTTGGCCATCAAGAACTTGTTGGCGAAATCATTCGACTGGATGGTGATAAGGCTACGGTCCAAGTATACGAGGAAACATGTATCCTTTGATAATATTATTAATTTAATATTCGTTTATTCAGCAATCGGGTTGACAGACCGCAAACGGTTACAGTGTTCAGTTGTACAGTTATCTTAATTAACATCAATTTTAACTAATAACGGAACAGACAGGCTGAGACAGCCTGCAATACAAGAAAGAAACAAAGAAAGCAGATCTTGAACTCCTTTCCTCAAATTAGCCTTCATGATCAAAACATTAGCTGACTAAATTTTATTATTTATTGACTATTCAGGGCTTGGGGCTGGCTTATTCAAGAGTGGGAGCTAAATAGAAAAATATATACAGCAGATGCACTTAGTCATTATCGCCTATCTTTTATCATTTACCTCTTATCGATGGGTTTTTGTCACTCAGCTTTTATCACTTAGTTGGGGGGAGGGGCGACTTAGGTTCCTTCTAAAGCTGGGGTTCTCAATTATTTATTTTGTGTAAATATTGGCTATAGGTGGTCTGCATGAATTTGCCATTTTGATAGTTATATTACAATATAGTAATAATTAAACTAGTGAGCAAATGCTTAGTTATTGTGTGATTCTACAATAGGTGAAAAATCATTAAACCCAATGAACAAATGACTGAACCTTATTGTGTTAAACTGATGAAAACAATGAGTTTTAGATAAAATGTCTCCTGCCTTTTGTTTTGCGGTTCATTTCTTAACTGCCTTCTAGCTGGAGTTACGGTTGGAGATCCGGTCTTGCGGACAGGAAAGCCTCTGTCTGTTGAGCTGGGACCAGGAATCCTGGGTGACATATTTGATGGTAATTACCGTGCTGCTGCTGTAAACATAGGAAATTTCAGCTCCTTTTTTGTGTGTGCAAAACATCCATGAATAGTCTGGCCACACCTCTGAGATCTTCCTTTTGACAGAAGCCTAAATGAGTAATTAATGCAATTATTAATTACTTTATACCCGGATACTTTATTGCTGTTACTTTTTAAAGTGCTCATGAGATGCGTGGTTATGTTTCGAAGGTTGTTTGCACCAGAGGGATTTCAGATCTGACTTTAGCTTGAGCGGCAAAGTGCTTTCCAGCGTATCAGTTACAGTATTTCTTTGTATGGTAAATGGATTTTCCGGAGGAGTAGCTGTTAGAATCATTTCATAGTGGATATGTCATAGGCTGATATCTTGGTTGACTTAAATTAAGTTGCATCGCGTTATTATTTGCACAGAGCTATATTTTATTTTATTTACTTTATTTATCACGTTATTACTTCGGACACAGTTTGAACTGGTATCTTGTTGACAGAAATGATTGTTGCATTGTCTCTAACAACGTTATTGTTTGTTATTGTTGATGTTGATGATGACAACTTCAATAAACTTTTCCTCTTCTGTTCGCCGTACAAGTCTGTCTTGTAGTATATCTTCTTCCTTCTCTTTTCTCAAAACCTTCTTCTTGGGGGGGGGGAGGCCTCGCTCTGCTCTGGGAGTGCTTCTGAATGGTTCACCCTGCCAGAGGCACTTTTATAAGTGCTTAAATACTATACAATACAATGATGAGAGATGGACGATGAAGTTAACTGCTTGAAATCAAACTTCAGGGATTCAACGCCCACTGAAAGATATCCACGAAATGACGCACAGCATTTACATTCCGAAGGGGATCAACGTTCCGGCCATTGACCATAAACACATGTGGGAATTTTCTCCGACCAAGACTTTTAAGGTCAGTGCAGGAGGTTGCATTAACCAATTGTAATTGATTACAATTAACTAACTAAGTCAGAACAGTCGTCAAAGGCTTTATTTAGTCTTTGTAAGTTTAATGCAAAGGACTTTAACCAGACTTGGTGGCTGCATGGTTGGTTAGAATAGTCCACCTTTAACGCAGAGTATAGGTTTGATCTTCGCCCAAAGGGGTTAGCCTATCTTGTAAATTGTATTGTATTGTAAATTGTATTGTAAATTTATTGTATTGTATTGTAAATTATATTGTGTTGTATTGTAAATTTTATTGTATTCTATTGTATTGTGTTGTATTGCATTGTATTGTATTGTATTTTATGGGCTTCTCCACTTGATTATGATTTTAATTGTGATTTCAAATGGATCGTTCATCGTTTGATGTACATACTTAACATGATGATGATGACGACGACGACAATGATGATGATGATAATGACCGCTCTTTGGGTGTCAATGGAATGGAATAGATTGAAGACAATAGCTAATTAGTTGTTGTCTGTTGTGCTGAACATTTGTAGGTTGGCAGCCATGTCTCTGGTGGAGACATCTATGGAATTATCCCCGTACAATCGTTTATCATGCACAAGATCATGATACCGCCAAAGATGATGGGTACGATTAAGTACATCGCACCAATGGGAAACTACAACCTAAATGTAAGTTCATTCATTCATTCAAGTATTTATATAGCACCTCTTCTAGGAACTACTTAGGTGCGCTCCCCACTCCAGCACGGCCAAACAGAACAGTTTTTAAGTGCTTATAGAATGTGTCAGAGAGTGATCTAGGGAACAGTGGGAGGGCATTCCATAATCCATATCACTGGGTCAACCACAGAAAAAGCACGACTCTGCATGATAGAGCTACGAGCAAACGAGACCAAGAGCACTCCCCTATCAGCCGAGCGTAGGGACCGACCAGTCCGAGTACTTGACACAGGCCGAGAAAGATCAGGTAGGTAAGTTGGAGCAAGACCTAGCTGGCATCTCCATATCAAGGAAGAGATTTTGTAATGGATGCGCTTTCCTATCGACTTTCAAGCATCGCAATACCAGATTGCGTTTTACGATGCGAACGACAATATATAGTCGCAGCAACTCAGATGATCAGATCGCATGTTATTTCCACGTTAATTCGAACAACATATCAGAAATTTAGTTCGTTAATCACAGAAATATATAATAGATATATATAATATATATATATATAATTATAATATATATAATATTCATATCTATATATATAAAAATGAAACTTTCCAACCGTATGTAAGGAGTGTTCTCGAAAACTGACGGAACAATTGTTTTGAAAATTTTACAACACCTTCCATTCCAATAGAACCGTGTTGTATTATGCTTTTTTCCGAAAAAACGCAATCTTATCCACAAAAAGTGAACTTTGCAATCCGTTCGACCGCCATTTGCAAATTCAACAAAACCGCTGCGTTGTCCCGCTGCGTTGACCAGACGGAACATGAATGAGGTCGCGTGCCGTGACGTCATAAGCGAGTCGCATAATAATTTACCTTCATTCATACACGAAAGCGGCCTTTCACCACTCTTGGGCGGGACGGTGTGAGGGAGGAAAGGAGCGGAGGGAGCGGGACGAAGAGGGTGATGAGGTGGAGGGAAGGGGAGGGGAGGTGGAGGGGAGAGGGAGGGGGAGGGAGAAGGAGAGGGACGAAGAGGGGAGGGAGGATAGTGGGAGGGGAGGGGAGGGGAGGGTCTTTTCTGCCACAGCAACGCGTGGCCGGGTACAGCTAGTATATAATACAATATATATATATAATTTCTACATGGTAGGATATATATATCTATTATCTATATAATATATAATATTCATGTATATATATAATATATATATAACATATACATGTATAATATATATATAATATGTATGTATTATGTATAATTTCTACATGCTAGGACAACGTTTTGGAACTGGAATACCAAGGAGTAACTACGAAGCTCAAGCTTTTCCAGACGTGGCCCGTACGAGATCGACGACCAGTGGAGGAGAAGCTGACCGCCAACTCCCCCCTTCTAACCGGTCAGAGAGTACTGGACGCCCTCTTTCCGTGCGTTCAGGGGGGCACGACCGCCATTCCCGGAGCGTTCGGGTGTGGAAAGACGGTCATCTCCCAGATGCTTTCCAAGTATTCCAACAGCGATGTAGTCGTGTACGTGGGGTGCGGCGAAAGAGGAAACGAGATGTCCGAAGTGCTGAGGGACTTTCCGCTGGCACGTCTTCTAAGTTGCTTTGCTTTCGGCAGTTTTTTCACGGTTATGCTATTCGTGTATTGTATTATTGTGAAATTGGCTGAAATAATATTCATGTAGTGTGTAATGTTGAAATAGACTGTAATGATGCTCTTCGTGTAGTGTTTTATTATAAGATTGGATGTTACACTATTCGTGTATTGTGTTATTGTAAAATTGGCTGAAATACTATTCATGTAGTGTGTAATGTTGAAATAGACTGTAATGCTCTTCATGTAGTGTTTTTGCTATTACACTATTCATGTGGTGTATAAATTTCTGATTGGCTGTAATACTATTCGTGTAGTGTATAACTTTATACTATTCGGTTGTAACTTGTAAATTTACTCGATTTTATACATCGACCATAATAACATTGACGTTGCTCATTTTACGAGCCTTCACATCACTGCTGCCTGTTTGATCTTGAAGGGGTGCCATGTAGATTCTGATTGATCGATTGATTGATTGATTGATTGATTGATTGAAATTGATTGATTGAAATTGATTGATTGAAATTGATTGATTAATTGATTGAAATTGATTGAAATTGATTGATTAATTGATTGAAATTGATTAATTGAAATTGATTGATTGAAATTGATTGATTAATTGATTGATTGATCCAGATAAAGTAGTCGTTTTATAATTCACAGATTGAAGATCTTTACTTAGTTTTTTCTGCTTCAACCTATTTTCAGCTGACGATGCAGATTCATGGTAAACCGGAGTCAATCATGAAGAGAACAGTGTTGGTAGCCAACACATCCAACATGCCAGTGGCAGCTCGTGAGGCATCTATCTACACCGGTGAGCACTGAGTAGTTTCTCGAAGGGGTGCTACATAAATGCTCTGAATGAATGCTCCAGTGTAAGAATTGTGGAAAAATAACTGGAGGGGTTGGACCATTATCCACTTGGAATCGGGGTGTGAAAAACAGACTTTAACATGGGGCTCTAAGAAAGACTGGGGGGTTGAACCCCTCCCCCCAACTTCCGGCCCCGGCAATACTTACCCTGGAATGCTCTGAATGAATAATTATGTTCAGCTACCTTTGATAGCAACCCAACGTAGCTTTATGACCAGACTATTGTTCTGTAATGTCCAAACAATGCAGTTTCAACTCATAGTATTTAGTTAAGCAGTGAGAATGCGGGAAAGATGTAAAATGTGTCTGATGCACGAGTAAAGTCAATTGGTACAATAGACACTTGTTCACATGTTCATTTTGCTGAATTTTTGCATCAGTTTTGTGAAGACAATCTAAGCACCAATAATTATAATTTGCAACTTCAATTTTTTTCTTATTTTAGAATCTATTATTCAAGCAATTGGTTACCAATGTAAAAAAGTAAAGTCGTCCAAGGGCTGGAGGCCCGAAGGCCCGTTGGTGAGGCGCTCATCTCCTTTTCTTGGACGAATCCCAAGGTCCTGGACACGAGGCCAGTGTATCCCGACCTTGTTGTGCATACTGCATACCCTATCATTAAAAAAATTGACTACGCATTTGTCCCCCCCCCCCTAGTGTTATACGTGCCAAAGATCATTCTTATTGTTCCCTACTTTGAGCAAAATTTGGCTGGTGCATTGTTTTCTAGGTATAACGCTATCTGAATACTATCGTGACATGGGCTACAACAGCGCCATGATGGCAGACTCCACCTCTCGATGGGCCGAGGCTCTGAGGGAGATATCGGGGCGGCTGGGTGAGATGCCCGCCGACTCTGGATACCCCGCTTACCTAGGCGCCCGGTTGGCTTCGTTCTATGAAAGATCGGGAAAGGTTAAGTGCATCGGGAAACCAGACAGGACTGGAAGCGTCACTATTATTGGAGCGTAAGTTCTGGGGGTTTTTTGGAGATAATTTTTTATTGTAATTATTATTATTATTATTATTATTATTATTATTATTATTATTATTATTATTATTATTATTATTGATGTTGTTGTTGATGTTGGTGGTGTTGTTGTTGTTGTTGTTGTTGTTGTTGTTGTTGTTGTTGTTGGTGGTGGTGGTGGTGGTGGTGGTGGTGGTGGTGGTGGTGGTGGTGGTGGTGGTGGTGGTGGTGGTGGTGGTGGTGGTGGTTTGTTGTAACAACAGGTTGATAATTCATTCCGAGAATTTGTATAGCGCGTCTTCAAGAGACCTACGCAAGAGCCGAAATGCCAACTTCTTATTTCTTTGTCTGATGCCTTCCAAGATCTTTCCAAGATGTCAATGACGAGTTCTGACAGGCACAATATTATTGCAAAAGACGTTTTAACAGTTTTCACCGCTTATGGCTGGTGGGTAGTGGGTACCAGGAGCGGATACAGAAACTTTTGATGGGGGGGGGGCAAAAATTCTTGGCCTTGGGTGTGTGGAAATTGTTTCCCGTATCCACCAAAAAAGTTGATGACCTTTTTTTAGTCATCTGGTGGAAATTTATACCACCTTGTCCGCCAAAAAGTTGATGACCTTTTTTTAGTCATTCAGTCCAAATGGGGGGGCCACGATACATGGGCAGTTCTAAATGGGGGGCCATGGCCGGATTGCCCCCTGGACCCGCCCTTGGTGGGTACACTTATCACAGGTTGGACAGTGCCTTATAATAATTTTCTATGTTGTGCTGTCATTAGAGTGTCGCCGCCTGGTGGAGATTTCTCAGAACCGGTGACGTCAGCGACGCTCGGAATCGTGCAGGTGTTTTGGGGGTTGGACAAGAAGCTGGCCCAGCGAAAGCACTTCCCATCTGTCAACTGGCTGATGAGTTACAGCAAGTACACGCGAGTTCTCGAGGAGTTTTACGACAAGGAATATCCGGAATTTACGGCTCTTCGCACCCAGGCAAGTTAGAAAAGAAAAAAACACTGTTCGACAAAGATTTGCAATTTTAGGAAGACAGTGTAGCCATAGGTGCAATCACGTCCTAAAAGTTGGGGGGACCATAATGAATCACGTCCTAAAAGTTGGGGGGACCATAATGAATCACGTCCTAAAAGTTGGGGGGACCATAATAATAAAGTTAGGGGACCACTCAAAAGTTGGGGGGACGCGTCCCGTGGGTCTCATAGGGTGGTTGCGCCTATGAGCGGTTGGTTATGTGTGTTGAAGCATTTGTGTAGGACACTAGTTTGAAAGACCCTTAATATCAGTGACCCTGCTCATTTTTCGAGGAATTGTTTGGGTGTGATCCTTCACCACCGCTGCCCATTTGGGTGGACGCTGTGCATGGGGTTACGGGTTGAACCCAGTGATTTGGCAAACAGTTGAAATACTCAATGGGTGAGCAATGGGAATGCTGAAAAAGAGTTTTATTTTATTGAAGTGCATGTTTTTCCAAGGTTCCATGCATGGTGAGCAGTGGGAATGCAAGCAAATAATTTCGAGAGCAGAAGTGGGAACGCTGTTCCCACGCGTTCTCACCCATTTTAAGCCCTGGTTCAGCACCCAAATATGTAATTTCCACAATTTTGTACAACTAGTTCTCTATTCTGTGTATTTTGCGATCATATCCATTGGAAATTTCCCCCGAAATGGAAACCCCCAATTTTTCTGGCTATGCTACTGACGCCACACTATTCCATGGCATAAGATCCCTGCTTTTTTTTAGACAGTTTCTATTTGTACATTTGCATTTTCAGGGTAGGTCAAAGAGGTACTCCTAAGTGAGAATTTTTTACGCACCCTGTACATTTAGACAGCATCTTTTGGAGGGTCCAGTAGGAAAAACAAGTACTGTGCTAACGTTCAGTAACTCCAGTTCATAATTGTAATCGTGAACACCAAATTTCTACAGTGGGCTAGGCGCAAAGCACAAGCTATTTCAAAATACTCTTGACAGGTGAAAATATAATATAGTCCTAATATCATTGGGTGTAGAATCGCATGTGAAAGCCTTGAGCTGCCTGGCTTGGCTGGCTGTCAGTCACATTATTTTTTGTTGTTGCATTCTGTGTAGATCTGGTGGCACGTGACGCATTATTATTGTTGTCTTAAATGAGCATTTAATGTTGCTTCTGTGGATGTGTTTCAGTGTCACAAAATTCTCCAGGAAGAAGAAGACTTGTCCGAGATTGTTCAGCTCGTTGGAAAAGTTAGCAGTGATTTCCCATTTCGTTCTATCTAGTTTGTATTACATGTATGTTATTTTTTACATTTTCCATTTGGGAGGGGGTGTGTTTTCAAACACCCAAAACACCCCTGCCCCTAGCTATACAACCTTGGCTAGAAGAATCACTGAGGAATGGTTGAAGGCAAATAATGTGGCAGAAGTGAGAAGGGTTTCTCTCTGGATGGCTGACTGTTTTTTGTGTGTCTGCCTTTCAGGGATCACTGGCGGAGGCGGACAAACTGAAACTGGAAATCTCGAAGATCTTAAAGGATGACTTTCTGCAGCAGAATGGTTATGCGGTATATGACAGGTTGGTAATCTGTCCTGCGTTGTGAAAGATTCAATTATAATCGTTCTTACCATCAATTGGTGAGACTGAGACGTTCCACTTACGTATCAAACACAACCTTTGTAGGAACCGGTCTTTAACAAACAATAATAATGATAATAATAATAATTAATAATGATAACAATAATAATAGTAATAATAGGGCCGTTCCAGACTGTGATTTTATATTAGGCGATAGATAAGTCCCTGAGGGATCCTGTATACCTCGGGGCAAAAAATCATAGTAATAATAATAATAATTAATAATGATAATAATAATAATATAATTGATAGATTTCTTTGAGATCTCAACCTTCGCTTCCAGTGTTTAACTATCACAGCATCCATGGGATGTTCATAATAATAATAATTAATAATAATAACACCCGGATATTGTTTTGCATTAATAATAATAATATTAATAATATTAATAATAATAATTATTATTATTTACAATGCTTTTGAGTGCCTCTGATTGTTGTCTCGTGCTTCTTAGATTCTGCCCATTCTACAAGACCGTCGGAATGCTGCAGCAAATCATGCAGTTCTATGATATGTGTCTGGAGGCAGTACAAAGGCCATCAACTCAAGACGACAAGAAGGTGACAATGGCCACGATCAAGGCACAAACGGGCGACCTCATGCATAGGCTTAGCAGCATGAAATTTCAGGTAGGAATACCTATTTATTATCTATTTATTACCTATTTATATATCTATGGGGAAGTAATGGCGTTTCAGATTCCCGTAGAAATGGTTAGCTATCCACATGGTGTTGCCATGCCACACTCTATCCACATTTGCAAGTTTAGTCATGGGTGTGGGGCCTGTGGGCGTTACTGGGCTGGACATAGGGCTGAAAGTGAGCCGGGTCTGTCAATAAGTGACAAGGTGATGATTAATCACGAATCTGCTACTGTTGTGATTCTTTAATAGATTCTAAGTTCCGTTAGCCCCACTTAGTTTATGGGGTCAATCTGCTTGTAGTTTTAAGAGTAAAAGAATTAATCCTGAAAAGTACACAAAGATTACCTATTATAGACTATAATATATGGTACCTTCTATCTACAACAGTACTTTGTCAGTGGGTTTGGAAATTGTGTAGTTCGTCAGGACTTGCATGATATGTACTTGTCCCCAACATAATTATGTTAATTTGGAATTAAGATCAGTCCTTGACACCATTATATTACATATTACAGAACTTTAGTCCTGTCTGTGTAGCCTATTCAAATTTTTTTTTAAATTAAATTTTTATATTTTTAGTTATTTATTTTTATGTGTGTGCCTGTGCATGCGAGTGTGTGTGTGCGCGCTTTTGTTTTCTGGTCATAACTAATTAAAGTACTGAACATATGAATTGAATTTCAATCGCAGGATCCAAACAAAGGTGAGAAGTTCGTGAAGGACTCGTTTGCCAAACTCAATAAAGACATGGTGGAAGCATTCCGCAAGTTAGAAGAAGTTCATGCCGAGGAGGGATAATAACTATTCTGTGTGTGTGTGTGAAAGTTAAAATGAAATGAACCACTGCTAATGTTAACGCCCTTTGCAGACGCTCAGACATGCATGAACTTTCAAAATTAATCAATTTGGCTTAAAGAAATTAGTTTTTAAACATCGAGTTTCGTTAAAGGGAACAGTGCTCTAAACGTAAATAACAATTCATAATATAACTATAGCTCATTGTAAACCATTACTGTGATATGTTCATAATTTATAAATATATGCTAACATCTGTAGAAGTGTCGCAAATTTTCAAGTGAATAAATCATGGTGTGAAATTTTGAGTTTTTTTACTAAGTTTATAGGTCTATTTTCCGATATGTGAACTTAATTGTACTTCTGTAAGTAAGACCATCTAAAAGGGCCACTCTCTGCATTTTTCTGAATTTGACGTTCCATTTCCCAAACCCATCATCATACTGAGGGCTGTGGCGCAACATCTTTTTCGGAAGATTGGCCGGGCTGTGCGCTCCTCTGAATAGTTAATATTGAGGCGCTATACAAATGGTCTGAACGAAGTTGTAACCTATAGGCCTACAAAGATGACTGTTGCGTAACAAAAACCAACACGAACATCGATCCTTCATGAACATAGGCCTAAGCCAGGGGCGGATCCAGGGGGCTTATACGGCCATGGACCCCCATTTAGGAATGCCCATGTATCGTGGCCTCTCCCCCATTTGGATTGAACATGCTGTGTAACAACTATATATTGCACATTTTGGCCCCCCTTTTAAGAAATGCCCATGCATTGTGGCCCCCATTTGGAAATGGCATGTTTTTTCAGAAGTTAAAACCTGAGGACTAAAAAAAATGGTCATCAACTTTTTGACGGATGAAATGGTATGATTTTTCCGAAAATTTTGGCAGATGACACGAATTTTTTTCCCCAGACCCAAGTCCTAGAATTTTTTGCCCCCCCCCCCCCGCTCAAAGTTTCTGTGTCCGCCCTTGGCCTAGGCCATCTTGTCCAAATTTTAGTAGGCCTAACCCTCCCCTCCCAAGTACGAACCTCTTTAGGAAAGAATGAATGCAGAACACAATAATTATAGACTGACACTGGAAATAGAGGGCCAGCCATAAATGACATCACGTAATTTTTTGACACCCCTCGTCACGCGTCAACACAAAAATCATATTGTATGGGACCGTTTCACATTGCAAAACATGTGTGACCTCTGCCTAAGCGCGTGACGTCATTTATGGACGGTCATCCCCTTGTAGGCCTAGCTGTTAGACATACGAATGCAATATTATTATTATGTCCCACTCAGTGTGAGAATTGCCGGGGTTGGGGGGTTCAACCCCCCAGTCTTTCTTAGAGCCCCATGTTAAAGTATGTTTTTCATACCCCAATTTCAAGTTTATCATAGGCCAACCCCCCAGTTATTTTTCCACAATTCTCATACTGGTCCCACTGAGTCATGAACAACAGTGGTGGAGTGAGAGTTGCCGGAGGGTTGAGGGTTCAAATTCAACTGTTCAACACCCTAGTCTTACTTAGGACCCCGCAGCAAAGTCTTCAAAGCACACCCCAACCCATTGTCTCCACATAAATTCGTGTCTGACCATCCCCCCATTATTTCTGTGCAATTCTCATAGGCCTACTTGTCTCATCTGCAACTTTCTCAATGTGTGTAATTCTGCTTACTTATTTTATCAATGTTTGGAACAGTCACTGCCTTTCGTTGTGGTTCGCGCGTTGTTATCGCGAGAACAATGGCAAAGTGGGAAGGTTTAAAGGGAGTGAGTTCTTGTTGACGAAGTGGAGTTGAATAAAGTCATAATATTGAATAAAAGCATTCTTATACAGCGAGAAACATTTAGTATAGTATTCATAATAGACGAGCTGACGGTGCAATAACTTTGGTTAGAATGTAAAGAGCGAAATAATCGCCGTGTTGGTCAACTATGTTGAGAGTTGTCCGTGCGTGTTTTCGCGGTGCTCTAATCTTGTTTGTGCTTCAAACATTCCTTGAAGATGTTGCATTGGAGCCCTACACTAATTGACGACTTTAGCGACACAGAAGATTGTGATATTCGTAGTAAATTTGCGTAAGTTTATCGTATATTCATTATTCGAACTTAACTGTGCACTAGCGTAACATGCTTTCACTTGTGTTCACGTGTATTCAGAAACGCGGGAATTTTTGTAGGCATTCACCGGCGAAAAGGCCTCGTGTTATTGCTATGCATGGTGCTTTTGCGGCGGAATATTCCGCTTTTATCTAATGACGACGCTAACCCTGACCTTAACCTACCATCTCGACCAGAATTTTTGGACTGAGCCATGACCTCTCATTGCGTGAAAAAAATAATTTTATTGTAGAAAGCGACTAGACAAGTCTCGCTTTTCGTAGCATAATTATTATGTCAAATACTAAAGCACGTATATACTAAATTGGCACACTTGAAAATCCAAACGTTAGCCAGAAGCAGACAGTCTATTGATAGAAATTTGGGCTTAGAAGCTGAGCATGCTGCTGCAATTTTTATGTATTGACAATCATTCAACATAATGGCAATGATCAAGGTTGATTGGTAGGTTTTTAACCCTTTACTGACCAAGGGTTTAGGAATCACCATACCATTGACTACACTGTGGTCGGTAAAGGGTTAAACAGTCCGAAGTAACTGCACAGTTTCTTGTTAATTTCAGCAGGTCATCGAAGTCTGCAATCTTTGCCCAGCGTCTCGGTGGCGGATGGACAGATGAAAAGCGTCGCCAGGCTCTGTATATTCCTTCATTACAGTCAGACCAGGAGATCTTCGACTACACGCTTGAAGACATTGCAATGCCATCTGTGAGTCTCTCGGAGGAGCGGGAGTTCGAGAAAAAAGTTCTGACCACAGACCACAATTCAAACATTCTTTTCGAGTCGGCCGAGACGGTGAATATGGACACGGGTATTCCGGAGAGCAAGAACATTGTTATATCCACTCCAGTGTGCGTGATTAATGAAAGCCCTCGAATGGAAGAAACTCCGATCAACACCAAACAGCAGATATGCGGCAACTTTCCACGCAAAGCTTTTCTTCTTGATTCGAGTCAGCAGAACCACGAAGCAGGACGTTTTCCAACGTCATGTGATCACACACAAATGTCTGGCTCTGTGTCTAGCTCCACAACTGACAGTGCAGCGACATCGTCTGCCGACACCAGTGCTTATTTTCTCAATGGTAACAGCAATCTTTGCCAGCCTTCCGCCGGTCATACCGACCACTTTTCGAACAAAGAAAACGTGGCTGTTGTTGAAACTTCCTCCGACTCCGAAGATGCGTACGACATGCAGAATCTGCGGGACTGTCTTCCGAAACTCAAAGTCATGACGCCGGCCCATCTGCACAACGAAATCAGCGGTGCGTTCACAACGTACTCCGAAATGGAAGCTTCGAATTCCGCATGGCTAGCGCCACCCGACCACGATTCACGAGAATCGGTCGCCACGACGACCGCAGAATCGGAGCACGACACCAGCTTCTGCTCAGTCGACAGCACGATGACGGTGTCGAGCGTGGAATCCCTGCCGAAGGTGTTCTACGATCCCGACTTACACCACGGCCATCATCTGACGGCGGTGTCAGTTCCCCCGCTGCGGCGTGGCCTTAATTCAGCGGCTGCCGATTGTCGGCGAACCGTTTCGTCCTCTAAAGCGTCTCATAACTGTGATGGTCTGATTGAATCGAAACATAAAGCAAGCTCTTGTTTCAGGAACGATATGGACGGATTTAGCACAACGTCTAGATCAAGAACTCCTGATCCAAATCCTTCGTGTACGACATCTTTTTCTACGTCGTCGAAACCGCGATCTGCCAGGAGGCCGACGCTGAGCAAGGCGATGGTTAAACTGGTGTTTCCTAGCCCAACAAAGTCGTCATCGGCATCATCTCTGAACGGCTTTGCTGTCGGCAGCCAGAGAACGGATGGTTTTATGGAACTGTACCGTCAGACGTACGGAAAGCGCATTCGAAGTCTGACGACTGCGTCAACAGTCGAGGACTGTGTTGATTCCAAGCGCAGGTGCCAGCGAAGCACGACACCTCAGTTCGGACACGTTAGAACAGAACCTCACAGCGAACCTAAAAATTTGAAGACTGGGGCCAGAATTGACGAGCTTTGTGGGCGGCTGAGCTGTGGTCTGTCTTCAACGGGGGTCCCTCGTAGGCAGACACCTTCAGTTCCCCGGGACCATAGGTTGGGGATTTCTGGAACTACACCACTGCGTTCTCGGATGTCTGTACAGAGTTCAGAATCGGCTTCTGGTCATTCCTTTGCGTATAATTCCAGCCGTCATCGCAACCTTTCTATGCACGAGACAAAGAGACATGCTCTGGCGTCAGGTGATGCCAGTCGTGATATTTCTAAGAATACTACGTTCTCGGGGCTTGACTTTGATTCTGCCGGTTAGTGTTGATTGTTTCTTTCCCTTTGTCCTGATATGGGTTTGTTTGTATGTATTTGTTTGTATGTGCACTTGTTATAGCGCCCCTTCAAGCTCCCACTACTCAGAGGCGCTCCCGAATGCAGAGCGGACACTGCATCGGAGTTTCACGCTGAAGCGCTGAGCAATTGTGAGGGAAGTACTTGCTCAAGGTCCTTATGCGGCGAGGTGAATTCGAACCTCGAGTCAAGGCAATAACGCCACCACTACACCATTGCAGATGTGTTGTATAGCTGACCAGTGCATATAATATTCATGCAATAATTGCAGAAGTACTAGCACTTAAATCTTAATCCAGTGCTTCATATTATTACGTCTGTACTCTTTTAAGTGGACTGTATTATCTGTGCTTTTATAGGATCTGGTGGTCTAGAATTGGGATGTCGAACGAAGAAACGTCCTCTTCTGAGCGTGAGTTTCATCGAAAATGGAACATCTCCTGAATGTTTATCTCTCGACATTGGCTGTGTTTAAAAATCTCTAGCGTATATATCAGCATCTTTATTCACTCATTCATTTATTCAAGCATATAGCACCTCTTCAAGGAAACCGCTCAGAGGCGCTCCTGTCTCCAAATTTTGGTGGCAAAGTCAAGTTTTAGCATGGAAAGAATTTTTCCGCAGATCAGCGTGATTTGGAAGGTTTAAAAAAATATGTATTTGTTTGTATTTGCACTTGTTATAGCGCCCCTTCAAGCTCTCTCTACTCAGAGGCGCTCCCGAATGCAGAGCGGACACTGCATCGAAGTTTCACGCCGAAGCACTGAGCAATTGTGAGTGAAGGACTTGCCCAAGGTCTAATTCTATACTAATTCTAAAGGACTTTTGCTTCTGAATTGAAATATTGTTTGCTGTTGCATTCTCTGTAGCCGGGTAGAGTCCTCAACAAAAGAGCGTTGATGCTGTCTCCACCTCACGTAAAACGAAATCCACTTCTTCAGAAGTTCTTCGATAACATTCCAGCGGTCACTGCAACGAACGTCATGCAATACGTAAGTACAGCAATGCAAACTGGGACATTCTGAATGAATTAATTTTGTTTATTGCACGAAATTTAAGTCAAATGGTGCATACAATCGTAAGACACTAAGTACAGTGCAGCAGAAGCCAGGGAAAGCTGATAGCTTTTACTACCCTGACCCATCTTGCTTGATTATTATTCATACATGTTGTCATTTAATACTTAATTGGAACTTAATTGATAATAGTATAGCACTGATAATCATAATATTTGGGCTATATTGTAATTATAATAATAATATTCTGTACTGATTTCAAGAGTATTAAAACGAGATCTTGTATCTTATCTTAGCTAGATCTGTATCTTATCATCCTGTATCTTATGGTGGGAGTTTTTGGATTCACTCTGTTTCTAGGTAGATGCACATCCCAATGTGTGACTGATATAAACTGATATAGTTGTATCTTGCAGTGATTTGTGGGTTAGCCTCTTTGTGAATGTAAGCTGTGGTTCTATTAACAGAGCGATGACCAGATGGAGGCAGTTACTCTGAAGAATACGCTTCTCAACCGAGACCAGTTTGACAACAAGCCCTGCAAGGCAAACGTCACAACCCAGCAGATGGCGGGTCAGTAGTTCAAACTAAGCACTTTTACAGTTATATATTAACACATGGTGTCATTACATCCCCAAAACCAGGGCTTAAAGTGTGGCAGGACGGTCATGGATGGTGTCCTGGCACTTTCTTTCAAATCTCCTTGCTGTCCTGCAACTCATTTGGCCAGCACACCTGAAAATGTAAGGGCGTCCTGGCACTTCTTTTAGAAAGTTAAAGGGTGTCCAGGCACTTCCTTTTTTACACTTTTAGCACTGCCCAAAGCTATAATCATGTACGCTATTGACTGCACTAAATATGAGAATTGTGGGGAAAAAATAACTGGGACTCGGACTATATTACGTGTGGACTGAGATGTGGAAAGATTACTATGTGGCATAAGAAAGACTAGGGAGTTGAACCCCTTGGCAATTCTCCCCCGGGAAGTGCCTCAATATGGTTCCTACAACTAGGTGCGCTTTATAAGTATACTAATATGATATTCTTTGGCATTTAGAGATGTGCAAACAGTGGTAAACTGAAGTCTTAAATTTGGACTATTAACTGCATCCGGATATTTGCCCAGAAACCTACAGAACTGCCCCCGAGTGAATTACTGACAATCACATTGTTCAAAGTACTTTAATTGTGCTTCGTGACGTGAAAGTGCGTTGCAAAAAGTTAGCATTTGAAATGTCTTTGAGAATGAATTTATAAGAATGATTGTTTTCTGTTGAAATCAGCTGCAAGACCACCGAGTAGACTTAAGTGGAGAGCTGACCTGGTTACTATGGTGACAGAAGGTTCAAAGGTTCCTATGACAACAGCAACGGCTAGAAAGTCTATACTCAATATGGTATGTGTAATTTGTATTGTGTAACCTTTAATTCATCTAGGCCTGTTTGATACAGGCTATATGTAACGACTCTTGATGCAGATTTACAGATCTTAGTATTAGCAATGTATTGGGGAATGTTAAGTCAGCCATAAGGGCTTGGCTATAATGAATGTCCTTTATAAATAACCCACAGATATATTATGTGTAATTTGACATTCAAATCGCTCCCACTTCAAGATGCTCGCACTCTCGCAGAGTACTAGAGCGAAAAATATTCGGCTAACCTATTGATCTTACTAACTCTGCATTGTGTCAGTTTTAAAAATAAGCTTGTAATTGTAATCAAGACAATTTATATAGCATCGTCGGTAGCAAGTTACTTCTAGGATGCTTTACACACAACCTAATACAATTTATTGTCAAAGTTCAGCACGAATGCAAACAGCTCGAAAGTAGGTGTAGTTTTAACTGTCCTCTAAAAGCAGATTGAGTTTTTATTATTATGATTTACTATTATTATTATTATTAAAGTGACGAAGTTGTTTTTAATTTGCAGAGATCATACGGCATTGAGACACCGTCTGTAACTTGAGTCTCCGAAAACAAAGAACTTCAGAATGATTTATTTAGTCGTCGCTTTCCAAAAGCTTGAAGCAGCAATTGATTTTGTTTAAATAATCTTGTGTTCCTTGAAAATAATATATAAAATAAAGAAGTTTTTTTTGTATCAGATAAGCGCACAATGTTATAAATTTGGCAAAAATAACCGAGAGTTTCCTTTCTGTGTTATTACTAAAACTGGCTCTGCAGTCTGCAACTCTGCATGGTTAGTAAACTTGAGGCCTTTTTGCAGCAGGCACATATTATGTGGACTTCAGATTAAATCTGAAGTCCACAGATGGCAGATGGCAATCACACAGAGGATTCTATCTTTGTCGGGCGTTTTAAACAAATGTGCAGTTCGAAATGGGTTTGTGCAGTTGCAAAAGTACTGTGCAGCAGGGCTGTTTTTAAGGAATTTTTAGAACTGCACAACTCCTGCTTTCCTTTTCCATCCTCCAATGTAAATTACTTCCCATCGGAGTACGATGACCTTTTTTTCTAGTTTTACATGTAAATAATGTGTCTACAACTGTACAAATCCATTTAGTACTGCACATTTTGTGTACAACTGCACGTTTAAAAAAACCTGCTGTGCAGTTCAAAATAATGGATGAAAAGTCATTGTCATCTGATTGGGAACAATTTACCATGGAGGGTGGGAAGGGAAAGAAGGGTTGTGTAAACTTGTGTGGTTCAAAAATTTATTTTTAACCTATCTCATTCCCAATTGATTATTTTTGGGTTCGACTTAAGGCAACTCCCTCTGGGCTCTGATGAGGCTTTGAAGACCTGAATCTTTCTTGAATGCCTTCGTTTGTGCTAATTAAATTTTCTCTAATGTTCAGTATGGAATTCAAGTCAATTATCAGGATTAGAAGTAGAGATTCTGAAAACTTTTTATCAGGAGTTTGGATCCTTCTGTCTTGCTACCTACTTTGGAATAAATACGATGGCAGGGCACAGTCAAAGTGGAACAACAGTCAGAAAGACACTACACAGTAACACAGAAAAGACAATTAATTTGATACAATGTCATGCATGCAAAGATGTTCCACAATAATTACTGTGCGCTTCTTGCACCAATTGACAACTTTCCCTCACTCTTAATGGCACTTGTCGAAGAAATTTTTTTGCCATAGGGAATCGATTCACCTTAGCATGCATCTCCAAGTTTAGCTTCCACGAGGGGCTTATCAAACAATAGACAAATGAACCTCAATAATTTAACCCTTGGAAGTTTAAGTTACATAATATGATAAATGAGATACAGTTTACAAGAAGTTAAAAAGCACTTTGTCTTTATTCATTGAAATCATTCCAACGTTCAAACTCCAAGACAAGAGCAGTATACATGGAATGAACACAGTTCACAGAACACAGTTCATTTGCACTGTCCATCAAAACCAAACTTATTCATCCTCCTGATGTTTGTGCTTCTTCTTTTTCTTCTTTTCCGTAGTTTCCTGCAACAAAATAAAAAATTCAATACTGTTGTTGTTTTCAGTTCAAACAATCAGCATCTGACAATTACACAGTAAACAGCAACGTAGAGGTACAATAGGAAGACCCAGAAAGAACCAGGATACAACTTATTAGGGACGCATATGTATCATGAAATGAAAGTAGAATGGCAAATGATTGACATGTATAAGTCCAACTGGACTAAGAGTTACACACAGCTAACCACATTATGAAAGAAACACAAGAACTGTTTTAAAAACAAAACTTAGAAACACAAGAACTGTTTTAAAAACAAAACTTTAGCCACGGCAGTATAGAAAAAACCCTAAGACACAGAAGAAAAACCATCAGCTGAACACATATTGAGCACCAACATTTATAAAATTAGAATTAAGCTTTATGGCTGTTTGTTTATAGGTTTGTTATGTAGTACCAACATTGGTTCATTTGCAGTCAAACCTAAGAAAACGTCTACATTACAAAACTAGATACGATATAAACAAACCTGTGCAACTGGCTCTTGAACTGTTGTCTCATCTTTGGCCGCCGCCTCTTCAGTGTCATGCTTGTGTTTCTTCTTCTTTTTCTTCTTTTCTGACACCTCCTAGAAAAGTTACATAAATTCTGAACATTCCTGTATTACCAAAATTACTGGTCAAATTTTCTCTGATAAGAAAAAATAACTATTTTACAAGCATTCGTACTGCACACACAACATTCAGTTTTACATTAGGTTCTCAGATACTGTGTAATTTTACCATGGTCAACAACTACACATTTAATATTAGACGTACAATTTATGTGCATTTAACCCCATCTACGCGTAGCAGAACGTCTTATTGGCCATATTCCTAAATTTGACCGCATTACGGAGCACATGTGGAATGTACTCCACTGGCTTCCATTCACGCAGCGGATCACCTATATAGATATGGTTTCTGTATTGTCTGGCTCCCATGCACCAGTGGGAGCACTGCTGTCCCACCTGTGGTGCTCAGTGGTGATCTGTGCTCTCCAACCAGCTGATCAAGCCAAACTCTTGGAACCTCGCACATAGACTACTATAGTACAGTGGCACAGCCGGTGCTTTTCTCGGTGGTTGATCCTAGAACCTGGAATGGGTCTCTGTTGCGCTCCGCCTGGTATATAAAGATCACGCCATGTATGTTCCTTTTTTAAAAAACTGCCTTATGTAGCCATGGTTGGACTGGGAGCACTTTTGAGTAGCTACCTTGAAGGTACGTCATATAAAAACTCAATAATAATAATAATAATAATATATTCAACTTGTGGGGCACGATGGTGTAGTCGTGGCGTCGCTGCCTTGAAGCCGGAAGGGTCGAGGTTTTAATCCACCTCGCCGCGTAAGAACCTTGGGCAAGTCCTTTACTCACAATTGCTCAACGCTTCGGCGTGAAACTCCGATGCAGTGTCCGTTCTGCATTCGGGAGCGCCTCTGAGTAGAGATAGATTGAAGGGGCGCTATAACAAGTGCACATACAAACAAACAAACTTAGGACGTGAGAATCCATGGTCATTGGTCAACTTACTTCAACAGTTGAATCCTGCGTAACGTTCAGAGATTCTTGTGTGACGTTCAACGACGTGTTTTGCGTTTGATTCAGATCTTCCGCATCGTGGCTCTTGTGCTTCTTCTTCTTTTTCTTCTTCTCACTATCGGCCGACGCTAATTCTATTGTCACTGGTTTAGGCGTTGTCGTTTTCGCACCTTCGTCACTGCTGCTACTGCTGCTGGGATCGCGCTTTCTCTAAAAACACAACCAATGCAAATGATGATACTATATCTTGCTTTCAACAATGAAATTACAAATCCGCAGGCCTTTTTTAACGTGCAGTTGTACACAAAATGTGCAGTTCTAAATGGATTTGTGCAGTTGTAGAAGCACTTCTGTACAGTCAAAACTAGCAAAAAATGGTCATTGTCCTCCGATTGGAAGTAATTTACCATGGAGGATTGGAAGAAAAAGAAGTTGTGCAGTTCTAAAAATTTCTTAAAAACAGCCCAGACAAAAACACCAATAGGTTAAATGACACTTTCCTCACTACTACAAACCAAGACATATAAACAATAACCACAACTCTAAGCGCCTCTGAGGAAAAATCTTGAAGGGGTGCTATAACAAGTGCATATACTTTAATTCATGCATACATACATCCAAGTTGCAGTAGCTGTTGCCGTAACGCCTTTACCTTGGTACTGGATCGGTCGGATGTCACTGTTGGCGTTGAAGGGGTTGGCATCGCGGAAGACTGTGCGACAGGAGCTGCGGTGGCGGTCTCCCCTTGTTTTGCACTGCAAAAAAAAGACGATGCTTTTTACACAAGAATAGCAAAAAAATCATAAACCAAAGAATCAATCATAAAAGTTGTTGGTCATTAGTTTATAAGATCAAGACAAACTTTTATTGCACTACTCAAATCTTTGAAATAAGTCCCATACCTGTAGTCCATATATGAAGACGTCCAGTTTGTAGGTGTCTTTTCATTTTTCTTTCCAAATTTATCAAGCAGTCCTTCCTTGATCATCATCTTCTTTCTGCCGGCCTACAGACAAAAAATACATCTATACAGCATACGTATAATGAAAATCTGAAAGCCAAGCTCTAAACTGATCAATATAGAACTTCTAGAGCTCTGCATCCAGTCTTCCATTGGTTAAGCAAATCTGCAGTATATTTGCTTGGTTCTATAAAGTTTACTATTTGCCACAGCTTAACTCTGTAGCAATTATTTTTGGTATTAAAATCTATTTTCCAAATTGCTGATTCAAATCAATCTATGTACTCATGCTCAATTTAAGCAGTCAATTTGCATGTAGCTCATATTTCTGCTAAATATACAGATAGCTAATGCTGAACTCGATGACAAAGAAGAAGTACAATTACACTAAACATCTTCAGCCTACCATCTTCGCAATGTATTTTAACGTGCTTGCAAAAGTCTTTCCGCTCAACCAAATCTATTACAACTATTACATATTTCTTTAGCACCACCATCCAATCACCACGCACCCATTAATAGTGCCAAGCAATCGTCTTTACACAGTAAAACCTTCTCAGGTGAAGCTCGTTACAAGGTGAGGTAATCACCTAATGTCCTACCTGGTTCTACCTTTGCATATATCTTTGACACCAATGTTACCAAAAAAGTTACCCAACAGGTAGAAAAGCATGTAAGTCTTAACGTAAAATGCGACTTACCACTGGTCCGAGACCCCATTTGCGAGGATACGTGTCCCTTGCCATGACGACTCTCTTGATCTTGGCAACAATGCCATGATCACACGTGGCAATCACGGCCGTCGTCATGAGAGCGATGGCTAAAGACAAACGAGAAACGATTAACCCTTTAATGCCGAGATGGTATGGGAAATCCTATACCCTACGGCATTAAAGGGTTAAACATTTACAACAAACTACACATGATATAAAACCAGAAGCACTGATTTATATACATAGGATACTTCTTAAAATAAATTGAAAACTGGCAATTTACTGCTGCCAATAAATTTGCTTTCGCATCATTACATCATCATCATCATCATCAGTTGCCATTGTTTTCAGTCATTTGTCAACTGTCCCCCAAGTGTCAGTCAAAGTGATAATATGTCCTCATGTAATGCCATTACTTGAATGAATTACATATTAGTTCCAGACATCATTTTTATAGCACACAGTCCTTGTGCACAGATAGAAAAACAGACTTGAATAAAAAGGAAAGAAAAGTCTGTTCATGTCCATTTTCTTACCAAGCGCAACTGCTTCGCCTTTCGTTGTAACGATAACAATCTCCTCGTTCATTTCAATCCCATCCTCGTATCTCAACACGCCAGGCAACATGATCTTCGCACCGTAGCAGACGGCATTCACCTATACGACACATGAGGTAAAGTAAATTTATTGCACACTGCAGTCAATAGTTTAGACCTTATAACTGAAATCCTAGCACAAGATCAAAAACAGTACAAATAATCTGTCATTTTAACCTTTTAATGCCGAGATAATAGTAAATGGTATGGGAAATCCTATACCCTCCGGCATTAAAGGGTTAAGACAAATTTCATCTGCTTGACCTAGGGTCGGCAGCACCTCACAGCGGTAATCTTTAAGGGGCGATACATAAATTCTGATAAAACTGATCAACTTTTGAGAAATTCTGAAGTGCTCTCACACTTCAAGCTTTAGAATACTCCAGGCTAACAGAAAGCAAAACAAAATACACAACAACCTCTGATGAACAAAACGCTTTTCTAATAGCAAAATTGCACAACCATTTTACAAAAATTGGCCATGGGCACTTAGAAGCAGTTAATAAAAACACACGAATTGAGTTTTTCAAAGCAAAGGCTTCTACACCAGAAGCTTACCGCACTGTCCTTCAATATGACACGCTTGTGAGAGACAAGCAAAGCTTCGAGCGGCTTGATCACTCGACGCAGGTATGACTCGTCTTTCTGGTTGTCAAAAGCGTACTGTGCGTCAATCACATCGAACATCGACACCATTCCATCCTACGCACGAAACATAACACCATCTGTACAACGCACATACTACGTAACATTGATCTATCGAATTCACACGCACAACACTTTACGCATGTCACTTTACAAGCAACACTTTACGCATTATACAAAACACTTTACGCATTATACAAAACACTTTACGCATTACACTTTACGCATTATACACAACACTTTACGTATGACACTTTACGAGTAACACTTTACGCATTATACACAACACTTTACGCATTATACAAAACACTTTACGCATTACACTTTACGCACAACACTTTACACATTACGCACGACACTTTGCGTATTAAACTTTACGCACAACACTTTACGCATTACACACAACACTTTACGCACTACACTTTACGCACAACACTTTACACACAACACTTTACGTATTACACTTCACGCATTACACACAACACTTTACGAGTAACACTTTACGCATCACAATCTTGGGCTGTTACACGTAAGGCGATTACGATGCGGACATTTTCGGAGGAATCTAATTTGATAAAACGTTTCTAACTTACAGCCTCGGACTGAATTCCCGATCGGACGCGGCGTAGTTCCTGCATCTGCCCGTTAGTCTTAAGCAGGACTCCGATGTGAACACAAAGTGTACGAATGTAGGTTCCGGCCTCACAGCTCACCCAGAGAATTCCTGTGTCAGCCATTGAAAGCGGTATCAGTATTTAATTGTCTGGCTACGTCTCAAGACGGCCATTTTAATGTGATGAATAATGTATTCATATGAAATCAACATTATAACGAAATTTAGCCGTATTCTAATTTAAAAACAAATTTGACTACGACTAAATATCAACATATATTTATATACCAAATCTCTCAGTTTCCAAATTCACACACGTACAGAAAGATGCAAAAAGCATATATTCACATTTAAGTTATTCTTAAAGGCAGAATTATAATCATAAAGGTATGCACCCATATTCTGAAAGGCATACACACATTCCTAACAGTCTACCAATTTTCTTAACGTCAGACCAATTTTCTTAAAAGTATACTCATATTTTAAAAGGCATACCCATATTCTTTTCCTTGTCGTACTCCATCAGTTTCGACTCGTAGATGGTTCGCACTCTCAGCTGACGTTTTACGGCCGAAATGAGAGGGGGTCGCTGGAAGACGGCTCCAATCAGAGTCTCCACAGCCTAAAAACAACCCCACAGATTGCCACTTAATAAAAGAAAGAACTTTTACAATAGATATCTATTTTTACAACAGTCAGTGACCGATTTGCAATTATTTTACGAGCAAAATAAACCAAAGAGAATTTTTTTAATGTAGCAATCATTACTTAAGGAAACAACACTGTTACAGTAATAACTTACAAATATAATTCCATCTTTTCGAAACAAGTTACCAGACTCCATAATGACCTTCTTGGTCTTCATTTGCCCCTTTTCTGCAAAAAGTATTTGAAAACCAATCTCCTGATTGTCGCTCGGTGCTGTCAAGTCGGGAGCGCTTCTGAGGAGTTTCTCTTGAAGTGGCGC
The DNA here is from genome assembly GCA_945859605.1 of Lumbricus rubellus. Lineage (NCBI taxonomy): Eukaryota > Metazoa > Annelida > Clitellata > Crassiclitellata > Lumbricidae > Lumbricus > Lumbricus rubellus. The sequence goes on from OX243828.1 coordinate 10,145,547, forward strand.
TATAAAAATTCATGATTACAATAAAATAGTTTCCATGAGTTTAACGTCATAACAAAGCAACGTTAAAGTGATGAACTCTTTATTCCTAAATTCTTACGTGCAGAATTTTCTTTTCTTCCTCGACAGCACTGTTAAGTCTGAAGATCGCCACGTATTCCTTTCCTGCGCTCTGCTGCGACTTGACGAGTCGTGTTGCACGCTCTATGCAGACGATGAGGCAACCGGTGACCTTGGGGTCAAGCGTGCCGCTGTGACCGGTTTTCTCGACCCGCAGTATGCGCTTGATCCACGCAACGACCTCGTGAGACGAAGGATTCGCTGGTTTGTCCAAATTGATGAAACCACTCCTGAAAAAAAGAACAAATCGCATTAAATGCCATCAGATACTGTTTTCAATTCTCCTCTTGCACCTAATGCACACAGCATAAAAAAGCAGAGATGTGTATTATCCAACAGATTATCAAGAAAAAGTGAAAAGTCAAAGCCCTCAATCACAATAATACCGGAAAATTTATATCTCTTCATGTTTGCTGTGTATCGTAATGCCAACAAATGTAAAAGTCCATTTCTTAAATGACATTTAAAATTTCGTAGGCTAGCACAGAGAAAACCTGCGGTCTGGTTTGCTCTAAGAAGCACAATATAAATATTCAACAAAGAATTTTAAGTTTAAGCTGGGACTTCAATATGAGATGAATTAAGTACATAGAAATACCATTTATAATCATTGAAATGATCAGTTCATAAAAAGCTTGCCTGATGTATTCTTCGATAGGTCTCTGTAGAGGCGAACAACCAGCTGGCAGCGGCGTGTAATGTGTAGTTCGCACATTCAATTTATGGAAGTTCTGAAAATTAATATTAATTTGCAAATATTTAATTTCTATTAAAACGTAAAAAAATGTGATCAACCTTAAAATCGCTTGATTTGAAAAAATCATCATTTTTGTATCTTGTGACTGTTGTCATTTGGGATCTTTTGATTGCAGCAATTGTTTTTTATTTTAATACATACAATGCATATAAGAGGCATTCACAATACCACAAAGCTTAAACAGTCACAAGCAAAGTTCATTTTTAAACAGCGTTTTATAATTTAAGTCTCATTTACCCTAAAACCTGTTCCCTTGTGAGTGCCCAAATCGTCACTAACTTAAAATGAGACTAAGTGTCACAAGTTTAATAATAATAATATTTATGATAAGACTCATGGGCAGATGCAGAATTGTTTATCAATTCAAAACAATACGTTAGTAGCAACATAACAAGACATAGTAGCAACAGATGATAACAAATTTAACACGAGTCATGACAACCTGCATGGTGCAATGCAGTTAAATCGTACGTAAAATTATCATTTTATATTAAAAAACAAATTAATTGTTTTTGGTAAAAACTTATTAACTTTGGCATAAATGTTTGTGCTTACAAAGATGTGCCGACTTCAATTAATCTATAGAAAAAATGATCTGTGGAGCAAAATTTGGTCAAAGCCCAACAAATTGCATGCAGACACTGGGAAACACAGACAGCAAGGCAAATAGAAGAACTCACCAACTGTATGCATGCACGAGGCAAACAAACAAAGTCACAGACCTTCGCATCACCTCTGTCACCAGAGCTAGCGTTAAAGGACTAATCATCTCCAGCTTTAATTTTCAGTAAGTATTAAAACAATCACAGATAAATATGAATTTAAAACAGATGAACATTATAGCTGTTCACCTTAAGTAACAGAGGCCATTGTGTTGTGTCCAGCTTTGTTTCACTTTTGATCGGCTCGATCAGAAACTGTTCCGTATGCTGAATCTCCTTTTGAAACATTAACAACGTCCAGTTTAAAGTTTTGTTTGAAGAGCAAGCTGTCCTGGCAAGTTGCCTTATATGCAACGCAATAAATATTTGTAATATAAATGTCTATGCACTGTAGTCTTTGTGTAATGTAACTTACAGAAAGTACTACTCTCGGGGAAGCAATGCTAGAATATTTATTTCGATTGACTCACAGAAACTACATAAATTTCTTATTTCGTATACATGTACATCCCTGAATGGCAGCTGTCACCAGCAACAAACTACCTTCCAACTCCACAAATAGTTTCACAGGTGACAGAAAACTATGCAAAAACATTGCTATACCGAACAAATTAGACTGCACTAAATTTCAGCAATCTAAAATCCTAAAATCTAGTTACTTAATGAAACCTTCAAAGCTGAATCTATAATTTAAACCAGTTTTTAGTTAGACTTACTGCAACATCCAAGGTTTTCCTCTTTGACTTTTTTGACTGTTTCTCTGCAATTAATACATAATTTAATACATTTTCTCTTATGCTAGAAGGTAAAAACCACTTAAATGATAAATAGGAATAACTGAAAATACTGATTACCTTACATACAACTTAATTTATACGTGGTTTTTCTTTCTTGTTCTATGGAACTTATCTAGCAAAACTATATTATCGAGGACCTATGGACAGTATTGCGCAAGTTTACTGGCGTCGCGAGGGTCGTTTAGGGCTAGTGTCGTTATTTGAGAAGATGCTGGATAATGTGGGTACATGCTTCGGTCCCCGATACTAGTTGTGCCGTCGATTTCTATTATATCGATATAATTATTTTTGGATATAACACCAAACAATGTTTGATCGTAGAAATTCGAAGCGCTCGTAAAATTCTAATCGGTTTCAACCTATGTGAAAATTCAAAATCTTGTTAAAGAAAAAGATGGTTCTTGAATGCAAACCGCGCGACGATGACGATCATGAAACTATTTTACAGGTAGCCAGCCTATCGAGTGCACACAACACGCGGGATTACTTTAAGATAGCATCACCGGCATAAATGTGCACGGATCACGAAATTAAGTTTTTAAAAAAACCGTGCAGCTTAAACTGAACACCGCTAAGATTAAGATTACACTTGGGAAATTTTATTAGTTACCAGGATTATCCATTTTTGCAACAAAACTTCGAGCCACACGTGCACGACTGAAACATGAAATTCAAGAAAAATGGCAGAATTGCTTCACCGGATGGATGTTCACTGTGCGCCATAGCGATTTGTTGTTGCGCTATAGCTAGCAATAATTTTTTTACCGAGGGGCCATTATTAATATTATTATGATTATTGTTATTATTATTGTTGTTGTTATTATTATTATTTAAATAATAAAACAAAGTCATCTTGATGTGACGATCGTAGTCTTTGTCTGGATTGAAGAGAAGATGAATATATATTAGTCCCAGGTTACAAGCAAGGACACAAACGTGACAAATAGACGGACATACAGTGACACCTAAGCGATACAGTGACACCAAACGATAGCATAGACAATGCTTGCATAGGAAAGCGAAACAGCCAAATGCATATCTTACGAATCGCTTCATGCTGTATGAAAATTATGTTTTCTACAGCCCTGAGGCCCCCGACTGACCACCTGGATTTTATTTTCGAGGGGGGGGGGGGTATTTCCTCAACCTTGAGCAAGACGACAAGCAACCAAATAAAAAAACTAGGCCTAAGAGGTTAGGAGGATGATTTAATCTATTGTAAAATGTCTCATAGAAATAAGAGCTTCAAAATGAAATCCACCAAGTTATCACATCATGATTGTGTTTGTAAAAGGATTTTTCATAGTAGCACTATTCCATTTCAAGGGGGGGAGGTGTTCAAACACCCAAACTCTCCCCTAGCTACGGCCCTTCTGACTGACTTACTTTCGCGGAAACATTGTGCTATTGAACGGTCCTTGTGAATTTATAAATCATCCACTTGGAATGTGGAGATGAAGTATCTCACTGAATCACTACACTGAAACAGTGTGGAGGACATAGGCTTATGGGCACTGCAGAAAAAGGTGTGCAAATACATTTTAAGGTTCTCGTGAACCGTGCTAGCCGTGGAATTTAATTTCTGTTGTATATTACCAATCATTGTAGCTGTTAATTATTAATTTGGAACAATGCCAAGCCCGCCTAATCGACATACTTTCGTGTATGTCGATTAGGCGGACTTGGCATTGTTCCGAATTAATAACAGCTACAATTATTGGTCAAACAATTGCAACACAATGGTTTCGTGAACGTGTAGAATCATCTTTGGAACAATGTGAAACTACACAATGCAGGCAAGTGCTCGACTGACTTCGCAACAGATCACATATCTCGGTGAGCACATCCAAATGGATCCACGTATGGGATCCATATTGAACCAACATGAATCGCATCTAGAGTGTACAAAAAGGCTAGCAGGAACAAAACAGACATTCTATTCTGCACTAGTCAATTAGTCTAGCTAGTTTCCTACAGTATCACAATAAGTTATAACGTAATGCTGGAAGCACGACTAGAATTCTATAACATCCTGAGCTCTACTTCAAGTTCTTTGATTCTGACAAGCTACTTTGGTGTGTCAAACAATAGTGATAAGTTTATCAGCATCCTTATTTGTTTCTTCCTCATCTTCTTCCTCTTTTGTGTGATGAGGATGGCTGAAGCATTTTGCACTAAGTTGATCATCCACGTCAGAAATAGGCAACTCTACAAAAGTAACAATATATCACATTTTAGACAACTAAATTTCTCACAGCAAGCCATATGTTAGATTTATTTTTAAAAGTTATTTTACTTGAAAGAATAGCGCTATTGTAGGCAGAACGTCCAATGGAATTGTAACCTGTACCCCAATCACTGAAACCTTCTGATATTATTTATACTAAGACAGCTTTGGTACCTTAATTGCTGCCCAAGCAATGGGCCAGCATAGCATCAGGGCTTCTAGTACTATTTACAAAACATGTACTATTTGCCAATCATGGACCACAGCAACTGTGCACTGCTAGGAGAAACTGCCATGCTACATAAGTGTCTTCTGTTTCCAGTCATTAATTGTGTACAGTGATGTACACAGGTCTTCATATATAAGGTGGGAAGAATGCGGTGGACCACCGAACGATTAACAATCCAAACAACGTCTGAAAGAACAAAGATCGTGTTAAATGCCACAACCACGGACCTGCGATGTCATGACATACATTGGCCCATACAAGAAATAAAGACTGAAAAATACAAGTACCAGGTACTTGCGACAGTAGTAGTGTTCATGACTATATTTCATACTATGGGATACACATGGTCAATTAGCTGTAACCAAAAATTACCCACAAAGAATATAAAAGAATTAGGCTAAATTAAACAAGCTACAGTTGGATGTTTGTACAATCCACGCAAAAACTAACAGTACAATGCTTCAAAACCAGAGAGGGAAGGACTGCAAAGGACACTAGTAAGTTTCTGTTTACATTTTATATCATGCAATCCACCAGTCTGTTATACATACAGAGATTACAGGATACATCAACTACTATAATATCACACATATCAAATAATAGGCATGTACATCCCCACACCACAGAGGAAAAAGTAGATATGGCGAATAAGCAAGATTGTGAATTTCTTACCATGTACGTCATTATCCTTCAGAGGACTGGTTAGATAAAAGTTTATGATATGTGTTAAGATTATAAGATATTTGCTAGATGTGTTAAATAGTCACACGATGCTAATTGTCTTAACATGATGCACAAATTAAGTTTGTGTCCAAGATATTGAAATGTGGTTTAAAAAGCTAATGCGTGTTACTTAACGCATTAACGTACATTTCGTCAGCACTTTTTATCCATGCTGAGCCTGCTCATCGCTAAAGTGTTAAGCAATATACAGCTTAAAATTAATAAACTATGAACAATGATGCAAACGTAGCAAAATTTACTACACCGAAGCTGGAAGGTAACACATGTTAAGAGGGTCAGTAATAAATCTGTTAATCATGATATAAATAAACTAAATAAATAAATAAATTATTGCTGACTAACCAGTCTTACATTCAGTTCAATTTGTTTATTGATCGCATTAAAAATAGACAGACAATGGTACATTCACAATGAGTAAACACAGTGATTAACTAAACCCATATTATGCGTGGCAAAGTAATGTCATGCATAAATCAAAATGTAGCTCTATACAACTTACGATATGGATCGAGGTTTTGAAGCTGAAACTGGTAGAATGGAATGACTGACAGAAGGTGAACTCTGTAATTGACAAAATAACTAACTGAATCAGCTTATATAAGATAAGAGATAAAAGTTAAAGATAAAAATTGTCTTTGTTTGACCAATATTGCTCTCCGTATTTTGGTGCGCAGCCATAGTAATAAACAAAAATAATTCATAAAATTGATGAAGACAGTCAAATGTACATAATATGTTCAAAAACATACATTATCCTAAACCTAAAAATCGCATATATACCGTATAGCATCCTAAAGATGAAAGTTTATACCTCTCACCATGACAATCTTTCATAATTAATTAAATGCCTTGACAACAGAGAGCAAACCTGAATTGAAACAACAGACAGCAGCGAAAACTAGCTACGTTTCAACATGGAATGCAAATCACAAAGACAAAGAAGGGTAGGCTATCTGCAACAATAAATTAGGCAGTTAAACAATAATATTGTTGTTTAAATTAAAAGAAATATATACATTACCTCAAATTTCTTTCTCTCCACTTTCTCAACATAATACCAGCTAACAGGATCGTTGGCGTTGCTACAAAATGAACTCTTCACCTTCTAACGAGATATGATAATTAAAATCTATTGCAATAAAATGAATATATTAACTGTTACTTTAACAGTGAGTTTAAAATTTAAATCAACGGGAATTCTGACAACACTATAAGAACTATCAAAATGAAACTAAGTATATGACAGCATTAAAATCATATTCTATTTAGACTCATGATTGCAAAGCGTATGCTCTGGTAGATATACAGTAAGTTAATGCAATATTTATTTAAAACTTCTTGTTATTCAATGAAACATCGAATAACTTGTTCAATAAATGAAACAAACTAAGGAAATGTCCTTACTCTTTTCTAGGAAGCAGATCTCTCTCTACAAAAAAAACCAATCTGTTTAGAAAAACATCCAAATCAATTAAAGTGAAAAAGTCATAAAACAACTAAATTAATTCAAATAAATTAAATTCAGTAAACCAGAAGCTACTTTAAGTAAGGGCTAATGGTCTTAAGAAAATGAATGTCAAAGATTTTCAAGACAACGATAAATATCATATTCCAAATGCATCACTTGCAACTCAAGTCGTCAAATTACATCACACACCACCGATGTTCCAAGATCAATTTAATCCAAGCATTATTTTCTTTACGAACACAGTAGCTGACTGGTCCATCATTTAACTTTCTTTGCAAGAGTAACAGGTTGATTCTTTCTTAGAAACACCTGATTTTACCATTGTTATCTGATTTCGTTAGCTTATATATAAAAATAGGTCATCTTAAATCATTCTCTACGCAATTTATGTATTTTCTACACCTTTCCTAAGATATATTCAGTAGATGACAAGGGAAAAGATAATCTTAGGGGTAGACCTATATTCCACTTGATCAGTTGCTTGCGTACCTAATAGCAGTGTGGCAATCAGTTCTGCTCACTGGATATAATAGTAATAATTGTGCAATGATTAATTAACAAATTATGCAATTAAATCTAATAACCAATTATGAACTTTTAACAGCAGCGTGAGTCACTTCATCAATTTTATTTTACCAAATTGTACAGTATTAATTATCTAATTAATTGACAAATTACACATTTCAGATGTGAAAAAAATCGAAATTTCAATTACACACCTTTAACCTGCAGCGAGCATCATTTTATTGACTAGATTTTACCAGCGTACATTAATTGTTTAATTAATTATTAAATTACACATTTATTGCATGCAAAAATCGAATAACACAAATGTTGCGTACTTTTAACCTGCAGTGAGAGTCGCTTCCTTGATCTGATGAGAAGGACGGCTTCGTCTTGCGTACTATGCGCAAGACTGAATCCATTCACCTCCAAAATTTCATCGCCAATCTAAACCGAAGTCAAACGCAGTCACAATATCATGAGGGGCAATAATGCAAAGCGGTGGTGTAGGGATATGTTCAGTGCCATGGAGCAGGAAAGTTGCGGGTTTAAATCCACCTCAAACCGCCGCATAGCAAGCCCTTCACTCACAGTCGCAATTGCTGAATGCGTTTGGGCGTGCAACTCCGATTCAGTGTCCGCGCTGTAGTCGGGAGTGCTTCTGAGTAGACGCTACCACAAGTGTTCATACCTACATACATAATGATCGTCTCCAACTGTTATAATGCTGTATACTCTACAGCAGTAGTGGTGGCGTCGTTGCCTTGAAGCCGGAAGGTTTGAGGTTCAAATCCACCTTGCCGCGTAAGGACCTTGTGCAAGTCCTTCACTCACAATTGCTCAGCGCTTTGGCGTGAAATTACGATGCAGTGTCCACTCTGCATTCGGAGCGCCTCTGAGTAAAGAGCTTGAAGGGGCGCTATAACAAGTGCACTTACAAACAAACAAACTCTGAAATGGTAAAGCGTGCATCAAGTCTTATGTAGAACGTTTTTAAACTGTGCCTTTATGGTGTAAGTGATGTTAAGTGACCAGAGCCAACAGAGTGGATATTTTTGGACAATAATTCCAGCAGATAGGCCTAAAAAAATAAATGTTGTGTTTCCGGTAACAGAGCTAAAAAAAATTGGGTAGGTAGGTCGGAAAATATTTTTATTTTGGTAAAATATTTTTATGCAGTGACTATCCGAAAAAGTATACCCACTAGTCTTTTTTGCACAAAGGTACACGCTGCAACAAAGTACGTGTTCTAAGCAAGTATAAACTGCCTATTTCCTGACTGTCTGCACCTAAAATTGCTCTAGAAAACAGTCCTATTAATTTCATTTTGTTTACGTCTTTTCTGTTATGTCAATACAAATGCCAAGAAAAAAAAATTTCGAAATTTTTTTTCCGAATTTTTTTTTTATTAAAATTTTTTTTAAACAAAATTTTTTTACAAAATTATTTGAGTCGCGGCTATAAAAGAGGGTCGGGTTACCGGAAACACAACATTTTTTTCTTTAGGCCTAGATAGTTTCCTACTTCAGGATGCAGCAGCCAGCATGGTACTCAGACGGATAGAGTGCTCGGCCTTTAACGGCGAAGAGTATGGGTTAAAGGCTCCAAACAGGCAAGTAGGTAAGTAAGTAAATAAGTAAAGTAAGTAAAGTAAGTAAGTAAGTAAGTAAGCAAGTAAACAGCCACTGTATAAGGAGCTTGAGCAAGTCTGGCATGATCAATTCCTCAGTATCATCCACGTTCTGTCAAATGGTCAACATTTCTGAACATTTGACCTGCTAACAAAAACTGGTGCTAGATAAATTGATGAAGCGGATAAGTAACGTAAGCAATTTGACATAAATAATAATCAGCTATAAAACGAACCCTAAGTCCTGCCACATCAGCCGGGGAACCAACTGTAACATTGCTCACAAAAACGCTGGTTCCATGTTCAAAACCTACAACAACAAAAAAACAGTTATCATCCGAATCCATCAACGAACAGTCGAACACATTACCCAGTGTTGCAGACTTGTAGTATTAGCTACTTGTACATTAACCAGACTCAAGAACCATTCAACGGCATGTACTACCAACATAGGCTCTTGTATTTGAACGTGAGCGCTTCAAGCAAAAAATGCAGCAAATGAGATAGCTCTTGAAGACGACTAAGAACATTGCAAGGACAAATGAAGAGGTTGAGATAAGATTGTTACTAGCAGGAGATAGGGAAGGAATGCCATTTGTAGCGTGGAACAATCCAGAGAAACCGTGCCTTCACTGTTGTTGGCTACCCTCCCTCCATGGCAAGGAATGGGCTTACAAAATGTTGTCTTTACGCCTGATGCCTAAGGTTTGGTCAGATGCGTCTTATCGCAGCCTTAAAACCGTTCTTTTCAGCCAACATTCGGTCGGGACCGCTCCTGAGTAGTAACTTTGAAGGGGAGCTATAATAAATCTCAATAATGAATGAATGACAAGACAAAGTCAGAGTTGAATAAAGGTTGAGTTACATAGTTGCTTGAAGTACTTAACAACAGGTAAAAGTGCTTAAATAAGGTTTAACTTCTCAAGTGATAGTCAGAAACCAGGTCGTTTCTGCCACAACACCACTGACATTTACAAAGAAATACTTCCAGATGTCCACGTAATTAAAAATCTGCTTGCCACACTGAAAAAACACATCCATCAATCTTTTGTAGCATCCATTTCAACAACAAAAACATTCCGTACAGGATAAATGGCTTGCTGACATCGATCATAATAGACCGGTGCCTTGGGTGGAAAACATTACACGTCAAGTAGCAATCTTAGCGGTGTGATGAATTGTCCCACTGCAAGCCCGGTAATCAGTGGTGCTTCTGTTTCTTGGAAAATCTTGTACCGAAGTTTTTGCGTTTGCTTAAACCGATACAATATTAGCTCTGCCGGTTCTTGTTTTTTAATTCAGCCCCAGGTTCCAAGTTGACGGGATATATCGCGTGAGGGTCGGTTAAGGCTCAGGTTAGGCGTCGTGAGGGTAGGTTAGGGTTAGTTTCAGGGTTAAGTGCAGTCATTCTGACAGGTGCACATACTCAACACATAGAACGGACATTGAAAGCATGATTGGGGGTGAATTAAAAAACAAGTACCGCTCTGCCCCCCCCCCCCCACCACCTGCATTACTCTATCACAGAGGATTAATCAGGAAAAAATTAGGGTTTTCTGGGGGGGGGAGGGGTTCAAAAAGCATGGTTGCAAAAACATACAATTAGCTTAAAAACTTAGGAAATCATCTATTTGAGGGATTTCAACCCCCAAACCCCTGAAGATAAAAAGAAAATGTGGAGTTTGAGAAAATGATAGACCTAGGTTCAGCCTTAAATTTTCACGAAGAATGATGTTGCGCCAGAATGTGAAAATACCTCCTCTAATGGCGAAGCCGAGTGGCGCATTTGTTTTGGAGGCGAAACTAAGACTTCGAATGTCCAACTGCGACATAATAGTCGTTAAATCGTCAGGACATTCTTGATCCAAAATAGTTTTCTTATGAATTTATAATTTTATATTCAACGAACCGCAAATATTTTCAGTGAAGCGTAGACGCTAAAAATAGAATTCCGTCGACCCCAGACTTATAGTAATGTAGACTGCTCAACAAGTCACGCACAGTCAGCTGCAGCACTGCGTTAAGGAAGTGACCTTAAATTAAGCGTTTGACATAATAATAATAATTTCTCCGTCCCAAAACCTGATGACTGTTTTAGTCCTTGGGGCTCAGCCCCCCGCCCCATAGCCCAGATAAACTCCGCCATGTTTAGGCCCGTGCATAATAGGCAGCTGTTGTGATAGGCCCTATTGTAGGCCTATGGAAGGTTTCGGTCAAATCAGGCCTGCATGAGTACCTTCGTTAGACTCCTTCGTTAGGCCTAGGCCTATAATAATATTGTCAGACCAATAAAAAATAGGCCTATAGCCTAACTGACTGGCGGAATCACACACCGTTGCCGACCCACCGACTGATCCACCGACCCACACCGACCCATCTACCCAGCCCCCAACGATCCTTGGCGACCGACTAATTACCTATTCAATGCACCCACCCACCAACCAACTGGACCGACCGACTGACCAAATGACAAACTGGCCGACCTAGTGCAGTTGATAAAGCAGCATTGGTTGGTTATAGGCTAATATGGTCCTCGTGAAATGCGGACCAACCCTACAACCCCCGACGGCTATGGAAACGTGTCGACTGCCATCTACCGACTACCTACAGATTCTGAGTCAACAAAGCTGACAAGATAATGGCGTCATTCTCGCCGCAAGAACACAATTATGATTGAACGACGTCTTCTCGCTGCCGTCGTCCTGAGTCCTGACCGACTCTCATTTACAACAACAGACTGACAGCCAGAATTACAGGCACGCCGAAGCACAGATACACATGGACGGACAGTCTGGACTGCAGACGTAGGAAGGGAGAAGGGGAAACGCAGACAGGCGTGATTACTTCAGACATACATTTGCAGAGAGATAAGCAGAGGCACAAAGTCTACGGTAAAGAAGACAGCAAACAAGAAACGTTTAGAGTAATAAAGGAAAAAATCTGAAAATGCACCAAATGCTCAACAGATTTTTCGGGCAAGCAGACCCGGGAAAATACGAAAACGTTGTATTTTTCGCGACGTAGGCCTATTTCAACTTTTTTGTCTGGGAAAAATAGGCTAGTATTTCCCACCACGAGATTTATTTTTCGGGCAGAAGTAAAATCTTTGACCCCCCCCCCCCACTGCTGAAATCTCCCGTACGCCTATGACCAAATGCTCAACAGAGTATATTAAGATCCCACATCTTACAACAGATAATTAGATTCAGATTCTGAACCAAAGCATAGGTTAGACTAAGTGTAGATCTATAGGGCCAAAATTTGTACAAAATTGTAGGGTGGTTAAAGTGATTGGCAATGGTGGGCAGTGGGAACGCCGAAGAAAACTTTTATTGGAAGGCATGTGGTTCCAGGGTTCTAGCATGGTGGAAACGCACGCAAAGAATTTCGAGAGTAGCGGGAACCGCCGTTCCCACGCGTTCCCGCTCCATTTAAACCCTGCCCTTAATTAGGCCTACAGGCCTGTATAACAGTATAAGCTTACGTCTTACAACAGGTAATTCTGATACTACTTTTTTTACAGTTTTACTGAGATCTGGTCGGAGTTCGGCATTGTGGAACCTTTATTAATCGTAATCGTAAACTCAAAACTTCTAAAGCGCCACTCGAAAGCCAAGCGCGGGGCACCAGCTCATTCACGAGCGCTGCGTTGAGTCGGAAGGGTTGTCCGAGAGAGTAGTCCAGGGTGGTCCGGGTCGAGTTACCATTATTAGACCTAGCATAATTATTTTCGCTTGAACGAAAGTCAGAGAAGTTAGCCTACGTTACGGTACAACTCCTACAAGTTACAACAAAATGTAGGCTAAATGTGGACTAAAATATTCGCTTTTCAAACCGACCTAACCTGGTATAATATTCGCTACCCTATATCCCCGACCAATGGAAAATCACATGAGAAGAATATTCTACTTTGATGTTGTGGTGGGACCGAAGAAGGACGTGCGATCTGAAAGATGGATTGAATGCTTTGAGGAGATGTATCATGAGAAGAAAGGAATATATATATATATATATATATATATATATATTATGTGTGTGTGTGTTTGTGTGTGTCTCGATCACAGTGTCTGTATTGCGATGAGAACCAGACAACAGATGTCACCTGTGCAGCTGTAGACCCTATTCAATATTTCCATAGTCCCTATTGTTGTTTTCCCATTACAGATAAGCCTATCACTGTAAAGAAAAACATAAGCCTTTGTTATGTGTATATATATATATATATATGTATATTTATATGACAAAAACATGTACCTTTTCTCATATATATATATCTCATGCATGTATGTGTATAATTGTATATTTTTATGTATTCCCTTATCAGACATAGACCCATAATTAATAAATTGCACCATTATTAGCCTATAATGTACAACCCGTTCATTCTGCATGGTTACACTTTGTGCACGCTGTGAGCGTGTATGTATGTATTTGTGTGTGTGCGCGCGCGCGCGCGCGCGTGTTTGTGTGTGTGCGCGCGCGCGTGTTCGTGTGCATTATATGCGTGTGGGCGCGTCCGTGTGTATGCATCAGTGTGTAGGCTATTTGTGTTTGTGTTTGAGTTTGTATAGGAAACTGTGTTGGAACCGATTGCAACATGCAGATTCGGTTGAATGGCCGTATGGTAAATAAAATGCATTAACGAGCAATCAACGACGTATTTAATTAACAAATCACGACCTGTGAGCTAGATCTGTTAATTTATTCCTAACGAAGATGAATTGTTCGATTAATTAAGCTTAATACAGAAAATCAATACAGTCATATTCGCACAAAGATTTTATTAAACGAACGTACGGTACATGTAGGCCTATGTAGGTCTATCACTCGCGTATAAAATTAGGCCTACATATGTTGTTATAGGCTACATATGCATTTGTGTATACATAATAATTATAATATAGTTATATATATATAATTATATATATATAATATATATATATATATATATATAATATACATATCAACAGTATATTATACGCACATACACATGGTCCTGTAGACTGTTGATATGTATATTATATATATATATTATATATAATTATATATATAACATATTAAGCGTATGCTATCCGTCATCGTTGTCGTTGCATCGGCAATCGCTGGGAGCGCTGCAGTCGTTTAGCGTTGTAGTCGATGTCTGTGAGTTGACATGACATGTGGTCAGCGGAGAACAGAAGATAACGCTCGGCAATCTTCGGGTATCTTCGGTGCCGTCCGTCTGATAGGACGGAACGGAGACGCAGCGGACTTATAGAGACGAAGGAGACGGATGATTCCCAGTGGAAAGGACAGATGAATGAGTTCCAGATGATCATGGCTGGTCGGCTGTAGACACCAATGCGCTCTGGAATTATAGCGTGGCCGTGCATGTACCAGCGAACTGGTAAATAGAAGGAGAGAGCATAGTATGGTTGACAATTATTATTTTAATTAATTAATGATCTAATTATTGCACGAGCGCACGTAAAATCCAATCTTTTTGCTTACTCTGCTTCAGTGCAAGCTGCCGATGGCTCGTCAGATAATTATTGGGCTTTCCTGATCTCTGTCCCCCACACCGATATCTTTTCAATAAGCGGGTTCACCATCTCAGTGACATAATTATACAACAAAGTGACCTGATTATACACTCCTAGGCCTACAGGAAGTTGCATTAAACGTGGAGAATGCAAATGGTTTTAGGTGAATTAAAGCGCTGGAATGTCAAAATTTTGCCGGAACCGTGAATTAAAAATTAATCAATGTAAACTTAAGGTAGAATTGGTGTCACGCGTGCTGAGTGTTTTACAATTCTGATAGATTCAGTAAATGTAAGACTTTTATGTTAGAGCTCGACCCGACCCAATGCGCATGCGCACGCAGCTTATCGCTGAGATGGTGAAACGGCTTATCGGGGAGATTTAGCTTTTATCTGAGGGGTTAGAAGAACCAGGGGTTGCACTATCAACTCATCCCTCTCCACAGCCAATGCGCGTAACCCGAAACACTACAATGCATGTTCATTCATTCATTCAGTGGACTTAGCCTATACAGCGCCACTGCAAGAGATCTACTCGGAAGCTCTTCCGGTAGCTGGGCTGTTTTAAGGAATTTTAGAATTGCACAACTTCTTCCTTCCTTTCCCATCCTCCATGGTAAATTACTTCCAATTGGAGGAAAACGACCCTTTTTGCTAGTTTTAAGTTTACTTTTAACTATACAGAAGTGCTTCTATAACTGCACAAATCCATTTAGAACTGCACATTTTGTGTACAACTGCACGTTAAAAAAGCCCTGCATTCCAGTAGACTAGTGAGGTCATTGAGTGCAACTGAGGCTAATACTCTCCGTTTATTATCTACTGCTTCCAATTCAATTACTGCGATAAAGAACAGTTCAGATACATGCAGAGGGTGGTGCACCGTGCAGGCAGAGTCCAAACGATTGGAACATCATATGACGCTCGTGAATAAGCTGGTTCCCAGTACTTTCGCTTTCAAGTGGCGCTCTGGAAGTCTTGTGGTGATGTTGCATATCCTCAGTGCGTAGAAGTCCTCTCAATAGCCTATATCTGTTCTGTCTGTCTGTTTGTCTGTCTGTCTATCTGTCTGTCTCTCTGTGTGTCTGTTTGTCATGTCCGTCCGTCCGTCGGTTGGTCTGTCTGTCTGCCTGCCTGTCATGTCTGTCTGTGTGTCTGTCTGTGTGTGTCTGTCCGTCCTGTCCGTCCGTCTGTCCGTCCGTCTGTCTGTCTGTCCGTCCGTCTGCTCTGTCTGTCTGCCTGTGTATCTGTCTGCCTGTCTGTCATGTCCGACCGTCCGTCTGTCTGTCTGTCTGTCTGTTTGTCTGCCTGTCCGTCCCTCTGGCTGTCTATCCGTACGTCTGTCCGTCTGTCCGTTCGTTCGTTCGTTCGTCTGTCCGTTCGTTCGTTCGTCCGTCCGTCCGTCCGTCCGTCTGTCTGTCTGTCTGTCTGTCTGTCTGTCTGTCTGTCTGTCTGTCTGTCTGTCTACAACTTATTGTTCGACTCAAACCACTTCTGTCCTATTTGTA
Source organism: Lumbricus rubellus (assembly GCA_945859605.1). Taxonomy (NCBI): domain Eukaryota; kingdom Metazoa; phylum Annelida; class Clitellata; order Crassiclitellata; family Lumbricidae; genus Lumbricus; species Lumbricus rubellus. The sequence goes on from OX243828.1 coordinate 10,161,711, forward strand.
CGAGAAATTTTCACTGATTGCTGCGCTCACTCGAATTCATTTAGCGCCTCTTATCCGCTGTAGTGAAAACGAAATGGCCGGCGGTGAGAATTTGTCGAGATTGGCAGACGACAAAAGAATCTGGATCGATAAGATCTGATCAGCGAAAAGTCTTTTGTCCACTGCTGCTTCAATGACGCTGCAGAAATGGCAATTGTCGATGGCTGTTCATGAAGCAGAATGTAGACTATCAAAAGAATAATTTAGCGTGAGCAGTGCAGGCCATTATTTTAGTTGTATTGAAGTGTTTTTGAACACCTCAGTTTAAAGAGGAGCCACTACTACTTCTTCTCTATTATATCCAAGGACCGTATATACACACAGGGCTGGTCAGTCAAATGCATCGTGTTTTGTCCATAGTTTATGAGCGATATTTGGGTGTACGGAAATTTCACATCTTGTTTGTACAAGAAAAGCATTCAATTATTAGACTAGTCACTATAGGTACATTTTTAATGAGGAGATTTTGAGGAGTAGGCCTATTTATGTTTGCAGAGTAAAAGTTGCATTTGGATATTTGAAACATAATCTTTAGTGTTGGGAACGGAATTTTAATTGGAGAGACATCTAAGGTTGAGAGTGAAATGGACGTACACAGGACCGTATAGGATATATCTACTTTGGTGGAGGCCCATGTGCACCGCGGTGGTGAAGGCCCAATGCACATAGGATAATTTTTTTTAAATTGCATTTTTAATGTACCACAGGAATGCCGTTACAAGAGCGCCTCACCTACAACTAAGAGAAACTAACTTCAGACCTTTCAGGCTTTCACGTTTATTTCAATTGTTTCTTTGCTTGAAATATTTGTGTGAAATTGTATATGTGGGCAGTGGCACCCCCCCGGCAATTCTCACCCTGGGCAGTGCACAGTAGGCCTATAGGTTTCTACTAAAAAGTCTGAAAAAGTCTTGCTTTTGTGGTGGAGGGCCGTGTGCGCTGGCACCTTGTAGGTATAGTGGATTCTGGCTAGATATTGATGATTATGTGCCAACATTTCGTAGGTCCCTATCTTGTTGACGTCTTTCTACACAAATGATGGTCTGTCAAAAAATTTGCTTAATTGTGTGGCAGCTTCTGATTGGCTGATCGCTTTTACAGTTACCAAGACAACAACAACAACAAAGCAGACGGCGTTGGTGGGTTCTAATTATAAACCCGAATAAATTAATAAATTAAACGATGCAAGATAAAATGAGGTTATATTCAGTTTTGATCGTTTTTAAAAAAAGACAAAAAGAAAAGAAAACGTAATCTCAAGTTGAAGTTGTAGATCTAGACAAACTGCGTCGTCGATGATGTGAGATCAATTCTTGAAGCGCAAGTATAATTCGTCGTCGTCGTTGGAAGAAAGTTCGGAAAATTGAGTCCAGAATGATGATCTCCAGTCCTAACGACATCCAGCGGTGAGGTTTCCCTCGCAGCTGCTGCGACCTCCAGCGGTGATCCAACGTCCCTGGCCGCCATCTTGTTTTCGAACAAACGAAGTCGTTCTCTTAGTTCGCACAGCTCTCGGTGGATGGCGCTGTGCGGCGGTGGCGGTTGCACTTCCGGTGAGATGTACGTATCCGGCAGACAACCGGTGCTTCCGGATTTCCCGATGGAATTCTGGTAGAGTTCGAGGCGGTCTCTGACCCCGCAAAGTCCCAGGTAGTGGTAGTCTCCGGAATGTCGATGCTCGGCGGTCTGGAACGCAACCGGATGTTGCTGTTGGTGGTGAACCGGAAACGCTCTTGACGCTGGTTCTTGCTGGACGTAGAGCGAGTGCTGCGGTGGCTGTTGGCTGTAGACGAGGTTCGCCTGATGATGACAGAGATTTCCGGAAGGGGTCGTCAGGAAGTGAACTGGAGTCAGTAGTCCTGTTGTCCCGTTTCCGGGACCTCCGACAGCGTAGACCTCGTGCGGAAGAACGAATCCCGTCAGGTTGGCCGGGGCGGACAGCGGATGATGTGGGGGTACGAACTGGGTTGAGCCTGAGGGTGGAGGTGGTGGGGGTAGGAAGCGCGAACGGATGAGCTGAGGGGGTGTGGCGTGGAACTGAGCGGTGGGGTTGGCGGTGGCGCACACCCCCTGCGACAGTTGTACGAAGATCGGCGGCGTACCGGAAGTGGCCGTTGTCGTCTGCTGGTGGTACGGTTGCCGTGACGACGATGACGTCAGCGTGACGTAGTCTTTACTGTCGAGGCTGCTGTCGAGGTCTCTGCATTCCGGGCGATGCATGCCGCCACCGGTGACGTCACTACAGCCACCACCGGAAGTCGTTTCTGGTCGGTCACCGGAAGCGGAAATGGCGAGCAGCAGGGAGTCCGTCTTGGAGGAAGAGTCGACGGTGGTGGCGGTCATCGTGGGTGGGGGAGAGGCGGCGGGGGAGGAGGCGAGAGGAGAGGGTGGTGGCTGGCGATGCAGGTGCATTTGCATCTCCATGTCCATGTCTATGTGTGACAGAAGAAGAAGAAGAAGAATTATAGCCTATCTATGGGGCGAGGGAGAATTTGAGAGAATAAGAGAGAATAAGAGAGAAGAGAGAAGAGAATAGAGAACAACATAGAGAATAAGAGAAAATGAGAGAGAACATAAGCAAAAAATCTACTGCGGTCATGTCTTCATGGGTGATGGTCCTATGATTGAAAGTTCCTGTGATTGAAAGTGCTTTCTCTGCATGATTGAAAGTCCATAATGAGCTATCATCGCATACTCCTCAACCTAGCGACGAGTTTAGAAAAGTAGTAACCACTCGCTAGTGAATCACATAGCAACGCCGACAACAGCAGCATCATCCATACCGTTATACGCACTATTATTATATTAACAGGCAATATTATGCCTCATAACAATGTTTAGATGTTGTAAACATGCAAGAATGCATAAAAAAGAATATTCCAGAATTACGCTTCGCTGCGAGTGTGTACGCATGCGCGTGCATGAGCGCGCGTGTGTCCTTGCGTGCGTGCGTGTGTGTGTGTGCGCACGCGCGCGCGCGTGTGTGTGTGTGTGTGTGTGTGTGTGTGCGTGTGTGTTTGCGCGTGTGTGTTTGCGTGTGCGTGTGTGTGTGTGTCTGTTGTCCATAAAGGCGGGAGAGGTATAGGATGCATTGAGTTTGACGACGATGATGTTATACACAGGGATTAATAAAAGCATTTAATGGTAGACTATGCAGTCGCCGCCGCAGCATCGCTGTTCAGAGTCGGTCATATGGCGCTATATAAGTGGATATAAAGGGACGCTAGTTTCGTGCCCTGGATGTGCAGATAACAGGTTTTTTCCAGGGGAACGTGTATTGTTGGAGGGGCGTGGAATGTGGAGTGTAATGGAAGTGGGGGAAAAAGGGACTCCGCCAGGATGTGGATGAGGATGAGGGGGAGGACCTGATAGACGCCTAGTTGGTCATATGGGTCGGTGAGATGAGAAAGAATAGAGAATGAAAGTGGAGGGAGACGGGTGCAGGGAGAAAGGCAGACAAAGAGAGAGACGCATACAGAGAAGTAAGCAGAACTCAAGAGATATGGAGACGGTCAGACAGACAGACAGACAGGCAGACAGACAGACAGACAGTGTGTGTAGAAAAGATGGCAGAAGGAAAGAATAGGGAGAGAGAGAGGCAGAGAGTAAAGTTAGAGAGGAGAGATAGAGGGGATGGGCAGAGAGGACAGACAGACAGACAGACAGACAGACAGTGTGTGTGTAGGAAAGATATAAGGAAAGGATACGGATAGAGGCAGAGAAGAGAGTTAGAGAGTAGAGGCAGAAGGGATGGGCAGAGAGGAGAGGCAGACAGACAGACAGAGATAGATAGAGCAGAGGATAGAAAAAGGAGAGGGAGGTAGAAGGAGAGGATAGGCAGAGATAGAGATACATGAGAGGGAAAGGGAGGAAGGCAGAGAGGAGAGTCAGACAGACAGAGATGGAGCAGAGGCGAGGAAAAGGAAATGGAGGGAGGGAGAAGGAGAGATACATGAGAGGGAGAGAGAGAGGGAAGCAGAGGGGGGGGGGGGGGGGGAGGGAGGGAGGGGACTCCATCAGTTATTCATCGTTTTCTGTGCGTCACAGGATGAGTCCCGAACGGATCTTTTTCCCGATTTCTGTTCTTTTCATCCACTAAATTAGTCAGTCTATCGGTCGCGATTCCCCCGGGCAGCGTAGCCAAGCCAACCGGAAGAGTGGAAGACAGAATACACCACCACCACCACCACCACCACCACCACCACCACCACCACCACCACCACCACCACCACCACCACCACCACCACCACCACCACCACCACCACCACCACCACCACCACCACCACCACCACCACCACCACTACCACCACCATCACAACAACCACCACCATCACCACCACCACCACCACCACTACCATCACCACTACCACGACGACCACCACCACCACCACCACCACCGCCACCACCACCACCACCACCACCACCACCACCACCACCACCACCACCACAACCACCACAACCACCATCACCATCACCACAACCACCACCACCAACGCCGCCGTCACCATCAATACCATGCACGACACCCACCACCCACCACCCCAATCAGAAGCTGCAGCAACAGCAGCAGCAGCAACAGACGCAACAGCAGCAACAGCAACAGCAGCAA
>OX243828.1:10166558-10201558 GCA_945859605.1 Lumbricus rubellus
CAGAACAAGACATAGACATACAGACAGACAGACATACAGACAGATAAAGAGACTAACAAACCAAACAAGACATTGACAGACAAACAGACAGACAAACAGACAAACAGACAAACAGACAAACAGACAGACAGACAGACAGAGAAAGAGATTAACAAACCAAACAGGACATTAGCAGACAAACAGACAGACAGAGAGACACACAAACAGACAGACAAAGAGAAAGAGACTAACAAACCATGCAAACAGGACATTGACAGATAGACAGTGACAACAGCAATAATTTCCCGCCGTTTGAACGCCGTCTGCTGTCGTCGTCACCACATCATCAAAATATACTGGTTTCCCACAGTCCATTGTCACGACCTCTCGGCTTTCGTTCAGCCTCTAATGGTCTCATATTCCAGCCGCTGACCATCGCTATGCAAAGTCCATCGGATATTACAAATTATTCGGCCCAGTGAGGCCGAACGACCGAACGACGAGGCAAGCAGCATGGCCGAACGTTCGGTACGTGCTAACATATTATATGATACGTTCGTCGAAGTCATTATTATTGAAGTGGATTTTCGACGCTCGGGTTCAGCCGGGATGCGTGTTTCCAAAAGCCTGCACGGCCCAACGCCCACGACCTCCCATTGGGCAGCAACACTGGAAGAGGCGAAGACCGTAGGGGGAGAAGGTAGTTGATGTTAGCAGTTGTTGGTGAAGCTGTAGTGTTGGCTATTAGCTTGACCAACAACTGCTAAACAACCAACGCAAAAATCAAGAATCTAATGACGACACTAACCCTAACACTAACCCTAACCGACCCTCACGACGCAAAAATCATAAGAATCTAATGACGACACTAACCCTAACACTAACCCTAACCGACCCTCACGACGCAAAAATCATAAGAATCTAATGACGACACTAACCCTAACACTAACCCTAACCGAACGTCACGACGCGAAACCTTACCCTATACGCGAAAAACACTATAGGTCTTCTATGTTATAACCATGCTTAAATTTAACGACAAAGAGCGCTAAAGATTACCTGTGCAAAATGTTCCTCCATACGTAGGGTCATTTGTAAGAAATTTTAAACGTTTTACATTGCAATTCGTCAGAAATCGTCAGAGCCTGCCGATCACGCACGTGTTGTTGATAGTCTACGAAGGGATGGGCCAGACATTGAGCCAGACATTGTACTCGACAACCTCCTCCCCTACGGAAATCGCCTCTTCCAGTATTACTGCCCAATAGGAAATCGCAGGCGCTGGGCCACACAGGCCTTTGGAAACTCGCAGCCGGGATCATGCCCCGAATTCCGACCCCGTCTTAATTAAAGAAATCACCGGGGTACCAGCGCGAGCGCATTCAGTGCGGAGTAGGGAACCAGCGTCGACGGTATTATTATGGCCAAAGACTATCAATATCGACGAGGCGGACGGCAGAGAAAAGTAAACGCAAGGTGGCAGTAGAGTCACTGATGAGACTGGTGCAGACGACATCAGAGTGGAGCAGGCAATAACGTAGGATGAATGCTGCGAAGTAGAGAACCAGTCATGGGCGCCGCCCGCACATAGGGACTTGCAATAGAGGACACTGGTCGATTCCCCGGAAAAATAATATTGACATTCAGCTTTTATAACTACTACTTTTTCCCCAAATTTCTTCGCACTAATGTTACGAATGGTGCACAAAATTAAGTGAAACTGCGAAATTTACATTTAACGAACCTAGCTCTACGAAAAATAACCATGTTCGTAATGGACTTAATTTGCATTTTTTAAGCTCTCGCTGAAAAATTTAACCGTGAGCATTGTGTTTTGCCCCTCCTACAAAATAATATATCTGCGTGGTCTTTGGAACCAGCGTAAAATGACTCAAAATTTATTGCCAATCCAGAATATGAAGAACACAATGGCGACACGCGTTTGTATATTTCTTAACGAGTCGTCGACCGTGCAACTAAATCCCGCACATAAATGCCAAGTCGAGTTGACATTTATGTCCGGAACTTAGTTGCACGATAGAAAGCTCGTTAAGAAATAAAAATTCAGTAATGCATGGATTGGTTGACGGTTTTCTGCAGCGTTGTTGTGTAGTATCTATCTAAAGTAGCATTCTCTATTGTTTGCTAGTATTATTGGGAACTGTTTTTATATGAACTCCGCAGTCCGAACAGCTATCCATTTCTAAGATGCCTTAGATAAAGAAGTCAACAGGGGCTGCAGTAGTAGCGGAATAAGAACAGATTCAGGGACAATAGACCCCTTCCATTGTTCTGTCCATAGTCTATTGCTTGCCCACCAGACTTACTACTCGGAAGCACTTCCGACTACAGCGCGGACACTGCATCGGAATTTCATGACGACGTGCCAGAGCAATTAGCCTACGAATGAAAGACTTGCTTAAGGTCCCTACGCGGCGGTTTGAGGTGAATTCGAACTTGGAACCCTCCGACTCTATGTGACACCGAACACACCACTAAACCACCGAGCCCCATAACTTAAAATACTCTTATGATCATCAACACTGCTATCACCATCGCAAACACTGAATTACTATCGCTTCTGGTACTAATACTTCTGCTACTATAGCCTATTAATATCGCTTTCACCAACACTGTTACTACCTACCGTGTATAGAGTCTTATTAGAGTAGTGCAAATTAGTGATATCTAACACCCAAACAGCTCCTATTTAATTCACACCAAAACATTTCGACTAACACCATTTTCATTCTTTTCTTCATCACCTGCTTCCAAGGGCGGAATTTGGTTTCCGTTCTTGGGGGGGGAGGAGGGAGAAACTTGGACTTTCGGGCAAAAAATTTGATGACTCTTTTTAGTCATTCGATTTAAGTTTCGTTCGTGAAAACAGCCATATTTTCGAGTCTGGGCCTTCTTGGGGAGCTAACGCCGGAAAAATACCCTTTTCATTGTAAAAAATCTGAATCTGGGCCTTCTTGGAGGGGCTTGAGCCCCACCTAGCCCTCTGATAAACTCCGCCCATGCTTGCTTCATGTTTAAGGTTGCAGGGTTGCAGCTTGCATGAATGATTACTAATAAATAACGACTATAATAACTAATGATTTGCACGACTTCTGCACGCTACTACAACGCTCTCGCCGATGCCAGTGCTTCTGTGAGCGAGATGCAAGAAAGATTATGTAAAATAATTCATGACAATACGAAAATTTACGACGCAAGTAAGTCGCGCAGAAATGTGAATCCGTGATGCGGAAAATGTGAATCCGAAATGCTGTGTAAAATTCTACATGTAGAGAATGAGAAATGCAAGGGCACGATTATATGCAGCGGCGATATTATAGTGCATGCCATCAAATCGTCATGAAAAGACCAAGTATGGATAATTCGAGAAATATTATATGTGGGGAATATGGGGAAACTAAGAGTCGGCAATTCGGTCAAATCCCCCCGTTTTTATGACGGTGACATACGATTGTTATTGGGGGGGGGGGGGGCAACCGTCATCACTTGGCTCTAAACGATGCACTAAATCGATGTTGAGAGGCGAAAGAGGGCGCCCTCGTCTTCCCCATATTTCTAAGTAGGTGTCCCCCCACTGTCTCCGTCTCTGTCTCTCTCTCTGTGTTTGCCTGTCTTTCTCCTGCTAATATCTCGCTCTATCTGTCTTTCTGTCTCTGTCCCTCTGTCTCCATTGTTCTGGTTCTATGTCTCCAAATCTGTCTCTGTCTCTGTCTCTGTATGTCTCTGTCTCTTTCTTCGACTTTATCTTTGTCTCTGTCCCTGCCCTGTCTGCCTCTGTATCTGTCTGTCTCTGTCTGTATATCTGTTTCTGTCTCTGTTGCATGTCTGTATGTTTGTCTGTCCGCCTCTCTGTATATAAATATATATATTATATCTCCCTTCTTCCCTATCTCCCTTTCAATCTCTCTCTGTCTCTCTCTGTCTCTCTCTCTGTCTCCGACTGTCTGTCTGTATCTCTGTCTGTCTGTCTATCTGTCTATCTGTATATCTGTCTGTCTGTCTGTCTGTGTGTCTGTATGTCTGTATGTCTGCCTGCCTGCTTGCCTGCCTATCTATCTATATATCTGTCTGTCTGTGTGTCTGTCTGTCTGTCCGTCCATCCGTCCGTCCGTCCGTCCGTCCGTCTGTCCGTCCGTCCGTCCAACCGTCCGTCCGTCCGTACATACATCCATCCATCCATCCATACATACATACATACATACATACATACATCCATCCATCCATCCATCCATCCATCCATCCATCCATCCATCCATACATACATACATACAAACATAAATTTATCATCTATTATCTACATGTATATGTCTGGCTCTATCTGTGTCTCTGTCTCTCTCTCTCTTTCCATGCCAGTCTGCCCTTCTGTTTGTTTATGTTTGTTTGTATGTTTGTTTGTATGTGCACTTGTTATAGCGCCCCTTCAAGCTCTCTCTACTCAGAGGCGCTCCCGATGCAGAGCGGACACTGCATCGGAGTTTCACGCCGAAGCGCTGAGCAATTGTAAGTGAAGGACTTGCCCAAGGTCCTTACGCGGCGATGGTGGATTCGAACCTCGGACCTTCCGGCTCCAAGGCAACGACGCCACCACTAGACCACCGCGCCCCACGAATATGTGCTTGTAACGACCACCTAGATATATAACCGGTGGGGGTTTGGGGTGAGGTGGGGCTATGAGACGAAGGAGTCTGAAATGACCCAGCCAGACCAAAGCATTATCGTTTATGGGGACTTGCTAAACAAGTCTATAAATAGTGGACCCGTTCTCTGAAACTCTACATGTACAGGAGACACAGACGACCATCGAAACGAAATATTGCTCTAAATTTATGTTTATGCTTATCGCAAATATTATTTGTCGGTGAGCACATGAATACAAGCTGAATCCATACACTTATATGCATATTGCACATGTATTATGTATATGAAATATTATAATGTTCCACTACACAATATAAATTATAGGCACAATGCAAATGCACATGTATAATTTATTTATAATACGTAATACATAACACATCATATATTAAATATATTGTATCATATACTGACATGATATAATATATATATATATATAATATAACATGTAGGCCTATATATGTGCATAAATATATGATATTACAGAAGAGCTATTTCCTAGAAATTCATGCATAAATATACATACGGGCTACTTCGATATACATATATTATATTCCTAGTAGATTGAAGAGAAGCCCAAGAGGAATATATAGAGAATCGAGATTGGATGCCCTGCAGCTTTCGCCACCGGGGGCCATTTTACATACATACATACATACATACATACATACATACATACATACATACATACATACATACATACATACATACATACATACATACATACATACATACATACATACATACATACATACATACATACATACATACATACATACATACATACATACATACATACATACATACATACATACATACATACATACATACATACATACATACATACATACATGCGTTCATACATACATACATACATACATACATACATACATACATACATACATACATACATACATACATACATACATACATACATACATGCGTTCATCACAGGCCGAATAGATCGATCACTATGCCATGTATGTCGACAGACTCGAACCTGACCGTGCAACCGTTAACGGTATATACATGCATACATGTATAATTGTATATAGAGAGGAAGGCAACTCTCTGTATGTTGTGCAGCTTATCTGACTTATTATTCCATATCTATGCATGGCGGATGTTGGCTCAACTTAAACAAATGGACTTCCATGCATATCCCTGTATACATATTATGTAATCGGAAAAATCTGTGCAGCTTATGATAAATATTGGTTCACGGAAAAACTCTATATATACTATTATATATGATAATATATAATATTTTATATAATAATATATAGGCCTACAAAGCCCTACATATATATAATATTATAGAAAATATTATATATATATATATATGTTTTGCGTGTATGCAGTTGATCACACATTTATATAATGCTTCTACGTTTGCCTTTACCATCTATATACCACCGTAGATATATGCAGGGCCGGATTTAGGCATGTTCAACATGTTCGGCCGAACAGGGGCCCCCACACTGTCGACTATTTTCCGGAAAATTTTGATGACTAAAAAAAGGACATCAACTTTTTTGGCGGATGAAATGGTATGATTTTCCCGAAAATTTTGGTAAGATGAAAAAAAGGACATCAACTTTTTGGCGGATGAAATGGTATGATTTTCCCGAAAATTTTGGTAAGATGAAAAAAAGGTCATCGACTCTTTTGGCGGATGAAATGGTATGATTTTCCCCGAAAATATTTTTCCCCGACTAAAAAAAAATCGCAAAAATTTCCCGGACAGGGCCCCCACAAAAATTTCCAGAACAGGGCCCCCACATTGCTTAATCCGGCCCTGGATATATGCATGTATAAAATACATTTTATGCCTCTAACTGTACAGATATGATGTATATACATGTATATACCGCCATATATACATATATATATATATATATATATATATAAGTGACAATTGTGGAAGTGTGTGTGCACAGTGCGACAGCTGCAGACAAATGGAAGAGACGTTGATGATTGACGAAGTCAAGTTCGGATCAAGGAGAGAGTGACCGAGACAGAGACAGAGGTAGAGAGAGGCAGATAGACAGACAGACAGACAGAAGACAGACAAGCGGAATTAAGATAGAGACAGAGACAGTAAGAGACAGAGAAAGATATAGAAAAAGGGAGAGACATGGGGATACAGTGACGTAGAGAAGATACTGAGAGACAGAGATAGAGAGAGACAGAGATAGAGAGAGAGCCGCAGAGAAAAAGAGAGTGAGTGAGAGAGAAACATAGACAGAGAGACAGAGCGATAGAGAGAGAAAGGAGACGGAGACGAAGAGAGAGAGAGAGACAGACAGACAGACAAATAGACAGACATACATAAGGGATCTGAGAAAGACAAAGACAGAGAGAGAGAAAGAGACAGAAACGAGACAGAGGGTGAGGGCAAATGGAAAAAAGCGAGAGGCAAATATCCAGAGGATTGCATTCTTCAGAGGATGAGACAATGGAATCGGAGAAGGAAGAACAGACAAAGTTTGTCCAGACAAAGGAACCAGAGAATAATAGGGTGACTTCGTACAGGACAAGAAATCAATAGACTGATAGTACAACATAGAAGATCGATCGACAACAATAGAGACAAGTTACGAGGTATGCTATGCGCATGCGTACATGCTCTATTGTTCACGAATACCCGAAGCCATGCATAGTCGACCCTATCCGAAAACCATTCATTTGGCACCCTTTACCCATTGGTAATTGTTCTTTCTAGGCCTCTCTGGGGGGAGGGGAGAGAAGTTCCCCAGGAATGACATTCCCAAAAATATTTTCAGAGCTTTTTTTTACATAATTATATACTTCATTACATCAAATGTTTTACTAAACTGTGAGATTGTGATATGATGTTACTTTCTTTACTATTGTGGGGCGGTGGTGTAGTGGTGGCGTCGTTGCCTTGGAGCCGGAAGGTTCGAGGTTCGAATCCACCTCGCCGCGTAAGGACCTTGGGCAAGTCCTTCACTCACAATTGCTCAGCGCTTCGGCGTGAAGCTCCAATGCAGTGTCCGCTCAGCATTCGGGAGCGCCTCTGAGTAGTAAGAGCTTGAAGGGGCGCTATTACAAGACTTAGTGCACATACAAACAAAGTATGTCTGATGAGAGTTTTATATAAACTAATAGAAAAAATAGATGGCATATTACTAAGAAAAACATTGGCGCCTACAGATATAATTATTTTGGCAGGAGGGAAAAACACGATACCCACGGTAAATATTTCGGCAAAAGCCTGAAAATACAAAGCAGGGAAATAAAGAAATGGTATTTTTTATAAAGATTCCTAAGAGTAAAATTAACAGAATTTGACAAACCTTTTGAACGTTTTTGGCGTCTACGTAACTGTATGGTCTAGATTTAAAACGACCGTGTTTGATAACAAGGATCATTAGCATCGCCAAGGCCGTAGCCAGGATTTGATTTCGGGAGATGTTTTTTCGGGGGAGAATTTCTGACGACCTGTTTTGTAGTTGTCAAAATTTCTGACGACCTTTTTTTGTAGTTGTCAAAATTTCTAAAGACCTTTTTTAGTTATTGGAAGCGGCTTTCTCACCATTTTTTGCCAAATTTTATGAGTTTTTTCATTATGTACTAGTGAATGTATTCTATTTTTTTACATTTTTTTTCATTTCGGGGGGTGTTTTCATGGTTTTATTTCATGGTTTTTACATCATGTACTAGTAAATGCATTATACTATTTTTTACATTTTCCATTTGGGGGGGGTGTTCAAACACCCCAAACACCCCCTAGCTACGGCCTTGAGCCTCGCCCTCTTCCTCTATAAAGGATTGAGACTGGCACTGCCAGAGCACAAAGCAGTGGCGAAGATGCATGCGTCTATATTATAGGTACAGGCTATGCTGATATAAGTATGTACCCATATACTTCATGGAGAGCAGAGTGATCCGGTACATGGAAGTGCACAGTCAGTATGTGCTTTAACCAAATCTTCAATTGGCAGACCGCGTATATAATATGGCGATTGCAAAGTAGAGACTCGATCTATAATTGCTCACGCGTTTGGAATTATCCCCGCATTATCCCGTCTGTGTTTTCCGAGCCCGACTACACAAAATGTGCATAAGGCCTTTCGGTATTGACCTATTATAATTATAGACAATAGGATTTCTTAGCGTAATAGCCAGAATGGACTGTAAGACACACCCGTATATATTTTCTGAAGCCCTTCGGACATCTCCGTAAATTCTCCGAAACCAGCCGGACATTAATTATTTCACAGCTTGCCCAACTGCGCGTTATATGTTTTACTTTAATCGATAGCAGTGGTACCCGCCGTTGCCCGGGAAATTTTCGTTTTTCGTCCAAACCCAGCCCCACCCCTCTAGGGCACCTGGCGTTTCCCGAAAAATTTCGGGTCGTGCCCCCGATCTAAACGCTAATGGTTTTTCGCGTTCTAAACTCAAGCCGAGAAAGGTGCGTTGAAAGTTTGCTATATTATACACACGCAGACATTAGACCTTTTATGTAGCGTCGTACGAATGCGTACAGCAATAATAATAGTAGACCTAGTAATGTAGTTTCAGTTTAATGACACTGTTTGATAACAAAGATCATCAGCGTCGCCCTCCTCCTTAATTCCTTCATTCAGGCTTGGGACTGGCACTGCCAGAGTGCAACCAGTGGCTGAGTTTAATGTAATTACACGCGAATTTATACAAGAGGAGATGCCTGGATCTGGGTATTAGTGCAGATTGCATGGACAGGGCTCGCAGTAATTGGACTGACCAAAGTAGATAACAGACTATATATATATACATACATATATAAATAATTACGCACACACATATATATATATATGATTATGATTATATATATAAATATAGGCCTATATATAAAGGAGAGGCATCGATTGATTCCTGCGATTGAGATAGAACAGATTGGTCAGATGAAACAAACAGGCGTAATGCAGACGGGTGACGAATCATTGATGTGGCACTGAGTATAATAATATGCTGACGTCTGACGAGGGCATTGAGAGATAATTAATCATGATCAAATGTTTTATCTAGTTTCCCTGATTTGGAGGTAGGGAATTCAGGTCTCTGAACGGGGGGGGGGAGGAATGGGACCCGGCCGCTGAGCCACCGACGTCACCGTGTGATCGGCAATTCTTTCTGACGACCTCTCTGGGTTTTTGCCATTCGGTCAAAGTCCAAGAAAATCATGTTTGTATACCATTTTCGCTACAAAAAAACTGATGACTTTCTTTTAGTCTTTCTTTCTCTTTGACCAAAAATAACGTACACAAGACCTGTGTCGATTTCTCTGGAGGGGGAGGGGTTCTCTGGAGGGGGAGGGGGGAATTATTACACATTTATTTTTCTTGGAGGAATGGTGTAGGCCTACATGTATTAACATGTGTGCAACACCTTGCGATTTTCCTCGGGGGAATTCATTCGTAATAACTTAACTGAAACGATCCATCCTATGGAAACTCGCGAGTAACTTCTGAGGGAAAATGAATGGTTAACAGAGCCTCAAGTTAGTTCCATAACCTCCCTCCGTCTCTCCGTCCGCCCGTCCGTCCGCCCGTCCGTCCGTCCGTCCGTCCCTCCCTCCCTCCCTCCCTCCCTCCCTCCCTCCCTTCCTCCCTCCCTTCCTCTCTCCCTCCCATTCTGCCGCTGCACCGCATATATAGACATTAAAGTTTCATGCTTCGTTCGTCGTTTCCCGCCGAAGCAAGACGTCGACATTAACAAGGAATTCTAATAGGTTGTATATTACATATATATATATATATACATATATACATATATATACATATATATATATATGTATATATATGTTATATATATGTATATGCCATCGCTTGATGGAGCAATTGAGGCTGCGCTATGGAGGAACTATGTGTGTGTGTGTGTATGTGTGTGTATATATATATATATATATATATATATATTCACTGCAGCATATACTGAGAAATATATACTGAGATATATCTCAATATACATATATATTGAGATATATATAATTATATATATTTATATAGTGACCGGGTGACCGGTTGATTCCACCCAACGGTTGGGATAGCAGCTGCATTGGATGGAACACGGATTGCATGAATAAAATATTACACCGATAAATCTACGTCAGCGCCACCAGCGACCAGCGTCACATGAAGCACGATGCTGCTGCTGCGGTTTCTTTAGCGAGGAGAAGGAGAAGAAGGCGATTACAGGCTGCAGGGACCACCACGTGTATACATGTATACACTACTATTATTTACACGGTGTAGTATAGTATATGGAACGGAATTCTCTAGCACCGTTGCGTACAAAGAGTCTTTTAAATCGGGACCGAAAGGGAACTCGCAAGATTGAAGTTTATGGCGAGAAACCACTCTCTCTTTCTTTCTTTTTCTTTTCTTTCATTCTCTCGCACATGCACCACGACTTTATTATTATTCTCGGTGTCTGGTTTTATCAGAAACTGCTTCAGTGTTGTGAATGGCATTCAATAATTGTCTCGTCGTGGTACACAAGGCGTGTATTCACTGTAATGTGGTGGTAGATTTGTTTTAGCGGACCACATGAAATGTGCTTGCGCGATTCGAGAATAAAAATAATATGGTCATTTATACAGGTGCATGCATTGCAAATGTTAGGTATATGCATCGGAAATGTTAGACTTAATTGAGTCTGGACTCTGAAGCAGCTCAGGCTGCAGTGTTTAATCTAGTCCCGCTGTTTTCGGGGAGAGATTGGGGACAGAGGTAGGGTGGGGGGGGGGTGGGGAGGGACGAGAAAAACGTTCATTTGGGGCGGACTTTTGAGGGCACGGTAAGCCACCGATGACATCACGTGATCAATCATTTTTCTGACGATATTTTTAGTCTTTCGGTCAATTTCTCAGAAAAGTAAATTCATTTCCGCTACTTCAGAAGCTGATGACACATTTTTTCTAATTTTTTCTCTTTTCTTTGCAAAATTTCCCTTTCTTTCTTTCTTTGTTTTCTGTGTTAATTTCCCGTGTAAAAACCACACCCTCCTCTCCTTTAGAAAACCGGTGACTTAATTTCTAAAGATTTTCTCTCATTTTTTCAGATCAATGTCTAACCATATCGTGAAAATGAACAGTCGATTTTTCTGGGGAGGAGGGAATTGTTGCACGTTTACTTTTCTGCAAAGCGGAATGGTACGTATTTACATGTACACAACACCTCGCGAATTTTTGGGGGAGATTCATTCCTGGGAAACTCCCCCACTCCCAGAGACGTCTGGATGAAACACAGCCCAGGCATGCATTGAATGGGCAGGTATAAACTTAGATAAGCCCAAGGTTAGTCTTCAGGGCCCGTGTGCATGACAATTTCTTAGTAATGTGCCGACTAAGCGCTACGTTACGACTAGATAATTAATTATCGTCGTAAATACGGCCCCTGGAGCTGGTCAAGGTGAGCGACGCCCGTGCATAGATGATTCGTGCCGGTCAGCGTTACATGCTGTAGGCAAATTATTCACTGTTGAATACTATTGAGTCAAGCCGAAGGTTTTATGATTCAGACCAACCTGGCGAATAACTCTTCTACGATCCAAAATCTTATCATCAAAAGAGCAGTGTCAATATGAAGACACCAGATTACGCTGCATTTCCAACTCTACTCCTACTCCACCCGGTGCAGTTTACTTCGTACGCTGCCTCCTCAGACCCTTTCGCACCAAACAAGATAATACAAAACTTAAAGAAACCCGACAGCGCATCGAAAAGGGGATGTACAGCATCCGATTTGGACGACGCACTCGTGGCCATCTAGCGTGGACGAAAGAGTTCATGGACTCGCTTGCCTCGCCAAGCCCCGCTGATCGTCTCCCATCGATTGACATGAAGGCAATTGGATTCTGACGAGCAGCGACACCCGGGGTAAACGCGTCCTTCCCGAACGGTGCATCTACATACAGCGTCTATAAACAAACGGAGAGCTGTACATCCCACGGCGAAAATTCACAAACCCGATCGCCTCCCACCCAGACGACTGCGGGTGGGCAAAAAAAACACCAGATGTTAATCGATAATCAGGTTTAATCACGAATACGATGACCCCCACTGCGGTTGTTAGAGGAAAGCGAATGACGTTGCAGCGAGAGGGTGGGTGGGTTGGGGAGGTTGGGGGTTGGTAGGGGAAGGGGGGGACAGCGAAGAAAAACGAGACGATAATTAATTACACGGACGGTCTCTACTGCCGCTGTACGTCTTGATACAGTATCGATAACGTCGAACCAGGCGCTAAATAAATGTTTGGCTATGAACTGATGCTTGCACGTGCTACTGGAGGCATATGTCACGTCAACACAAAGAAGCACACCAAGACGTACAAATACACATATGCACACAAACACACACATGATATAAACCCACAGACAAAAAGAAAACACACACGCATACACCTGCACGCACAAGACGAAGAATAAGAAGAAGAAGAAAAGAATTAATTCGTGTCTTAGTTGAGGTCATCCTCCAGTGGGGTCGTTGTCCAGTCTGTCCGTCTGTCTCTCTGCTTGTCTGTCTGTTTGTATGTCTGCCTGTCTGCTTGTCTGTCTGTTTGTCTGTCCGTCTGCTTGTCTGTCTGTCTGTCTGTTTGTTTGTCTGTCGGGAATCGAAGCGCCTCTTCTAACCCGTTGTACGAAATTGGCAATTTGCTGCGAAGCCATAAAAATGGCAAGGGAAGAGAGGTGGGCAGACAGGCAGACAGGCAGACAGGCAGACAGGCGCGCAGAGGATACAAGGCAGAAGACCACAAGGGTTAGATAGTGAAATTCATTCATTCATTCATCCATCCATTCATTCATTCATTCATCCATTCATTCTTTCGTCCATTCATTCATTAATTCATTCTTTCTTTCTTTCTTTCGGTCGTTCATTAATACCATCAGAGGTAGAGAAAAAGAGAAAAGGACGGACGAACACAGAGACAGAGACAGTCATACAGACAGATTAATCGACAATCAGGCAGATTGACAGATAGGCAGAATGACAGATGGACGGACGGACGGACAGACAGACGAACTAGCAGACATAAACAGACTATAGCACATAACAACAGACTAATAAAATATATATTAGAGAGAGACAGACAGACAGGCAGACAGGCAGACAGACAAACAGACAAACAGACAGACAGACAAACAGACAAACAGACAGACAGACAGAAAGAAACAGAAACAGAGACAGACAGAGACAAAGAGACAGACAAACATACATACATACATACATACATACATATAGACAGACAGACAGACAGGCAGGCGAAAAAGAGACAGAAACAGAAACAGAAACAGAAACAGAGACAAAGAGACAGACAGACAGAGACAGACAAAGAGGTGGAATAGCCGCATATAAATCTAGAGATAGAGGCAGAGATAGAGGCAGAGATATCGAGAGAAACGCACACATACAACGGCAAACAATGGCACTAAACAGCCTGACTTACCGCGCATGCGTTGACCTTGCGAGGCCATAAACGCCGCCTAATTCTTTGGCGGGAAACGCCATCTGCCGACGGCCGACCGCCGCAGCGTTATTGCGGAAAGGAGTCCGTTCCCCGCGAGATTTGATATTCGTGCGCGCGGTGCTCAGGCCGTGCAATCGGTATGCACGCCCGCCTGGGATTTCCCTCTTAATGGCAGAATCAGATTCCGCGCTAGACGTAATTTCGATGATTTGCCAACAATATAAAGGAAAGCCCGCTGCTGGTCGTTGTTTCGGTGGTTGGCTGCAGGGATGTCACTCATAGCTTCTTCCACCTAGATCTAGATCTTTTCGATCTTGTCTGGGTTTCTTGGGTGTTTTGTCAGGATCTAGCCTTTGTTTCTTACGACGGGTTTTTCGACCTTTTTACATACATTGTACAAATTGATTTTTTTAGGTGAAAATGCAAAACGACGTGAAAAAGTCGATTTTTTTATTTTGACCAAAATTTGTAAATTTTTAAGTGAAAGATTATAAAAAAAGGTCATCAGAAATTTTATCGGGAAGGAAAAGAGAGAGCAAAATTTAATCATCGTATGACTAAAAAAATAAGGTCGTCAGAATATTGAAATCCATGTATTTTTCAGATAAATGGTCATTCTAGCCTTTTCTAGCCTTTTTTCCGACTGGATCTGACCTTTTTCAAAATTCAAAGTGGCATCCCTGGTCGGGTGGCTGCTTTGGACAATACTAAACTGGAATTAGTCGTAATACACTGTGGGATATGGCCGCAGATTGGTCTGAACGCTACTATATATAGTCGGGTAATGCTGGAAGTGAGGCTTTGAGTTATCATCGTCGTCTAAGACTGTTACTTGATGGATGAGGGACCTTGAGCACGTTCCACGTCATGAAACACACGTGATGTGTGTGTGTGTGTGTGTGCGTGTGTGTGTGTGTGTGTGTGTGTGTGTGTGTGTGTGTGTGTGTGTGTGTGTGTGTGTGTGTGGTGGGTGTGTGTCCAACTGCTATAGGTAGTCGGTGATTGCAGTTTGAAATTGTGTTCAATCAGTTTAACAGAATTTATATAGCACCCCTTTATTATGTCTACTCGGAGGCGCACTGAGCAATGTTAACGGGACAACTCAAGGCACTTTTATTCCAACCTAGTATGTTATGAAGCTTTTTAATCATTTTAATCATTTAATCATTTTAAACGAATTGAATGGAACTATCAGCTCGCAACATTCAGATCAAAACTCGACCATCGTCTGTCAGCCGCGCCAAATTGCGTCGATAAAGACGTCAAATAATTATATGTTGTAGCTAAATTAAATGCTGTTCCAAACATCAGTATCAAAATTTAATCTAGTACTAGTTCGACGTTTTCAAAGCTGCAGAATGAAATCGCTTTAATTTGAATCGTCAAGTATAAATAAATTTTACAAAATTGCGGAGTTACACGCGGGATAAACTGGTTCATTTATTCTGGAACACCCTGTGTTTTCAGAGAATGAAAGGACCACCCCACTTGTGTTTTCCACGAAAGAAATATCGGCCGACTTGATCTGTCATCTCGCAGATTGGTCATTTTGATCTGCAGATGATGATTTCTTTTCGTAAGTCAACTCACTCAAATGACGAGTGGAAATGAGAAAGAAGACAGCATGGGCGGATACTTGGGCGGAGACTTGGGGTAGGGGGGGAAGACGAACGAGTGGCGCTGAAGGAAGGACGCAAGATTTTGGGCTGACGAATGGCTGAGTCGCCGACAAAATTTTCGACTGTTGCCGACCAAAAATTTCTGACGACCTTTTTTTAGTCATCCGGCCGAAATCGAAACTAATATCCATTTTCCCGTACAAAAATTAGTCATTTATTCGCCAGTGTATGCAGTGTGTCTTCGTGAAGTGTCCATGCCCTAACGCTCAACAATTGGGGGGGGGGGACAAATGCATGGGCCGTCCCCCCACAACGCGTTCATTGAGGGGGACCGTCCCCCTGTTCCCCTTTAAGTCTCCGCCCATGGAAGACAGTTCTTGGAATATTTCAATCATTCTTTGGATGATCTGCTGACGAGATGAGATCTCTTTCCACGAAAAGTGAAATAGACGAAAGATCCGATCGACCGCAGCTGCTCTCATAGCCACATATATCATGATCAAAGTCGCTTTTGATTGAGTTTCATCATTGCTTGATTGATCGTTGATTTATCTGTCTATATATATACATGTATATATATAATTTAAATATATAATATATATATAATTATATATACATGTACTTCAGGAGAGATCTATACATGTATATAGAAAAACTGTCGTCTAAATGATGGGTGGGGTTCGACAGTGACGTAGACAAGGGGAGTTTAGGGGGTTAAGCCCTCATTGGCTTAGGAAAAAGTTTCTAAAAAGGTTATTTATTCACTTAAATAAGAAAAATCAAAACAATTGTTTGTAGTAACAATTGTTTTTCTTACTTTATTCACCTTTGTTACTGTATTCCTTTTTATTTACTGTAATACTGTGGGGGTTGGTGTCAGGAAGGGCATCCGGCCAGACCATAAGCCCCCCCCCCCATCATAAATTCCTGGCTACGCCACAGGGATTCGAACCCTCGATCATGTCGAAGGCTATGTTCACTGCTGGAATCAAGTCCACCACACTTTTCACTTGGTCACAAAGATGCATCGCTAAGAATAGATGGGCGACGAAAGTTCTAATTATAGTTGTAGACATAATTAAGATGGACACATTATTATTAGGACGTTGCGTGGCACTGCGCAGAAAGATTGATTATAGAAGTTATAGAACCGAATGCTCTGATCAATATTGTATTGTATTGTATTGTATTGCATTGTTTTTGTATTGTATTGTATTGCATTGTTTTTGTATTGTATTATATTGTATTGTGTTGTATTGTATTGCATTGTATTGCATTGCATTGTATTGCATTGTATTACATTGCGTTGCATTGTACTTATTACTTAAGCAAGCGTAAAGAATAAATATAGTTGGGTTGACCGTTCAGAAGCGCTCCCAGTATACGTATAGCCCCGCGAGAAGATCCAGACTTTGAGAAGAGAGAAGGCAGACTGCTAAGACTGAATAATTGTAGAGCGAACAGAATGAGAAAGCGCATTCCAAAGAAAAGGACCAATTGAGGTAAATAATGATCGAAACTGAGCCATAAAGCAGTTCTAGTGCGAGGAGCAAAGGCTCGAGTCTGTTGGATGAACAAAGTGGACGGTGGAAGGAAGCTGGCCATCTGTAACGCAGCGAAAAACGAACTCAAATCTCGCCCTATAGGCAACTATTTATTGTGCAAGGATCCTGAGCAATTCCTTCACTCACAGTTTCTCAGCGCTGTCAATTCATTCATTCATTCATTCATTCATTCATTTATATAGCGCCCCTTCAAGAAACTACTCAGAGGCGCTCCCAGCCTAACCACGAACAAAGAAAGAAGACTTGAGAGACTTGTAGAACCCGGCCGGATGGACCACAAGTAGAGTCAATAAATTATGTCAGTAATAATAAAGTCGCTAATTATTATTAAGCTCGGTCGTCTACGGCCTTTGTGTGCGCTACTGAACTTGGAATGAGTGCGATAGCAAATACAGCTGCTGTGTTTTGTTGTGCTGTTTTGTGTTGTTTTGTGTTGTGTTGTGTTAGATGCATCATAATTATAATTATGGTGTTTTCAGGTGTACATATACTAAAACAAGACATCAAGTCAACGTCGTATAACTGCGTAGATCAGAACGACCGACCGACGGACAGATAGACGGATCTGATTTACTAACTGACTTAAATACTGACTGACTGAATGACTGACTGACTAAATGAAGGAGTGAATGATTTACTGACTGACTGCCTGATTGATTGGCTGAATAAATGACTGACTGATTGACTTACTGACTAAATGAATGACTGACTGACTGACTGACTGACTAAATGAATGACTGAATGAATGAATGAATGACTAAATGACTGACTGACTAAATGAAGGAGTGAATGATTTACTGACTGACTGCCTGATTGATTGACTGACTAAGTGACTGACTAAATGACTGAATGAATGATTGAATGACTAAATGAATGAATGACCGACTGACTGACTAAATACTGACTGGATGACTGATTGACAAACAGAATGACAGCCAGGCGTACAAAGTCGCATACGAACAGCGCAGACGGGTAAAGTTACGATTTATGATACATCAACATATTTCCAAACTGTGTTCCGCAGGACCGCAATGTTCCGTGAGTGGAACACAGTGGTTCCGTGAGTGGAACACAGTGGTTCCGTGAGTGGAACACAGTGGTTCCGTGAGTGGAACACAGGGGTTCCGTGAGTGGAACACACAGTGGTTCCGTGAGAAAATAAAGTATTGTCTGAATGGAGTCTTACTTTGGAAATCAGCTTTAAGGAGAAGACACTATGAGTCCAGTAGAACAATTTCCTTCAAATTTATTTCTAGTCAAATTTTTATCGATTACAGCTTTATTATATATACCTTGGTCAATGGCTTTAACTACTTGTAAGCCTGTATTAGTGTACTCAGAAGGCTGACCCCACGTGTACAAGAATATCGTTTGGTATGGTCGCGATTCCGTCAAAGAAATTCAGGATAAAAAGTTTCCGTAGTAAAAAGATTGAGAAGCATTTGAAACACTGAGCTTGTATATAGTGACGAGACATTGTGCCCATAATTATATAGTGCACATAGGCTATATTATATATATATATATATATACACATTACACACACGTATATAATATATATATATATTATATTTTATCCATGGCGTATAAGCCTAGTCTCACTTTAGATCAATGGTAGAATCAATCTTTTCGACTATGTCATCACCAACGTCTTATCCCATGCAACCATGAAATTGAAAGCACAGGTTCGTGTGTCTTGAATTTCTTTGGTGACTAAAATTAGATATTATAGCTTGATCATTCTATTCTTAGAGCATGTAGAAGTATAGGCCTATATCACTGGACCCAGTCAGTACCAACTCGTGGGTGGACATATCCGGACCTAAGCGTTGGGGCCCCTATATACATGTACATTGTAGGTCGTTATTCATTCGGTAAGCGCCTCCGCAATAATTATATAGACCACAACATCGGTATTTTCCGCTATTACCAATGACATTGAGATCTAGAATTATTTGTTGCTATTATTATTGACTGGCTTTTTGATCGCAGAACAACGCGTGTAATAAAATATACTATATTATGTAGACCCTATTAAATATAAGAGAATGGAAATGATAGCACAATTAGCATTTCTTCTTCTTCTTGTTCCTCTTCCTCTACCTCCTCCTCCTCTTCCTCTTCTTCCTCTCTCATCCTCTTCCTCTTTCTCCTCCTCTTCCTCTACCCTTTTTCTCCTCCTTCTCCTCCTCCTCTTCCTCTTTCTTTTCCTCTTCCTCCTCCTCCTCCTTTTCCTCCTCCTCCTCCTCCTCCTCCTCTTCCTCCTCTTCCTCCTCTTCCTCTTCCTCTTTCTCTTTCTCTTTCTCCTCCTCCTCCTCCTACTCCTCCTCCTCCTACTACTACTACTACTACTTCTTCTTCTTCTTTTTCTTCTTCTTCCCTTTCTTCCTCTTCTTCTTCATCATTATCCATGGGCTGACAGTCCGTAGGTGTCCACTGCGCACTTGACTATTTTCCTTCACGATTCAAGCATTTAGAGGCATATAAATCATATAGTTGCGAAGTGTCTGCAGCCCCTTGATACTCCGTTACAGAGTGTTTTATTGTGTAATACGTGTGAGAAATGGCCGGTTGGCATTCGGTCTTTTTTTGTGTCCGTTTTCAATGGGTTTGATTTGTGTGCGTGCATATGTCTGTGTCTGTGTGTGCCTGGCTTTGTTTGTGTCCGCCTGACTTTGTCTAAGTGTGCTCCTGTCTCGTCATATACCTCCCGTTGCATCTTTTCCTATACTCTTTCGTTCACAATACATAATAATGATGATGATGATGACGATGATGATGATGACGACGACGACGATAATGATGATGATAATGATAATGATGATATAATAGTACAAAAACTACTTAAAACAATAATAATGCTCATAATCTGAGAGATCAGAGACGAAGAACAATGGGGGGTGGGGGTGATGCATTCGGTGAGCAGACGAAACCATAAAAATTTTATGACCTTAAATAGATGGCCAAAACATTTGCTTGACAAACTTGACAAGCAGTCTCATCTCACCTATGGTTTTCGTGGTTTGATTAATATCCATTTATCAGTAAGAAACGACATTTGAAATCCCAACACATCTCATTAATTCAGTAAGCCTACTGCAAAAAGCAACCCCTCAACATTGGACTAAAATAATATATGCACAAGCCTATATTATTATCTCAAGCATAAAATGCATACACATACACAAACACACACGCACACACACGAACACACACACGAACACACACACACACACGAACACACAGGTAATTATTGATTGAGTGCATTTTGTTATGCAGTATTTATGCAGTACATGGATATGTTTTGATGAACACACCTTAAGAAATACCAAAGACACTCAATCTATGAAACGATTGATCTTGTGAATTGATGATAAATGACCCCAAGAGCTCTAAGTCTAATCGAACGAACGAATGAATAGACCTTTAGACATACAGTTATATAGCGCCTGAAAATAACGGTTCAACTCTCTTACAGTAGCACTTACTTTGCCCCTCCCCCGACCACCCATCCCGCCGCGTTAGGACCACTATTGCTCAATCCAGATCCTTTGCCAGCATAGGTCCCTCTCTATGGAATGACTAGACCTCATCATTTTGCTCTGCCATCCACTTTGGCAGTCTTTTCTCATCTTTCTCTCGCCTCAAATTCTGCTGCTTCTCTTGGGGATTACACAATGATCGTGTGTCCGCCGTGGTTGCATGCACTGTGAGCCCTTCCGAAAGACTTTTGTTGAGAGTAGCGCTTTATAAATGGTAGGCCTACAATACAATAGTAGTCCTATCCCGTTCCACAAGGAACATAGGGATGCGCTATCTCCTTTTCCGTGGCCTTGAGCCAGCAATGGACGAATACCAAGGTCCTGTTCACGGGGCCAGTGTATTGCAGAACTTGCCGTTTACTTCCCAGCTTACGCCGGTACCAAATTATACTGCTTGGTGACAAAGGCACGTGTGCGTAAACAACTTGCCCAAGGTCGTTACCCGGAGTCGAACCCGAAACCTCCCGCTCCGTGAGCGGACGCGTTACCGGTCGGCCACCAGGTCCTCTCTATATTATACCTCTATAACAGAGTAACCATCTTCTTTCTTTCGAGGACATCCCCGGCGCTTGTCAAGTGTAAGAGTCGTAATACAAGTGAAAATTAAGTGAAGAGCCACTTAGAAGTGCAACAACCAACATACTATTTGTTTAACAGGGAACCAGCGCAGACCACGTGACTGTGCCAGAAATGGCACTCATCTCACTACTCTGATCTAATCTAAATCTAAACTTCTCTGAATCTACATGTATAGTCTGAATATCGTTTAGTGTAGATATTGTCTATACTCTATACTAGTCTATAGTCTGTCAAAACTACGCCTTGTTTAAACCTAATCTATAGTCCAACCTAATCCATGGTCTAGTCCAAACCTTGCACAGTCTAGTCTAATCCTAATCTATAGTTCAAATCCCGCACCAGTCCATTCTTTAGTCTAGTTTAATCAAATCTAAACTATTTAGATTAATTCTTCTGATAACGAGTCGCAAGCCATCATGCATGTGTGTGGAATTTACGATGTTATTGTCGCTGGTGATAATTCCGTTGCATTTGTTGCTGTTGTCGCTCCAAACGAAATCGTTTTCAAATTCCAGTATTCTGCACGAGAATATCCACGTCTATATCCGACAGCTTATGGACATCAGATAGCAGCAGTAGCAACAACAACAACAACAACAACAACAACAACAACAACAATAAAGGCAAGAGTAACAAGGACAGCAGATTCACCACCTCCAACAACAAGAGCATCGTATACTCTAAACTAACTTCTAAAGCGCCATTCGAAAAAAAATCACAGGGCACCAGCGTATTCACGACGTCCAACGAAAACATCAGTAATATAATACTGCTGGATCGCAGTGGGTGAGTGCGTGCGTGCGTGAGTGAGTGCGTGAGTGAGTGAGTGAGTGAGTGAGTGAGTGAGAGAGTGAGTGAGTGAGTGAGTGAATGAGTGAGTAATTGAGTGAGTGAGTGAGTGCGCGATTGAGTGCGTTCGTGAGTGAGTGAATGAGTGAGTGAGTGAGTGAATGAGCGAGTAAGTGAGTGAGTAACCATACTTTGAAAGTCTTTTCTCGCAGCACTGATGCTCGTGACGATATTCGACACGTGTCCTAGTATCGTGGCAAAGAGCAGCAGCCCGAACACTATCTGGAAGATGATGAAGGCATGCTCGGCCTTCGTTCCCGGCGTCGGTAGGTGGCCGCTGGTCGTCAAGGCAACGGTGCTCCAGTAGAGCGAGTGCAGATACGTCATAATGATGTCCTCCGTCGCGTTCTCCGCTTCCCCGCTCGGCCGCGGGTAGCGCCAGTTGTCCGTGCGATTGAAGTTGCCTGTGAGGGTGTTTATGAGACAGGCGTTCCAGTGGTAGATGGCAAGGAGGTAGTGTAAGAGGGTAACAGCCCGAATGACGTTGGGGTAGTTGGTGTGGCGCTCGGTGTGATCGAGGAACGCCCAGTAGCGGTAGATCTTGACCAACCGGAAGGAGCGAAGAGCGGACTTGACGCCGATCGAGAGGTAGAGGAAGTCTAACGGAAGTAGGCTGAGACAGTCGACGTAGAAGCGCGTCGAGTTGACGTAGTGCTTCCGGAGTTTCGTCGCGTCCGTCTGGAGCACTCCATCCTCGAGGTACCCGGTCCGGAAGTGGAAGAGAACGTCTAGGACGTAGATGAAATCGGCGGTGTAGTCCATGGCGAACCAGGCGACCATGTTGGACTGGTGAACCTCCTCGAAAGCGAACCTGTAGACGAGCACCCAGAAGTTGTAGAGGAAGGCCATGCTCACGACGAACGACCACCAGTAGGCCAGCTGCCCGGCGGGGTCGAACACCCACCGTCCTCCCCCTGGACCCGCCCAGTAGTACTCCCGGTCATCGCAGAACCCACCTGACTCTCCCATCACCGAAGATGGATCGGCGTTCGTCAATCTCCGCTTCTTCCCGAACAATTCATCCAGTTCCTTCCTCCTCTGCTTCCGAAGCTGGTTGGAGGCGACGGCTCCCTCGACCCCCGTGTGAGCGTTGTTCACGTAGCCCCCCTGTTCGTCCCTCTGCTCGCCGCCGCCACCCGCCGAGCTGTTCACCTTGCCCCTCGTCGGACCCAACCGCGAGGAGACGATGTCGAAGATGTTGTGATGGGACCGTCGGGTGTTGAAACCGATGGGGCGCGACACAGCAGCAGCAGCGGGAGGCCTCGCCTCACTCACCCTGCTCGACTGGAGCTGCCAGGGTCTCAACGGCGACGACCCAGCGGCACTCCACTCCCCGCCACCACCACCACCACCACCACCACCACCACCACCACCTCTCTGCACGGGTCCCGTGATGATAACCGGCGGGGAATCGCTACCAAGCCTCGCTCCGACGGACCCCAACCTCGCTCGAAGACCGCTGCCCGCCGGCGGTGAGCGAGACCCCCTGGCGATCGGCGTGGCACGCTCCGACAGCCGCTCCTCTCCTCCGTCCACATCATCTCCGTCATCTCCCTCTCCATCGTCCTGGGTTGAGTCGTCGGCGGCGCTATCGCGACGCAGCCGCCTGAGCGCCGTGCAACCATCGGCGACCCTCCCATCGTCACCGCGACCGAAGGGGGATCGGCGGAAGGCCACCGCCGCGGCAGAGGGGAGCACCATCGACGGAGGCGGTGTCGACGTCGATGACCCTCCATCGTCCGTCTGTCGGACGCGGTCATAGGCGGCGTACGACCCGGAGGATGGCCGGCGTAGACCACCGCCACCACCACCATGGCCATGCAGCATGCCAACACCAACGTCCGTGAAATGAAATCTATTCGAAGAGACTGCAGCCGCCGCCGAATCTCGCTGCGACGACATTGCGCCAACGACGACGGAGATCGGGCGCTATATAATGATTATCCTGCGATGTCGGGTCTATGTGTACTTATGCTGCTGCAGCTGATGTGATGGGGAGACGGTGGTCAACTAAGGGAAGGATGCTGCATTGCTGCTGATGATGCTGCTGCTGCTGCTGATGCTGATGCGGCTTTCAGTCTGTGGGACGCCACTCAGGCACGCTCGCATGCAACAGACTATTATAGACTAAGATGGTGGATGGTGGATGGTGCATGGGACCTAAGCACAACCGATCGGCGTCCGCGCCTCTCCCGTCGGTCCTCATCGTGTAGGCGTCCAGAGCAGAGACGGTTGCTTGCATCGGTCGGTTGGTCCATCCTCTGCCGTCTCCTATGGATTGATGGCTTGAGGGATTGATGGATTATTGGATGGATTGATGGATGAATGGATTGATGGATTATTGGATGGATTGATGGATGAATGGATTGATGGATTATTGGATGGATTGATGGATTGATGGATTGATGGATTGATGAATGGATAGATGGATGGATTGATTGATGGATGGATTGAGGAATGAATAGATGGATGGATTGATTGATTGATGGATGGATTGAGGAATGGATAGATGGATGGATGAATGGATGAATGGATGGATTGATGGATTGATGGATGGATTGATGGATGGATTATTGGATTGATGGATGGATGGATTAAAGGATGGTTTGATGAATTGATCGATGGATTGATGGATGGATGGATGGATTGATGGATTGATGGATGGATGAATGGATGAATGGATGGATTGATGGATGGGCTGATGGAGTGAGGTATGGATGAATGAATGTATGGATGGATGAATGGATGGATGGATGGATGGATGAATGGATGGATTGATGGTTGGATGTATTGATGGATGGATGGATGAATGGATTGATGGATTAATGGATGGATTAATGGATAGATGGATGGATGGATTGATGGATTGATGGATGGATTGATGGATGGATTATTGGATTGATGGATGGATGGGTGGATTAATGGATTGATGAATTGATGGATGGATGGATGGATGGATTGATGGATGAATGGATGGATGGATTCCTTGATGGATGAATGGATGCATGGATTGATGGATTGATGAATGGATGGATGGATGAATGGATGAATGAATGGATGGATTGATGGATTAATGGATTGATAGATGGATGGATTGATGGATGGATTGATGTAAAAGATATCTAACATACAAATTTATTACGCTAACAAGCATTATACCCGCATGACGGTTGTTCGTATTAATGGGCGATGAGCAGATGGGTGGGTTCGCTGGAGTTCTCCATGTGTCATTTAGTTTTTGTCTCTTTCTTTCTGTCTGCCTGTCTCTGTCTCTGTCGCTCTATGTCTTTGTCCCACTATTTCTCTGTATCTGTATCTGTCTGTCTCTGTCTCTGCCTGTCTGTCTCTGTCTCTTTGTCTCTCGTTCTATCTCTCTCTGTCTCTCTCTGTCTCTATATGTTCCGCTCTGTCTCTCTGTGTCTCTCTCTAATTGGGATATATGACGCTATTGCATGGTATCATTTACTTCAGTCTTACAATCTATTACGACATCGATCAACCACATGCATGCTATAATATATATATATCTAGTTCATATCGACCTCTTGATTAGTTATTGCTCTTAAATCTTACGTATAGTTAAACGACAAAATAATGGGGAATTGTAGAACGTAGAACATAATTATAGAACGTTGGTTCGAACCCCAGAATAGATAAAGCGTATAGCCAGAACTGAATACAAAGAGATTGCTAACGACGTCTTCTGCATATACAGTGTTGAACGATGTGTGTGTGTGTGTGTGTGTGTGTGTGCGTTGTTACAAGTTTACTCTTTCTGGGGGGGGGGGAGTAGTGGGACGTATTTACATGTTTACAACCCCTCGAGAATTTTTCTAGGGAGAGGGGATTTGTAATTTCTTTCTCTCTCTCTGTCTGTCTGTATGCCTGTCTGTCTGTCTGTCTGTCTGTTTCTCTCTATTTCTCTGTATAAAGCATGCGTTTGCGATTGAGTAAATAATAATGGCAGCATTGTATGCAACGTATCCATATAATGTTCATTCTCTGTATAATAGAAATAGAATGCAAAATCGCGGATCGTATGTGTGTGCGCGTGCGCGTGCGCGAGAGGACAGACACACTTTCCGTGCACATGGCAGAAGAGTGGATGAGGTGGAAGAAGCGAAAGTGACAAATATTTGCCGATGCTCTAAGTGGCCAAGATGGGAAGAGGATGATTCGCATGCGCGCGAGAATATAGGCCTATATGTATTGTATACATTGACAATGCATGCGTATTGTTATACACTGTGTCCGGAAAAAAAGGGACCCATTTTGTAAATATGAAAATAAATAGTAAATATTCATCGATTTTTACAATTTAAACACCATTTTAATCCTGACATATTTGTCTAACATTGGTGAAAATATAAAAGTTCCAGTCACAATAATGACGTCATGATGACGTCAGTTGCATCAAAATGCATTTAGCCGGCCATTCATGCATGGTTTCGGTTGGTATATTGGCTCTCGGTAAAACGGAAATCCATTTGATAGCACCAGGAGTGAAAATAAATGCAGCTTATTAAAGGGATTGTCTGCTTTATAAAAAAGTCGTGCCTGATATCTGGGAATATTCGGAACAATAGCCTACACATTTCACCAAAATGGGGCTTTAGCTCACTGATTTCGTCAATATGTTGAACTGTTGACTAATGAGTCTCGGATTTCATTCCTCTTAATCTTTGGCCGCTAAACGGCCACCCGCTTAAATCCCGCTGATAATAAGATTTGGAGACTGATGGCCACAAGACAAGGATAAGAGACATTGAAGAACTCCGTGAGCGAATTGTTAATGCCTGGGAGGATTTTGATTAGCTGGTTATCGATGCTGCTGTTGGCTATTAGCGCGACCGTTTTGAAGCTTACGTTGAGGCCAAAGGTGTACACTTTGACCACAAATTGCAGTCTGACATAATTCAGATATAAAAATAAAATTATGCTTGCATTTATTATTGATAAATTACATAATAAAAATATTGAAGTTTTGAAGGATTTTGCGCATTTATCTCTTAAATTTGACTTTTTGTGCTAATGACGTCATTATGACGTCACTATTTTGACTGGAACTTTTATATTTTTACAATTGTTAGAGAAATATGTTAGGATAAGAACAGTCTTTAAATTGTAAAAATCGATTAATATTTACTTTTTATTTTCATATTTACAAAATGGGTCCCTTTTTTTCCGGACACAGTGTATATATATACATGTATATATATACATATGCCTATATATTATGTCCATGATGGTGCATACACGTATATACAGGGATAGGCAAATACAGACATCTGAGAGAGAGACAGGCAGAGAGAGACATAGACAGAGAGAGAGAGAGACTGACAGACAGACAGAGACATAGACAGAGAGAGACAGACAAAGAGAGAGACCTGCAGCATGCATGCAATTGGACTGCAGACAGAATTGATCTATCTCTTCCAATGACGCAGAACGAATTTGCGCTAAATAAATAGCGTCTAAAAGATATGGCCGAATTATTATCTTCAATGAAATACAATGTAAATATAATAGGCCTACATGTATGTATTATATACATAGCGAAGCGATGGGCAATTGCGAGTGAAGGATTTGCCCAAGGTCCTTACTGTTACACGGCGATTTGAGGTGGATTCGAACCTGCAATCCTCCGGCTGCAAGGCGACGAACATACCTATTACCCACTACACCACCGTGCCCCACGTTGCTACACCAAGAGCCAACGGGCTGCAGCAGATCGAACGGAAACTCGCTCAGGCAGATGCGCGATCAGCGTGTATTGCAATGTCGTCAAATGGTAAACACGAAGAAAAGCCAACAAGACGTATTCACGCGAGGGTTAGAATTAACCTTAAACTGGATGCGCTTATGTACAACATTCGTGTCTATAATACGCTATACGTACTACAACTGCAAATAATTTTCCAACATAATAATAATTATATGTAGGCGTGCAGCACGTTCATACGCTGCTTATTACTACGCGATGCCTGCCTGTTGTTTATTGGCTTATTGTGTAGATAATGCAGCTTTAACAACGTGCTTGCCATTACGCAGAACACGTGAAGCGCTGTTGCCGTACAGTTTATGGAGCAATTCACGGAAAAAACATCTGCGACCATATACATGTAGGTTGTAATTTGGACGACTGTATGCATGTGCATTGTGCAGTCGTATAATATATATACGCCGATGTGAAGCTGTTCTAATTATTCATCCAAATCTCTTCGTAAACACCATGGCATGTATTATTATTATTATTATTATTATTATTATTATTATTATTATTATTATTATTATTATTATTATTATTATTGTTATTATTATTATTATTATTATTATTATTATTATTATTATTATTATTATTATTATAATTATTATTATTATTATTATTGTTATTATTATTATTATTATTATTATTATTATTATTATTATTATTATTGTTATTATTATTATTATTATTATTATTATTATAATTATTATTATTATTATTATTATTATTATTGTTATTATTATTATTATTATTATTATTATTATTATTATTATTATTATTATTATTATTATTATTATTATTATTATTATTATTATAAGTTGCTGTTGTGCATTTGTCGCATGCTGATTTATTTCCACACAGTTATTGCATGTTCAATGTTCATCGAACGAGTGTTGGAATATATTAATTGATTGTCAATTCTCTCTTACAGATGTTGCAGTCCTGGATTTTGTTGACAACCTGAATATAGTTCCTGCTGACGTTCACGCTCCAATTTCCTCTGCACTTATCAACTGAAGCTGTCTTATGTCTATGAAGTCTCTATCGCAGTCTTCTGTGTCTTCATCTTTTCTTTATTTTCTGCTTCTTCTTCTTCCTCGCATTTGTTTTTATTCTTCTATAATTTTGACAACTGATGATGATGATGATGATGATGATGGTGATGATGATGATGATGATGATGATGATGATGATGATGACGATGACGATGCTGCTGATGATGTGTTATCTGCCAAAAGGCCGGTTCATTTGCTTTACGCCCCTGCATGGGGATGAGGTGAGTAAGATGGTTTTCCGTTGCCTTCCTTACAGACCAGCTTGGGTGACCAACTACGCTGTGGCTTGAGGTAGATTCGAACCTGTGACTCTTCAGCCACAAAGCCGCTACACCGGCGCGTCCCATGCAATAATAACAATAATTATAAAAATAAATCATTGAACGTTCTCTCACGCTATAGCATTCTATAGACGCGAGAGAGACATGTCATAACATTATTATCCATCAAAACTATTCTGTTGTCATTCAGCTACTTCGCCCAGCCTTCCTAATATTATAGCACTTTCTCTCAGCCATAGAATTTGATGGCAGCTAACCATAATATATATATATCCACTCTCCCCTATCCAATGTCAACTATCCACTGGTATCCAGATAGCTTTTAGTTCCGGAAATCTTTTTTGCATCGTGTTGGCTCATTCGTAGGCAACATTGAATTGAAAGTACAAAATAATAATAGCATAGGTTGTGATCGCGTAATTGACACCGACGCGTGTAACTGCTTTTCTACGGCCTCCGTCCGTCCGTTCGTTCCATCGTTCCATCCACCTATCCATCCTTCCTTCCTTCCATCGTTCGTTCGTTCGTTCGTTCGTTCGTTCGTTCGTTCGTTCGTTCGTTCGTTCGTTCGTTCGTTCGTTCGTTCGTTCGTTCGTTCGTTCGTTCGTTCGTTCGTTCGTTCGTTCGTTCGTTCGTTCGTTCGTTCGTTCGTTCGTTCGTTCGTTCGTTCGTTCGTTCGTTCGTTCGTTCGTTCGTTCGTTCGTTCGTTCGTTCGTTCGTTCGTTCGTTCGTTCGTTCGTTCGTTCCTTCGTTCCTTCCTTCCTTCCTTCCTTCCTTCCTTCCTTCCTTCCTTCCTTCCTTCCTTCCTTCCTTCCTTCCTTCCTTCCTTCCTTCCTTCCTTCCTTCCTTCCTTCCTTCCTTCCTTCCTTCCTTCCTTCCTTCCTTCCTTCCTTCCTTCCTTCCTTCCTTCCTTCCTTCCTTCCTTCCTTCCTTCCTTCCTTCCTTCCTTCCTTCCTTCCTTCCTTCCTTCCTTCCTTCCTTCCTTCCTTCCTTCCTTCCTTCCTTCCTTCCTTCCTTCCTTCCTTCCTTCCTTCCTTCCTTCCTTCCTTCCTTCCTTCCTTCCTTCCTTCCTTCCTTCCTTCCTTCCTTCCTTCCTTCCTTCCTTCCTTCCTTCCTTCCTTCCTTCCTTCCTTCCTTCCTTCCTTCCTTCCTTCCTTCCTTCCTTCCTTCCTTCCTTCCTTCCTTCCTTCCTTCCTTCCTTCCTTCCTTCCTTCCTTCCTTCCTTCCTTAGCGAGGTTCTCTCGAACCCCACAAAGAGAGCTCAAACCCTTGAGATGCTGCATGACATCTAACAAGAAAATTATGACTTATGGCGTTATCGACAGACAAACACCTTGGCGGTTATATTAGCACGAAATTATTTATGTTTTGTCTACGGCTGTCATTTTCTTTTCTTCCATGCATGCCCCCTAACAGCCATGCCCTCCTCATACACGAACCAATCAGGTTGTTTATTACAGTCAATATATAAAACACGGTGCAGGGTGTAATATTCGCTGTAGCAATGTATACGAGTATACGGTATACAGGCTTTTAGGATTTCTGATTGCCGTGGCCATATTTTAAACGCATTTCTTTCGGCTTAGCAGTCATATCACTGTCCAATATTTCATCGCTATTGTGTTCTGCGTGTGGCACACGTGTACAACTCGCTAGGTTGTCGTCGTGCTTTGCCGTCTGGTAAACAAAGGCTGTGATTCCTGCGACCAAAGATTCAATCATATGATTTCTATGGCAATTCATCCATCCGGGGAGAGACAGACAGACAGACAGAAAGACAGACAAACAGAGCGACAGACAGACAGACAGACAGAGACAGAAGCAGAGACAGAGATAGAGGAGAGAGAGACAGACAGAGACAGAAATAGAGACATAGACAGAGAGAGACAGACAGACAGACAGACAGACAGAGACATAAACAGAGACAGAGATAGAGGAGAAACAGACAGACAGAGACAGAAATATAGATATATATATATATATATATATATATATATAGAAAGAGAGAGAGAGAGAGAGAGACAGACAGACAGACAGACAGACAGACAGACAGACAGACAGACAGAGACAGAAACAATGTCTCAAAGACAGAGATAGAGGAGAGAGAGACAGACAGACAGAGACAGAAATAGAGACATAGACAGAGAGGGAGAGAGAGACAGACAGACAGAGACAGAAACAATGTCTCATAGACAGAGACAGAGACAGAAACAGAGAGTTTGAAACTCAAGGTCGTGAGTTCAACGTTGATTCGCGCCAGTGGGGCGCGGTGGTGTAGTGGTGACGTCGTTACCTTGGAGCCGGAAGGTTCGAGGTTCGAATCCACCTCGCATAGTTATTGTCTTACCAACATTTCTTCCTACTTACTCAATTACTTACAAACTTATACCTACTTACATATCAGCCTACTTACTTGCTTACTTACTAACCTACCTACTTAATTACTTAGTTAGTTTCCCGCACCGTACACGACGCTAACTTGGTCGTGCAATGCAGTGGCACTACTCCTGCCCTTCCATCATTTGACGGTATTATGTATACGTCCCATGGTCACGTTCATTTGGACACCTACAGATGGTTAAGTGCCATGCGTTCGTTCACGGCGCCATTACTGTCACGTCTGATTAAGAGCGTCATTTCTCACGATCACCGTCAGGCGCCGTGCCCGCCGGTGCGCATTCGCGACCTCGTCACGTGACCGAGGACGTTTGTTTGCGTCGCCGGTGACGCGGAGCTAGTTCCCCGTGCAAATTGCTTTAGTTTCGCACCTCATCTTCGTCTGCGTCTGCGTCTGCGTGGACTTTCGGTTGAGTCGTCTGCAACGTTGCCACTCTTTGGGTTTTCCCAGATCTTGGGTTTTTCGATCCGAACCTGGAAATTTGTTTGGGAGGGGGAGAACTTGGGTTTTTTTATTGTTTTTTTCGACCCCAAAACTTGGGTTTTTTCGATCCGAACTTGGAAAATGGGGTTTTTCGTGAAGAACTTGGGTTTTTTGGTAAAAATTCTGGAAATTGCGGAGATTTAGGCCGGACGACTAAAAAGAAGTCATCAGAATTTTCGGACGGGAAATTATGGACATTGTCGGACGATTCGGGCAACTTGGGTTTTCTTGGGTTTTTTAGACGCTCCAACTTGGGTTTTTTATTTTTTAGTGTGGCAACGCTGGTCGTCTGCCAACGAAAGTGACCGATTCGCTCGTTGTTTGCTCTTGTTGACTGCGATGGATGGGATGGATGGGATATATGGGGTGGATGGGATATATGGGGTGGATGGGATATATGGGGTGGATGGGATATATGGGGTGGATGGGATATATGGGGTGGATGGGATATATGGGGTGGATGGGATATATGGGGTGGATGGGATATATGGGGTGGATGGGATATATGGGGTGGATGGGATATATGGGGTGGATGGGGTCTGTCTGTGTGTACTCCATAGATCTCCATCCACTCACGGACTGTTGCGTGTCAGTTTCGAGCGCTTCGATGCATGAGTACTTATAGGTGGGAGGTCGATTTTTTATTATCATTATTCGGCCATCTTCAAACTTTGACAGATTGTAAGTACGAAGAACAGCCCAGAAGCTATACAAAACCAGAGACGTAACTAGCGTTTGCTTTGGGGGGGGGTTCCCCCAGGCGCAACCGAAGTCCCAAAGTATGCTTAATACATTATAAGCTTACTTGGGAGCTGTCTGAAACTACAAATCCAGGTTCCAAGAAGACAGCTGCACTGGAATAATTATTAGGGATATAGTAAACTTGCATAAGCTGGCATTGAGCATACAGGAAAGATCCCCAACATCCCTCATCCTACATGCCATGGAAGGGACTATAGCGATGGTTATAGCCGACGCACAGACTCACCGCAATCTCCAAAAGCTGCCCTATAAGACATCAGATTATACGAAAACATGACCTCATAGTCGAAAATACTATCAGAGACAACATTTAAATCATGTACAGTGTGTGTAATGGGAGTTTTGCTTTGAACAGCAACAGTGTTTCGAAACCTGTAATAAGCAATAACAACAACATGCTATAATACAGCTATAGTAGCCAAACGTTAACGATTAATCATTGAATAACTCGGTCATTCAATCGATAAAATCGGGGCCTGATTATAAATGATATTTGATTAGCTTTAGGCTCAATGATTGTGTTCCTGTATCTAGATATTGATCGGCGTGGTATTAGAAATCCGGACGCACTATGAAAGGCCACGTAGCGACCTTGAACAAGTTGGTCACCCACAATTGTTTGTGAGGAAGGCTACGGGAAACCACCTCACCCATCTCATGCCCATGTCATAAAGCCAATGAACCTGCCTTCAAGAGAAGGAGGAGGAGGAGGGAGCGAAAGAGGAGGAGAATGAGAAGGAAGAGGAGGATAAGGAGGAGAAAGAGGAGAATGAGGAGTAGGAAGAGAAGAAGGAGTGGTAGTATAGGAGGAGGAGGAAGAGAAGGAGAATGAGAAGGAAGAGAAGGAGGAGTAGTAGTAGTAGTAGGAGGAGGAGGAGGAGGAGGAAGAGAAGGAAGAAGAGGTGTAAGAGGAGGAGGAGGAGGACTGAAGCAACACTAAGGATGAGCATGAAACTCATGAGATTAGAGCGAAAGGTCACGTGGCGAGGATGTTGCGAGGATCAACTGCTGCAGCCATCGTCCTAAGTTTATGTCGTCCTTTGTCCTTTGCATTTAGTCCTCTATCTTTATTCCGTCCTTCTCTCTCTCCTCTATCTGTGTATCTGTACGTCTGCCTGTCTGTCTGTCTGCCTGCCTGTCTGTCTGTGTCCCACTGCATACATGTATATACGTGGCTACGTTTCTGGGTGTGAGGGCTGTGTGCATGCGTGCGTAACTGCGTATGTGCATATATTTGCTATATGTACATGTATGTATGTATGTATGTATGTATGTATGTATGTATGTATGTATGTATGTATGTATGTATGCATGTATGTATGTATGTATGTATGTATGTATGTATGTATGTATGTATGTATGTGGGTATTTATTTATGAATTTCTGTCCTCCTCCCTCTCTCTGTCAGAGAGACAGTCTGTTCATCTGTTCATCTATCTGTCCAGTTGTCTGTCTGCCTGCCTGTCTGCCTGCCTGCCTGTCTGCCTGCCTGTCTGTCTGTCTGTCTGCCTGTCTCACGTGTTCTCACATGTTCTTGTCTTTGATTTTACCGCATGTGTCAATCACAATTTATTTCTACTTGTTCTCATCCTATGCATTGTTCGGCACGTGCCAATCGTGAGTTGTTCTTACATGTTCTTTTACTACACTCCTATGCGTTCTTAAAAGCCATCTTGTTCTCACGTGCATGCTCTCATCAATCCCGCCTTGTTCTTGCTCACCTTGTTCTTAGTTCGCTCATTCTTCTGCTCTAAGCACATACACACACGCACACATACATACACACACACAAACGCACACACAAACACATACACAAGCACACATACACACACGCACGCACACACGCACGCACACACACACACACACACGCACACACATACACACACGCGTATAGCCGATGGGTCATGTGATGTGATTATGTACGGCTACAGCGATTGAATACAAATTGAGCCGAGCACTGCACGTGTATTCCAATGATGATGATGTATT
>OX243828.1:10206558-10264058 GCA_945859605.1 Lumbricus rubellus
ACCCCTCCCGCTCCACTTGACTAAAGAAGAGCTCCTTCCGTCTGAACTCGTTTTTCAGTCTTGCATCGTGAGCGATAATGCCGTAGAAATTGAACCCACGCGAGCGATAATACGGGTCCGGTCGATGACTTAAGGAAGGAAGGAAGGAAGGAAGGAAGGAAGGAAGGAAGGAAGGAAGGAAGGAAGGAAGGAAGGAAGGAAGGAAGGAAGGAAGGAAGGAAGGAAGGAAGGAAGGAAGGAAGGAAGGAAGGAAGGAAGGAAGGAAGGAAGGAAGGAAGGAAGGAAGGAAGGAAGGAAGGAAGGAAGGAAGGAAGGAAGGAAGGAAGGAAGGAAGGAAGGAAGGAAGGAAGGAAGGAAGGAAGGAAGGAAGGAAGGAAGGAAGGAAGGAAGGAAGGAAGGAAGGAAGGAAGGAAGGAAGGAAGGAAGGAAGGAAGCAAGCAAGCAAGCAAGCAAGCAAGCAAGCAAGCAAGCAAGCAAGCAAGCAAGCAAGCAAGCAAGCAAGCAAGCAAGCAAGCAAGCAAGCAAGCAAGCAAGCAAGCAAGCAAGCAAGCAAGCAAGCAAGCAAGCAAGCAAGCAAGCAAGCATGCAAGCAAGCAAGCAAGAAATAAATAAATAAAGGAAGGAAGGAAGGAAGGAAGAAAGAAATAAAGGAAGGAAGGAATGAAGGAAGGAAGAAAGAAAGGAAGGAAGGAAGGAAGAAATAAAGGGAAGAAGGAAGGAAGGAAGGAAGGAAGGAAGAAAGGAAGGTTAGAAAATTAATAAAGAAAGAAGTTCTACCAAATACACGTGTATTATTGCGCGTTAAACATGTGCACATCGGTCAGCTGTGTTGTTCGGCTCTGAATTCGCAGCTGCATCCTCGTTTTGATGGGATCGTAAATCTAGAAGAAGTCAGAAGGATTTTCAGACATCCTGTTTTGGTATTATAGCGCCCTATTTTAGACTATACATAAGATAAGAATATTCTTTATTTTACCAATTATTGCTATCCGCACTTAGGTGTGCAAGCAGGGTAATAAGCAAATATAATTCATGGAATCGGTCAAGACAGGCAGTGTTCAAAAGACTCATTATGCCAAATCCAATATCGTATACATCATCCTAATGATGACATTTTTTCTCATCACAACACCTGCCGGAGGGATTGTGCGGTTATGGGCCGGTTTAGCAGGCGGTAGATGTACATTATAAGCTTACATGTATACGTACGCTGTTGTACAGTCGCTGGATTGTCAAATACTGTGAGTGAGTGAATAAGTGAGTTAGTGAGTGAGTGAATGAATGAGTTATTGAATGAGTGAGTTAGTCAGTGAGTGGGTGAGTGAATGAATGAATGAGTGAGTGAATGAATGAATGAATGATCGAATGAATGAATGAATGAATGAGTGACACTCAAAGCAGGTGCGATGCTTTGGTTTGAGACAGAGGACAATGGTCTGAGCCACAGGACCATGCACGGTCGGAGGTTGAGGACCATGGTCTGAGGTTGAAGACCATGGTCTTCAAACGTCAATCTTTTAAAGCGTCATTAGACAAACATCCCCCGCCTCTTGAAATCACTTGCATAGCTGGTCTGGAAGGCATCAGAAACATATGTCGTGTATTTATTGAAATGACACCCTGCTTCATATAGCCATCAATAAGCGGCCGATTGTGTGTTTGTTTGTTTATAATGGCATGTCTAGTTATTTCTAGACACGCAAAAACTGTGGATTTGGTCTGAGGTGTGTAAAGGCTGTTTTGTCTTTACAGTGAACCCACCATACGATGGAATTTATATATGGACGGGTGGTGGTGGAGGGGAGAGGAAGCAGAGCCCGGGGCAGATGGATCATGGAAGGCGGCTTGGAGTTTCGTAAACGCAAAGTGATTGTTGAGTCTGGATGGTTAATCGTGCAACCGCAGACGCAGTCTAAGCATCAGATTCTGTTGCCCTGGTATATAGATCTAGCAAGAGACAGTGAGTGAATGAATGAGCGAGCGAGTGAGTGAGTGAGTGAGCGAGTGAGCCAGCGAGAGAGTGAGCGAATGAGTTATTAAGTGATTGAATGAGTGAGTGAGTGATTGATTGAGAAAGGGAGTGAGTTAGCCAGTGAGTGAGTGAGTGAGTGAGTAATGAAATAGCGAGTGAGTGAGTGAGCGCCAATACATGCATCTCCACAATTACTCGGCTCACTAAGACTCACGTGCTGGTCAAGGTTGTTGTATATGATGTCAAAGATGCTCTCCTCATTTACAGAAACTTTTGATTGGCACTACAAGAGAACAGGCAGTGGACGAGTTACCAAACGGGGGAGGCTGTTTCCAAGAACTATGGTTGAAAAGGAGGCACACTTCAACTGCCGGTTTATAGTCTATGTTACCTTAGCGACAGCTAGCGGTGATTTGGGGCGAAGATCAGAGAACGAGACTAGACAATAATAGACCTTTTGGGATGCCTTTGAAAAGTCTGAGAATGAAATATGAGACCCCACAGGCCATGCCTCATATATATATATATATATATATATATATATATATATATATATATATATATATATATATATATATATAATATTCATATATACATACATACATACACATATACATATATATAAACATTAGGGCTGTTGATTTAATCGCGTTAACGCGTGCGATTAACGCGTTAAAAAAATTCTGCGATTAAAAATTTTAACGCATTAATCGCACGCGTTAATTAGATATGATTAACATGGAACCAGAGGCAGAAAAACTCGTTTTAAACGGAAGGCTCGTGCTTAAAACTAGTGATACATTATTTGTCAAATATTCCAAAAAAGAATTAAGGTTGCTTCCTCTTTCCTCAACCCATCAGACTACGTTAGTTGAACTCCATGAGATGGCAAGACCAATGGATCCTGGTTTCAAATGGTAAATGTTTACAGAAGAACAACTGAGACGAGGTTTGGCAAGAAACGCAACCTCTTGTGAAAAATTGTGACTAAATAATGAGGTTCAACCTACTGTTGTTAATTAATAAGAGCATGCCTTGAACCGACCAATGTAAATAGACTGGTCTGCTGAATAAATGATTAATTTTGATAGTCAGAAAACGGTTGCCTAATTTTCACATTTAGGCCTGTTATAAGCTTATTATCATTTTTTTTTATTAAAGGTGGCTCAAATGAAAAAATTAACGGATTTTGAGCAATTGACTGATTTGAACAGTGTTTCAATTCTGTCTGTCATACAAAACTGTTCAATAAACTAAATGCATAAATTTAATAGGTCTAAGCCAAAGCATTTTGAATATGCATGCAATAGAAAGAATGCATCCAGTCATTAAAATTTTATGCTTAAGAGGTCCTTAGGAAATAGTAAGATTAATATATTCGAAGGAAATGTATTGCGATTAATTTGCAGTTAATTGCGATTAAAAAAATTAATCGCGCGATTAATTTCGATTAAAATTTTTAATCGAACAACAGCCCTAATAAACATGCATGTATATATTCAGTGTATATCACATATATTGTATAAATCTATATATATATATGCATAAATATTCATTGTACAATGTACATCATATGTGTCGTATAGGCCTACATATAATGTATATGTGCCATGCATGTATATAAACAGGCACTTAGATGCCTTTGAAGAAACCCCTTTGTGGTTTTATCAAACCTCGTTCAAATGTAGTTCTTTCTCTTTGCTGCCTTCATGTGGTCGTCTTCCAATGGCCTGGCAGTTGGCACTGCAGTCCAGGACCGTGCGGACCATCCATGCACGAAGAAGAAAGAGGCCGCGGTTTAAATGATCCCCGCCAAGGCAATTGATAGATTGTCCAACTTCCAACGACATACATGGATCTGCTCCATGGTATACTATTATTATACATACGCTCCTATGCGGACTATTATAGCCACGGAAGTTATTTGTGAAATGGTCGACTGTAAGTTTGTCTGTTGGGAAGACCTTGAAAGAGACGAAGGCAAAGGATGAATGCATGTATGTATGTATGTATGTATGTATGTATGTATGTATGTATGTATGTATGTATGTATGTATGTATGTATGTATGTATGTATGTATGTATGTATGTATGTATGTATGTATGTATGTATGTATGTATGTATGTATGTATGTATGTATGTATGTATGTATGTATGTATGTATGTATGTATGTATGTATGTATGTATGTATGTATGTATGTATGTATGTATGTATGTATGTATGTATGTATGTATGTATGTATGTATGTATGTATGTATGTATGTATGTATGTATGTATGTATGTATGTATGTATGCATGCATGCACGCATGTGTGTATGTATGTATGTATGTAAGTAATTATATATATACTATAATTTATTATATATTGGCCTATGACTTGCAGCCTATATTTTGTATAATGTCCACACTAATATCCTAATGCGAAATAGATTACCGGATACAAAAATACAAGTACTTAACGTACTTATAGACATCTATTTAGACGCTATTTCGAGGTGCCAAGGTTCTTAGGAGAAGAGCGGCAAACGTGTGAGGAGGCTTTACAGTCTAAATAAACATATACGAGAGCCTATTATACTTGTGTTGATGTATGCATTCACAAGTGTGAAAGAAAC
Source organism: Lumbricus rubellus (assembly GCA_945859605.1). Taxonomy (NCBI): domain Eukaryota; kingdom Metazoa; phylum Annelida; class Clitellata; order Crassiclitellata; family Lumbricidae; genus Lumbricus; species Lumbricus rubellus. The sequence continues at coordinate 10,211,150 of OX243828.1, forward strand.
CTGGAGTATACGGTAACTGGAGAAGGCGCTAGAGCAAATAATTATGTCAAGTAGAATAGATTACATATCACAGCCATGATGACGTCAGTCGATCCTTTCCCCTTGTCTATAGCTGCCTGGATCTTCAAGTGGAAACGACTTTCACCCTTGCTGTTCATCGAATTTGTCTTGACTTAGAAGTTGGGAAGAAATAATGAGATTCCGCTTACATGACTGTAGTTGCTCTTCTCTGGGGCACGGTGGTGTAGTGGTGACGTCGTTGCCTTGGAGCCGGAAGGTTCGAGGTTCGAATCCACTTCGCCGCGTAGGGACCTTGAGCAAGTCCTTCACTCACAATTGCTCAGCGCTTCGGTGTGAAACTCCGATGCAGTGTCCGCTCTGCATTCGGGAGCGCCTCTGAGTAGAGAAAGCTTGAAGGGGCGCTATAACAAGTGCACATATACAAACAAACAAAGGCCAGTTATAACCTTAGATATAAAAGTTGCTCTTATAACGGTATGCTTTACGGCGCAATATAAATTGTCGTAATTATTATAATTACAGTCAATGCATTCTGGGAGCTCAATGTCTTTGCTGGTTTCGCGTGGGTTCGGAACTTCGGATTGAAGGTTTGGAGAAAGTCCCCCGGGTTGCTGCGCGACTTATTGGCGGGTTCACCAAGTCCGACCGTAGTATATCCCAGTATGTGGGTGAGGTCTTGCACTGGCTTCCTTTCCCGCAGCGCATCTCATTCAGGAAGTATGTACAGCACCTTTGCATCTTTGGTGTTGCGATGCTTTTCATGCTGGACACCTTCTTATCCACACGACTTGCTACTGTTTAACGACACTGCCATATCAATGTTGATTAGTGCTGCCCTCCTCCTTTATTCAGGCTTGAGACTGGCACTGGCAGAGTGCACCCAGTGGCGGAGTCTCATCTGCATGAGCTTTGCCTTCCAATTTAGACTTGCATAGGCCGCCGCGCACTGCGCTCTATTGTCCATGGTGACTGAATGGTTCTTTCACTCCCTCAGCGACAATTCAGAGCCGTTTTTCGCTTGATCTCGGTCGGGAGCGCCTCTGAGTAGACATCTTGAATGGGTGCTATAAAAATCTGATTGATTGTTTGAACACTGAAGGCGCTGGGGTTGACAGCTTTTTAGAGAAAGACCCTTGCTCAGACGATGTTTGTTTTGAGGTAATTACTTCAAATTAATGATTAATCAAATAAAATTGCTTCCAATGAAAACGAACAATTGACTCGATGTCTCAATGTTCACTGCAGCTGCTGCCACCTAGTGAATCGTTTTGACGGCGTTACTTCCACTTTGACTCTGAAGCATTCGCTAGAGTGCAGCACTGTGAAGTAACCGTCATGACAGGTATCATAGGCATAATTAGGCTATGTTTGAATATGGATTTGTTATAGCGCCCCTTAGAATTTCTACTCAAGGAACACTCTCGACAACAGCATGAACATTGCATCGGAGTTTCACGCCGAAGCGCCGAGCAATTGCGAGTGTAGGACTTGCCAAAGGTCCATATGAAGTGGCTTAAGGCAGATTCGAATCTGTGAGAGATCCTCGGTGGTCGAGTGGGTTTGTAGCCCGCTCGCCCCGCCGGCGGCACGGGTTCGATTCCCGGTCGGTCGGTTTATCAGAGATTAATTTCTCGGATCTTTACTGCGGGTGACTCGGTCGCAATATAAACGTGGAGTACGAGGTTGTTCTCTGCCTCCGACGCTGATCATCTTCGATATGAAAAAGAGTCGTTAAACCCATACATTTCATTTCATTTCGAATCTGTAGCCCTCCGCTGCCAGGCCACGAACTATGCATCATAATCACGCGAGTTTGGTGACTGCCTTTCCTCTCTACTGCTGGAACCAGAGCATGGGAAAGTCTTTCAGAGTGTGTGTCAAGAGTTCGCCCTTTTTCGAGACATTCAGATGACAGCACAAGACCCGATTATAATGACCGCTTTGATTTTTAAACTCGTGGCGCCCTTTTCTCTGCCATTTGTTTTGTGGCGCTATTGAAATCAGCATCATCATTGTCGTTGTCGTCGTCATCATAATTATCATCGTCCTCGTCGTCATCATCATCATCATCATCATCGTTATCGTCGTCGTCGTCGTCGTCATCATCATCATCATCGTCGTCGTCGTCGTCATCATCATCATCATCATCATCATCATCATCATCATCATCGTCATCATCATTGCCGTCGTCGTCGTCGTCATCATCATCATTCACCTGCTGTGTTGACACTTGACAGTTGACTGCTGCAGCTCTTGAGGTCGTATTTTAGTAGTCGACAAACGAGATGGAATTCCAATAATCCGTCGCCATCCATCAAAGCCAACGACTCACTGCCAACAGCATCATCATCATCAGCAGCAGTAACATCAGCAGCAGCAGCAGCAGCAACAGCGTCAGCAGTAGCATCAGCAACAGCAGTAGCAGCATCATCGACAGCAGCATCAGCAGCATCAGCATCAGCAGCAACAACAGCATCATCATGATCAGCAGCATCAGCAGCATCAGCATCAGCAACAGCAAAAGCAGCAGCAGCATCAATAGCAGCAGCAGCAACAACAGCAGCATAAGCAACAGCAGCAGCATCAGCAGCAGCAACAGCAGCAGCAGCAACAACAACAGCAGCATAGGCAACAGCTGCAGCAACAAGCCAACAACAGCAGCAGCAACAGCAGCATCATCATCAACATCAGCAACATCATCAGCAGCAGCATCGGTAACTGTCGTCTCAGGTCGCTTTTCATAAAACAAACTAATTACCGGAAACAAATACGGCGCACATGCACGAGACAGATGAACAGAGTGTGGACTCCAATTTCGATCAGTCTATTCGGTGAAATAATATACAGTAACTGTCGTGACTGTATAGTTACTTAGTTCGTGGTCATAATATTTCTTATTAGCTCTGCATTATAAGGCGCTCGTATATATAAAATTGTATTATAAACATAGTCATAGACAGAGACGACTTACATGCAGACACGCGTAAGCGTATACAATACATGCATGCACAATTGCACATGTACATGTAACATGTATACTTCCATACTTTGTGCAGCTATAATTATTTGCATATAATTTATAGCACATTTAGGTCTGTCACACTGACCTCTGATTCAAAAATATATCATGTAGCAGCATCATCAACAGCAGCATCAGCAGCATCAGCATCAGCAGCAACAACAGCCATATTTCGAGACATTCAGATCACAGCACAAGACCCGATTATAATGATATCATGTACCAATTACATAATTATAATAATATGAATTTTACGTATATGCTGTACTACAGAATAGGCCTACAAGAATACAATCGAACACTGTGCAAGTATATACTTATTATAGGCATATATAAATTCTGCCGCAGGAATCAATTATATTTTATTGCTGCTTTTAGTTCGCAAATAACAATCGAATTTACAGATCAGATGCAAGCAAAAATTAATTATTCGACCAATATTCATTTTCATTCGCAATCGCGTATGAGCCGTGTATTTTGATTTGATAAAATTCGATTACGGTTACCAGTTCAAGCAATCCGCATAATATGACAATTACACAGTAAATAAACATCAAAGTAGGGATAGAACATGCAGGAAGACCCAGGAGAGACCAGGGCCTCGCTTATTAGTATCAGATATCCAGGGCCGGATTTGAGCAGAGTGAGGCCCTAAGCAATTTCAATTATGAGGCCCACTTAAGGATAGAAACAGACAAAATGCATATTGCTAGATCTAAGTACCGGGTACATTCCTAAGGCATATTGCGCCAATAGCCTAATCCATGTTTGATCAACTTCTACAGTAACTGTTAATCTCTAACGCGGTGGTTCCCAACCTTTTTTGACTTCAGGGCAGGGCCGGATTAAGAAATGTGGGGACCCTGTTCGAAAATGTTTTGAATTTTCAATCAAAAAATCTGACGACTTTTTAAAAGTCGTTTGGTCGAAAATTTTCCCCAGAATAAACCGATTTTCTTGTCCAAATCAGCTGATGACTTTTTAGCAGTTTGGTTGACTTGATATAAATGCGCTGTCAATCAATCGAAATATCTGACGACCTTTGTCATTTGGCCGAAATTTCATCAGAATATACCAATATTTTCTCAAAAACAGTTTTATTTCGCATGTGTGGGGGCCCTTCTAATGTGTGAGGGCCCGGCCTCTGTTCGGCCGAACATGTTGAACATGCCTTAATCCGGCCCTGCTTCAGAGCCACTTTTTCTAAGTTGCCTTTGAAAGTTAATGTCAGAGTTGACGACTGAATTCAGTTTCTTTCGGATGTATCATGTATCCTCATGTTGACGTCGACTCACGTTCTGCATGATATTGAAGACCTCCTCACGAATTGTTTCGTGTGACTGAATAGAAAAAATATAATAATAGATTCACGCATGACCTTTATACTAAAAACTGGTCTGAAACTGTATTCTCATGGGCGGAGTTTATCATGGGCTAGGGGGGCTAAACCCCGCAAGAGGCCCGGGAAAAAATGTTCCAAGAGATTTTCAACAACCGAAAGAAAATGGTATATTTTCATAAGATTCAAACCGAATGACTCAAAACCAAAACAGGTCATCAACTTTTTTGGGCCGGTAAAAATTGTTTATTTTCTGAAGATTTCAACCGAAGGACAAAACGGTCATCAAATTTTTTTGTGGCCGAAAAAAGTCTTCAGAAGTTTGTCCGATGACAACTTTTTTAGCCCCCTAAAGAAGTGAAACCAAACTCCGCCCATGGATATGCTTTATATCACACAGCCCTGTATATTTGAGTGGATCAATTGGTTCACAGCATTCCAAAATAATTGTGATAAAATGAGCTTGAAACTGGTTCACAATTTGTGTTCAATGTGTCCACAACCAGTATCTCACTGTCTTAATTAATGCATAGACCTATACATAGGCCTACGTGTACACAGGCATACACATAATATTGCATAGACATAGGCTACTATGATACTACAAAACACATGTACATGAACTATGCACATGCATATGCGAAATTTTGCATATAAATATAACAATAATTTTATGATATAATATGCATGCGAACATTATCAAGAAAAGTCTTTCTTCGTATACACATGCAGATTCTTGATTTCGTCTTCAAAGAATGACGCACGCGCATAAATCCATTTCGCTGCTCGTGCATACTCAACAGCGTGGGCATAAAATCAGGACGACACGAGTTTCTGCATTATCAATGTCTTATTGAAGTTGCTTGGCTGTTTGTCTAATCTGTCGAAACGGTAGCTATCAGAAATTAATCGTATTCACTATGTTTATATATATACATGTAAGTCGCCTCAGGTTATCTACAATAGAAGTCTTAGCATTTATTTTTAATCCAGAAATCTTCGGCTTCGGCGAAAGAGATTATTTCTGACATGTTTCTATTTCGAAATAGAATTCTGTATAGGCCAAGCTTCTTACGGTTACTCTTTTTTCTAGTGATAGCGGGAAGGTAACGGATTTGCGGAGAGAGAGACAGAGAGACAGAGAGACAGACAGACAGACAGAGACAGAGACAGACACACAGACAGAGAGATATAATGAGAGAGAGACAGACAGACATACATACAGAAACAGAGAAAGATTGAGAGAGAGAGAGAGAGAGAGAGAGAGAGAGAGAGAGAGAGAGAGAGAATGAGAGAGAGAGAGAGAGAGAGAGAGACAGAGACAGAGACAGAGACAGAGACAGAGACAGAGACAGAGACAGAGACAGAGACAGAGACAGAGACAGAGACAGAGACAGAGACAGAGACAGATACAGAGACATGCAGAGACAGAGACAGAGACAGAGACAGAGAGAGAGAGCGAGAGAGAGAGAGAGAGAGAGAGAGAGAGAGAGAGAGAGAGACAGAGACAGAGACAGAGACAGAGACAGAGACAGAGACAGAGACAGAGACAGAGACAGAGACAGAGACAGAGACAGAGACAGAGACATGCAGAGACAGAGACAGAGACAGAGACAGAGACAGAGAGAGCGAGAGAGAGAGAGAGAGAGAGAGAGAGAGAGAGAGAGAGAGAGAGAGAGAGAGAGAGAGAGAGAGAGAGTGAGGGAGAGAGACATGTAGTGTGAGAGTGAGTGTGAGAGAGAGTGAGAGAGAGTGAGAGAATGAGAATGAGAGAGAAAGAGAAAGAGACGAAGACAAAGACAGATTCAAAGACATAGACAGAGAGACATAGTTAAACAGGCATAGAAAGAGAGACCATATGCAACGTGTCTAAAGAACACGTGACATAATTATTGAATCAGACACCGCAAGGAAACTGAAATAAGGCCAAACGAATCTCCAGTGCAAGAATAATAATATTGCCGTTTTATGACATTGCATTGATTGCAGTCCTACAGCATATAATTATAATGTCTGGTAAAAGACTCGTGTACATGTACAATGTACATGTATTGTACACGTGAACTTGTGTTCTGTGTAGACATGACGTCCTTGTATAGCATAGTCTATCGTGACTGTACATTTATCTAAATATTTAATATTATAGAGTCTCTCAATCTGTATACCTTCACAAAAAAGCAATTTACACGACCTTAGCAGTTGCCATGCTCACGAATGTCTCTATTTGTCTGTCTCTGTGTCTGTGTCTGCCTATGCATATAATATGTTTGTCTCTCTCTCTTTCTCTGCCTGTCTTTCTTTGCCTATCTCTCTGTCTGTCTGTTCTCTGTCTTTCTTTCTTTCTTTCTGTCTCTGTCTCTGTATCTGTCTCTGTCTCTGTCTCTGTCTCTCTCTCTCTTTCTCTATTTCTCTTCTGTCTTTCTTTGCATCTCTCTCTCTCTGTTCTCTGTCTTTCTCTCTCTCTCTCTCTCTCTCTCTCTCTCTCTCTCTCTCTCTCTCCTGTCTTTCTTTGCATCTCTCTCTCTCTGTCTGTCTGTCCGTCCTTCAGTTTGCAAGTCTCTCTCTTCCAGCCTCTCTTTTAGTCTCTCTCTTTCTCAAATTTTCATTATGTCTTTCGTCGGAGACTCGGAGAGTCAGTATGACACGTGATCTCTACATATATATATATACATATACATATTATATATATATATACATCAAACACGATTCTTCTTTTTGAGATTTTTTATGCTCTGCGCTGACGGACATCGACTCTTCAGAACGCACAATAATCATTTGACGAAAAGCCGACACTTATTCTAAGTGTGTGGTGCACTGTCAACCGAAAATAACCGGCTATATACAGAAAATATATTACACAGGGCATCATTACTGCATGACAGGCCTTCGCCTTTCTCTCCTAGAAGTCACCTGATGACTCAAAAATACTCCCCATATGCAGGAATCCAGTAATTACGAAATTATGCCTCCGATGGAATGGGCTATAGATACGCATCCATTAGTCTGACCAAATTGCGGTACACTCACGGATTCAATGCGGGAGTATGAAGCCATTTCCGCAGCGCTTTTAAAGAATCTAATTGAAGACTCTCATCGCCAAATACCCATATATAATATACTAGCTGGGGTACCCGGCGTTGCCCGGGAAATTTAGGATTCGAAATATATATGGTCTGCTCTGAAGTTTGCTGGTATACGCGATAGCGAACGCGCATTGTTATTTCCTGTCGACATAATATACTTTATATGCAGTACTATAGAGTATAGACCGCATATGATTTTATTTTTGAAGATGTAATTATAATATAGGATAGGTTTATTTTGATTGCATAGGTTAATGACAATCGAACTGATTTTTAGGAATTTATAAACATTAATTTGACGGATAAATTACTATCGGAATGTGACATGGTTGTTTTTGTTGATTTCTGTTCGATTCTGTATTAGGCCTACTTGATTTATGTAATGTCGTGGTTGGATGCGACGAATAGAAGAGAAGAGCAGAGAGTGGTGGACCCAGCCATGGGCGGAGACCTAGGGGGGACAAGGTGACGGTCCCCCTAATGCAGGGGTTGGGGGGAACGGCCCATGCATTCGTCCCCCCCAATAATTGAGCGTGAGGAAAAAACATTTTCTTGACTTTTCGGACTTTTTGGGTCAAATGACTAAAAAAAGGTCATCAACTTTTTTGGCGGCGAAACTAGAAAATTTTCTTGACTTTTCGGCCGTATCGTGAAAATCTAATAATTTCTTTCCTTCGGCCACTCCTTCGTCCCCCCCCCCCGATTCTCCGGCCAGGTCTCCGCCACTGGACCCAGCAGTACGTTGATTACCACGGCAACCAGTTAAGGTCAGACTCAACGGGACATATGGCTGTCAACCGGAACATTGAGTCCTAAACCGGGGGTTTGGGTGGGTGTGGGGAGTGGGGGTGTGTGGGTGAGGTTGGGGTCTGGAGTGGGGTGGGGGTGGGGAGTGAGGGTGGCAGTAATTATTGTTGTTATAGCACAGGACACACCGTGCACTACTCTATCTTTCTGTTTGTCTGTCTCACTGTCTCTATCTCTATCTCTATGTATGTGTGTGCCTCTGTCTGTCTGTCTGTTTCTTTCTCTTTGCCTGTCTGTCTCTCTTTGTCTGTCTCTCTCAGTCTGTGTCTCTATATGTATCTCTGTCTTTGTCTGTCTTTCTCTATGCCCCTATATCTCTTTACTTCTGTCTGTTACTGTCAATGCCACTGTCTCTTTCTCTGTCTGTCTGCTTATTTAACATGCTGCGTTCTGCCAGCCTGAAGTGCTGGTTAAAGGAAAATTGTATTCAATTGAATTTGTCTGTCTGTCTGTCTATCTCTCTCTCTCTCTCTCTCTCTCTTTCTCACTTTTTCTCTTTCTTTCTCTCTTTCTCTCTGTCTCTATGTCTCTCTGTCTCTCTGTCTTTCGTCTCTCTGTCTCTGTCTCTGTCTCTGTCTCTGTCTCTGTCTGTCTGTCTGTTTGTCTCTCTCTCTCTTTCTCTCTCTCTCTCTCTCTCCTTCTCCTTCTTCTCTCCTCACTTCTTTTCGGTCTGTCTACATGTCTGCCTCTCTTTTCGCTCTCTTCCCTCCCTCTCTTTCTCCTCTGTCTGTCTGTCTATCTATGTGTGTGACAGTGTGTCTTTCACTTCTGTCTGTCTCTTTCATGATCTCAATTTCGATCTCGATCTACATCCAACTCTCATTCGAAATCCAATCTCAAATTACGACCAGATTTTCGAATCAGTCGACGAAGGTCTACGAATGAAAGTGAAAAAGATGTTTAACAGCTTTTAGAGTGCAATATCTCTCCGGAACATTTACGATGTCTGCTGTGTAGACTCATGCACACATACATGCGCGCGCACACACACACACACAAACTCGCACGCACACACATACACAGTGACACAGAGAGCGCACACGCGCACACCCATGCACACGTACACAAACTCGCACGCACACACGCACACACACGCACTCACATACCCACACACACACGCACATACACACACGCACACACGCCCGTCGCACATGTACGAACGACTAAATAAAAGTGTTTATGATTTCTTGAGTCTGTTTCAGTGATATTTTCATTAACGGAAATAGAAATTAGAAGTAAAATTATTCAATTCCGCTAACGAGAATAAGAACGAAAATTAGGAATTATTTTGAGAACGAGAATAGAAATAGAACTGAAATACGCCTGAGAGAACTGAAATATAAATAGAAATAGGAATTATTTTAGAACGAAAATTATTACACTAATGATTTTTGTGATTCATTGTCTGTGCAAGTCTGTATAAAGTCAGGCAATCCATTTCTTAGAGCCCTTAAGATCAGTAATCTTCGGATATAATTTTCCCTCCCCCGGGCATATTGCCACAACTCACTAAGATATTACGTTAGCTTTCTTAATCATTCAAACAAAGGGGTCCTGGTACAGGTCTAAGACATAGGATCGCTAGTCAAACAACCTGACATTGTTTATGTGACGGATGACTGGGCACCGTTGAATACAGGGCGAAGGAAGTTAATTACAGGTGCAGCCTGTATGAGGCTACAGTAGGGGGGGATATTTGAACATGAGCCTATAGACATATATCAAGCATCAGCGGCACGCATAGGGTTGAAATCGGGCTTGACATTTTGACACCTCAATTCACTTGGAAATAATAATTATACTGGTAGGGTAAGAATCATAATACCTAGACTTCTATATGTACAGTAAGGATCTAACCTACCTAGATGTTTGTGGCTTGGACAAATTAGAACTGAAATTATTTTAGAACTTGAATTAGAACTGAAATTATTTCAGAACTTGAATTAGAACTGAAATTATTTCAGAACTTGAATTAGAACTGAAATAGGAATTATTTTCAGAATAGAAATAGAATTAGAACTGAAATTAGAGTCTTAGAACTGAATTTGAACTGAAATTGGGAATTATTTTTAGAACTGAAATATCACTGGTCTGTTTGCATTCGTAGATTCGACAAAATACATCTGCGTACAGGATTGTGCCTATCATTAATAATACACACGTTGAATTATGCATACACATACAATCATGCATTTCTCGCATTATATTTACTCATAATTATAATAAACGCACACTGTACACACAACATCCTTGACGCACACTGTACACACATAGATCTACTAAATAATATCTTCGCGAATACGATGCAATTGTGTAATACGTTGGGGAAAATTCCTGGCATCCAGTGATACTGCCGCTAATGTTGTTTCTTCACGCAATGTTTCACACTGTCTTTTCAAATGCCATATGAATGACAGATGCTTGTCACTGTCTCGTCGTTGACTGTTTGTTCAGTGATGCGAGTCATCGTGGAATGCCCGGATGACAGAGAAGATCAAAGGCAGAGGAAGAGGTCACTATTCACTACTGCTGCTGCTGCTGCTGCTGCTGAAACTGCTGATGCTGCTTTCGGATGTCCCTGGTGATTGAGAGGCAGGTCTGATGCGACTGAGCGAAGCGGAGAACTGATGGGCAAACAAATTGATGGATGCAATGCTAGCAAGACGATGAGGAGAGAGGAGGGAGGGGAGAAGAAAGAAGAAGAATAGGAGGATGCAGAGGAGGAGGAGGAAGAAGAAGAAGAAGAAGAAGAAGAAGAAGAAGAAGAGGAGGAGGAGGAGGAAGAGGAGGAGGAGGAGGAAGAAGAAGAAGAAGAAGAAGAAGAAGAAGAAGAAGAAGAAGAAGAAGAAGAAGAAGAAGAAGAGGAAGAAGAAGAGGAAGAGGAGGAGGAGGAGGAGGAGGAAGAAGAAGGAGAAAAAGAAGAAGAGGAAGAGGAGGAGGAGGAGGAGGAAGAAGAAGAAGAAGAAGAAGGAAGAAGAAGACGAAGAAGAGGAGGAAGTTGGAAAAAGAGGAGGAGGAGTACGTACACGAGGATAAGGAGGAGGAAGCAGAGGGGGTAAAGGAGAAGGAGGGAGAGGAGGACGAAGAAGAGGAGAAGAAGGAGGACAAAGACGCAGAGGAGGATAACAAAGAAAAAAGAGGAGAAGCAAGCAGAGGAAAAGAAAAAGGAGTTGGAAAAAAAGAATGAAGAGGATGAGAAATAGGAGAAGGAAGCAGAGGAGAAGAAGGAGGTGGAAGAGAAGGAGGAGGAAGCGACGAAGAAAGAAAATAGGAAGGAAGAGGAATAGGAAGATGAGGAGGAGGAAGAAGATGAGGATAAGGATCACAGAAGAAGAAGGAGGAAGAGGAGAATAATGATGAGGACGAGGAGGAGGAGGAGGAGGAAGAGGAGGAGGAGGGAGTAGAGAAGAAGAAGGATGACGATGAAGAAGAAATGAAGAAAAATAAATGAAGATAAGTTAGGAATAAAGCCTATAGTGGTTGAGGATGAGAAGAAGAGACAGCAGAGAACAGAAATGTCTGCAATGCTTTTATCAAGATAAGCATCTATACCGACATCTTCATTAATAATAGCGCACAATGATCTAAAATCTAATTGAAATGTACTGTTATTGTTATTACCACCGCTGCAGCTGTCTGACCAAGCGCTTCTGCTTTCGCTGGATGCATTTGTACAGATTATAATGCTGTTACTTATTCAGCGCTACTGAATCTGTGAGCGGCGCTATATAAATGTTCAATTACAATTACAATTACGTAAGAGACACGTCGCTAGTTTTCACGCACTTTTTGCCATTTAACCCTTTAATGCCGGAGGGTATAGGATTTCCCATACAATTTACTACCATCTAGGCATTAAAGGGTTAAGGGTGTCATCAATCTGAATTAAATGCGGAACTTGACCGATACTCTCCTTGCGTGTCTAGACGCTTTATCTTGCTGAGCTTGCGTGTGGGAATTCATCTTATACGGTGAAGTTAGAGCTGTCCGAAGGTGTTTTTTCCACACATCAATCAGCTTCTTGTCTTAATTACGAAACTACATTCAGGAGTTACGTTTGATGTGCGTGCGTGTAATGAAGACTTTGTTGTGGGGTCTGAAGAAAATCTCTGGGTTTGAGCCCTCAACCGCTTGCTAGTCTAATCTTGATTGACTGATGCATACCTAGAAATGGTTGATACCTTCCCAGCAGCGCAGCTTGGCAGTGTTTAATCTAATCCCCCTTGGTATTTTGGGAAGAAAAAATTGAGAATTCTGGGGATAATATTTTTGGCGGACGGGGATCGCTCAGCCAGACACCGGCGGCACCCCTTGACAGAAATTTTCTGATTGCATTATTTTAGTACTTCAACTCTGCTAATTCGAATTCTTCTGGGGGTGGCAGGGGAAGTGTTGCGCATGTAATTTTTATGGGGAATGGTACGTCTATGCATGTGAACAACACTTCTTGATTTTTCTGGGGATTCACATTCCTGGGGGAATTATTCCCCCACCCCAGAGATTATACACTGGCCGCGTATAGCTTTCGAATGGCGCTTAATAAGTTTGCACCGTCAGCGATTGTGATCCGATGAGATTAAGGTTAATTATTGGTGCCAAATATGCTGCAACATCCTCGCCCCCAACAGTTTTGAAAGGCACACAGCTGTACATATATATGCGTGATGGACAGGCAGTGAGTCAGAGAGTGGCGCCCACAATTAACTCCACATGATCCAACGTTTGACCTCTCTACAGTTCTCATACTGCGGTTAGCAGGACTCATGTCTTATAACAGTTGGATGATAATTACATGTATTATAAGCAGTGCCACATGCTGATGCATTTTTAATCTTCTAGCAGTTGGAACAGCAACGCGTGTGCTATCGTACGCAAACAGTGCAATTACATTGCATACACACATTATATGTACGAGATGACGATTGGTGTACATTTGCACAAGGATATATCACTTCCAAATACATTGTGGGGCGCGGTGGTCTAGTGGTGGCGTCGTTGCCTCTGAGTAGAGAGAGCGTGAAGGCACTGAAGGGGCGTTTTAACAAGTGCACAAGCAAACAAACATATGCTCGCTATATGTTCACAGTTTGAAATCATTCCTCTTTTGAACAAAGCTGGTGCACTTACAAATACATTCATACAATATAATAAATTATGTTCGCAGTTTTAAATACGCCTAAGTAATCCTTTTGAACAAGGAGACTTCACTTCTAAATACATCCAAGCTACATATCTAAGGCCTATGATAATTCTAATTTAACAGTTTGAAATCAATTCCTGTTAAATGCATTGTATTAGTCGTCTTCCCTATCAATCTCTCAACTACCACAGCCGTCCATTCATTCGAGTGTATACATAGACCTATACTAAATCGGAAACATTAGAAAGCAGAGCATGCAGAAGAACCGCCCAACAGATGTCGCCTGCAGCGACCAATGTACATATATATACATGTATATATGTGTATATATACATGTTCATATATATAAATGTATACGTATATATATATACATGTACAGAACTTCCTTCTAACTGATTTATCTAGCGCTGCTTCACCGTCGTCGCAACCTGAATACGAAATCAGCTTACTGTCAATCTCACCAAAGCACCTGAAGACTGTTCTTACTGTTCCATATATGTATATATGTATGTATGTGTATGTATATGTAAATATGTACATGTATGTGTATGTAGCCTATATGTATATATTTATGTGTATGTGTGTATGTATATGTATATGTTTATATACATGTATATGTATATGCATATGTATATGTACACATATATATGTGTAATTGTGTATATATATAGGCCTATATACGGATGAAGCTTTAGTAATTGAATTAGATGACCGAGAAATGTTGTCGAGCGAACGTGCTATAGTGACATCGATGTCTGCCGTATATATAGATCTACATGTATACATGTATACACTATATCGTTGCTTTATATATATATACACATATATATAATATATATATACACACTATATCGTTGCTTTATATATATACATATATATAATATATAATATATATACTCCAATCGTTGCTTTATATATATATATCAGTGCCAGTCTCAAGCTTTGATTAAAGAGGGGGCGATGCTAATCATTTTTATATCGTAACACCGTGCATGCAGTCTAACAGAAAATGTCTCTTCTCTGCTGTTCTTAAGAACCACTTTTTTACTTACTGCCTGCGTTACCTTAAATTCCACCAAAGCCCCAGGGCTGTTTTTAAGAAATTTTTAGAACTGCAAAACTTCTTCTTTACTTCCAATCCTCCATGGCAAATTACTTCCAATCGGAGGAGAAAGACCATTTTTTGCTTGTTTTAACTGCACAAAAGCGCTTCTTCAATTGCACAAATTCATTTAGAACTGCACATTTTGTGTACTACTGCGTGTTAAAAAAAGCCCTGAAAAGCCCAACAATAATTATAATTATTATAGAGTATAGACCTATCACACCCTCTGGCCACTATCACGTGACTGCAGCGACGTCTGCAATAAGTTAATTACGAAGGTTGAACTTTTTTTAAGTGCCTCTCGAAAGCCAAGCGCAGGGCACCAGTTTATTCACGAGCCCAACAGTCCATAATTCGTGAAATTGCATGCGCTATCGTGCAACGAAGCCGTATACAAACCACTTCATGGACGGTAGACTATTATAGCACTACATTATAATACAGTTGCCTATACAGTAGGCCTATTATATATACACCGTTGCATTCCAATAACAGGTTATGGACCGTTGATACCTGAATATAAATAGGCCTATAGGTAAAAGAAGAGTTCTTTATTCTGTACATGTATATATAATATATGTAGCCTATATATATATAAATTAGTGTGTGCGGATGGCGTGTGTATTGGCCATTTTGGATTAACCTAAACGTATACACTGCCGCAGGACAAGCTTTTTTATTCGGATGTAAACTGCAGGTAAGCAGCTGATGTGTGAGGCCATTGAACTTCTAAATAATAACACGTGGACCAACTGCGACAGATTCAGTCTAAGACTCGTGAGCTGTATAAAAACTCCTTATCTGCGTAAACAGCACGCGAACTATAGTTGCACACGAGAACTACATGGCCAAAATGTGTAATGCGCAGAAAAAACATAATAGACATTGTATACTCTTCGACTGATGATGATGTGATGATGAAGACGACGACAACGGCGGTGATGATGAAGATGATAATTATGATGATGATGATCAGAACAACGATAATAGACTAGGCTACTACTAAAAATAGTAATATTTTTTAAAGATAATAATGATAATGGCAACAGCTCAGAATACCGAAATAATTCAGAAAATGATCAAAAAAGCATGCTTTTGGAAATCCCATCATCATCATCATTGTCGTCGCAGTCGTCGTCATCGTCATTATCATCATCATTATCATCATCATTATCATCGTCGTCGTCGTCATCAACATCATCATCGTCATCATCATCATCGTCATCATCATCATTCTCATCATTGCGTGCGCTTATCCTGCTTATTCTACGCTTTGCCCGTTAGCTAAAAAAACCATAAACATTTTGATCCTGTGTTCTGAGAAGTAAGTTGCGGGAGCATTTAAGTACCGGTATATAGTCTTATCGGATTAACTCCCGGATTCTATCGTCCACAGAATTTATTTAGTTACACGGACCATTTGGAAGCCACATTGAAAGTATAAGTTTCATTCGATGGCTTCACAGGACTAGTCTAGTATTTACAAATGAAGCCACATTGTACAGCCATATTTAAGCGAATGATATTATGACGGCAATAAAAGGAGCCTCAATGTCTATATATAAGCTTACACAAATACCGGCGACCCCTTGAAGCCGCAGAAGATATATTGCTATAGCGAATGGAAAGCGTGTTTGAGCAATTCTATATAACGAATATCGCCGAGAAAATATGGTCGAATTTGCGATACAGGTGGTCTACGCAAAGAGTCAGAAACATCAATCAATTAGTCAATCAATCAATCAATCAATCAATCAATCCATGCATCTGTACACTCAGCCACCCATCCACCCACCCATCCATCCATCAAATTACACTGTAACAATTCACGGCCGTATGAATGGATATGCCACTAATTCTTGAATGGCAATTACCGTATCTGACCAGTTACTTTCTATACTAGACCAGTTACTGTCAGTCCCCGTAAAGATCGACTATCTCCATTGAATTTCCATTGCGACCTGTGATTACGGTCAACTGACCGTAGACCGGATGTAAATAGGGCTGCCACCTAGTGAACGCTGTTTAAACAGCAACAAATGTGACACGCCGCCTGTGGAGCTGTACAAAAACTAGTATACCTTCCAGAAGCGATTGTGATGATGATGAGGATGATGATGATGAGGATGACGAGGATGATGACGATGAGGAGAAGGAGGAGGCGATTGATAATTAACATGATTAGGATGATGATTGATGAGTATGATGAGGCTGAGGACGTTGAGGACGATGAGGACGATGAGGATGAGGATGATGAGGACGATGAGGACAATGAGGACGATGATACGCCATCATAACATAAAGAGAAGAAAAACATTAGACGGCAATGCTGCGAAATTGAATTGTGTGCTGCCGCTGTGTGGAATTTCTTCAAGAAGTGCTCAAGACCACTTGTCTCACTTGAGAGACCACATTAGTAAAGGAGAGTCAATTCAATGTCCCTTTACAAAATGTCCAAAAGAATTTAGAAACAAATCGTCTTTTTCATCGCACTTATCTCGACATCACAGAAACAGAGAACTTTCTTTTTTTACCGATAATCCCGTTACTTTGGAAAGTAATGGGCTACGACAAGACAGAGAAACGCTGAGTGATGATGATGGCGTAAGCGTAAATGTAAATGCCACAGATACTGCTGTCCATCTTGATAATAACGAGTCGAGTTTTGTTAACAGTGCTGGTTTGTTTCTGTTGAAACTTCAAGCCAAATATCTGTTGTCAGAACGTAAAATTCAAAATATTGTAAATGATTTTCTAGACATCCACAGTATTAGCCAGAAATGCGTGGAGTCCAGAATAATGACAAAGGCACGCGCGTATGGGCTGTCAG
This sequence comes from Lumbricus rubellus, assembly GCA_945859605.1. NCBI lineage: Eukaryota > Metazoa > Annelida > Clitellata > Crassiclitellata > Lumbricidae > Lumbricus > Lumbricus rubellus. Next base: position 10,228,494 of record OX243828.1, read on the forward strand.
ATGATCAAGCAAAAGAATTTGCCAATGAATTTGACAGAGATCTCCTTAAAGCAACATTTACAGAAGGCACTTTGAGGACCAATTTTACCAGACTAAAATATTTCACAAATACGTTTCATTATGTCAGCCCTGTAGATATGTACATTGGACACAATAATTGCCAGCAGTTGAGATATTACCAATACGTGCCTCTTCAGCAGAGCTTACAAAACTTGTTCACATTCAAATCCATTAAAGAGCAGTATTTACAAAGGCAATTATCAGTAAGTTCTGATATCCTGGAAGATGTTACAGATGGATCTGTGTTCAAAGACAATGCATTTTATGTAGATAACCCAACAGCTTTAAAACTAATTTTGTATCAAGATTCATTTGAGGTGGTTAATCCATTACGATCGGCAAAATCAAAACATAAATTGCTAGCAGTTTATTACACCTTGGCTGATATAATGCCACAAAACAGATCGAACATTGATCACATTCAGCTGATTTTATTGTGTACAGAAAAAGATTTGAAACTATTCGGACAAGAAAAAATATTCAAGAAATTAGTTGAAGATTTAATGCAATTAGAGACTACTGGCATTGAAATTGGTGGACAACTTGTTAAGGGAAGCGTTGTTTCCCTAACTGGTGATAATTTGGGGTCGCACATGATAGGAGGATTTACAGAAAATTTTAACAGCACTGCTTACTTTTGTAGATTTTGCCTGATTGAGAGAAAGCAGTTTGTCAATGGCCCTGCAAATAAAACTGGAGCACCAAGAAATACGACCAATTATGACTCGGATGCTCTGAAGTCCGATCTTGGCCTATTTGAATCTCGAGGGATTAAGTTTGCCTCTTTATTCAATAAATTAACAAATTTCCATGTTTGCCTCCCTGGCCTTCCACCTTGTCTTGGACACGATTTGTTTGAAGGCGTGGTTTCCGTAGATGTAGCTCTTTATTTTAAATACTTTAATAAAAAAAAGTGGTTTACCCACGAGCAATTCAATCCATTTCCATACGCCTCATTCACTTGCTACACAAAACAGACACTTTGCTGACTGCCTGATTTGTATTAGACCTACATTGCTATGTATTTTGTTACGGTAGGTGCTTCTTCAAGATTAACCCTGAACGAAGCAGTCGTGTAGAGAAGGCGGAGAAAAAAAAGAAGTACAATTTAAACCCCAAAGTTGTAACATTGTTTCAAAGAATAGCAGACTTTGAATGGATGAACTAATGGGGATAAGTTCTCTACTGCAGTTTGGCCCAGTTACATTTTTGTTAACGGAAATTGAGCTTGAAGTAGCCTAAAATTATGAATTATTAATATTTTTTGTTTATCACTATTATTATTACTATTATTACGCGATTTTCGTCTCAGTCGGTTTTTCAAAGGCTTTCGACACCACAAAACTATCGAAACTCGACTTTCCTGATGACGTTGCTGCATGGTCGGAGTTACTTTACGCGTTACGTTGGGCTTTTGTGCGTCCGCTCCTATCAATTCCAGCGTGGTGCAAGGAGCCGGTGTTGGTCCATCGTCGTGGGTTGTCAACGCCGCTGATCTGCACCCAGTATACCAGCACAACAAAATCGTCATGTTTGGATGAGACTTACCTCGTCATCCCTACTTCGATGCGAAGTCGTCAGGATCCGATTCCTAAGACGGCGGTGGAGTTGACAGTTCGCTGCTCATGTGCATAGAAATAGTTTATATTTTTATTGCTTTTATTTCGCGATGCACATATTAGTTCTCAGGATTGCAAAAATTGTAGTCGTCATGTTGTGAGTGTATGCAAGTGTGGGCGCAATTTGATTAGATTTTAAAAAGCGATTTTTATTCCAATTAAGCTGCTTTGCAAATTAAATTAGTTGAACTGGATTGTGAGTCATTTTCACGTCATTAAAATATTTTGTTATAAGTAACACAGAAAAGAAATTCTGCATTCAGTATTACTTTGTTCTAGATAGGTTAAGGTTGCAAACATTGTAAGCAAATTTTAAGGAATAGCTTGCATCTATGTGCTTCCTGAAAGTAAAGAGGAAACATGGAAGAGAGTACTATGGCATTCACTTATGCAAGATTTGAGCTCCTGTTTTGTTCTCAACCATCCTCGATAAGAGGATTGGCAGCGTCGTGCCCAATATTTCTCCATTGCTGTCTGTTTCTTGGCCCCTTTTGCCAGTTCTGCTGTTGAGAAAATGTTCTCATGTTGGCCATCCATTTCGTTTCTGGCCTACCTCGTGCACGTGACCCTGGTGTCGTGCAGTAAATTAATCATACTCCCAGCAACTCTCTTCTTTTCACCCGATGTATCGATAGTGTAATTATCAACTTTTGCAATTTAAGCGGGAATTTGAGCAGGATGCCTACAGGCTGTTTCTGGATACCAGAAATTCTGGTGCAATGCATACAACAACATAACAATAAGAGACGTGCCGGTGTATAGATACACATATATAGACCTATTTATGTACTTACGAACAGTATATAATAAATATGACTCGAGTTTAAATAATAATTTTATGCTTTAGTTTGTTTGTGCAGTATTTCTAGGATTTTAAGGTACACATATATAGACCTATTTATGTACTTACGAACAGTATATAATAAATATGACTCGAGTTTAAATTATAATTTTATGCTTTAGTTTGTTTGTGCAGTATTTCTAGGATTTTAAGGCGATTGCTTGCTTTAAGATGCTGTTTTTGTAAACTAAATGTTGTTTTGATAGGGACCATTATTGAAATTGCATTCAGTAATTGAGATTTTTTACAATGTTTTTAGTTTATTTGCTGAAGATTGGCTTTTTGACGTTTTTTCTCTTTGTCTTTTAAAACATTATGACCTTAAAGTTTGTAATTTCGTGTTTGGTGCTTAAGTATTGATTTCCAGTGTTTATGCTGTTATTCGTAGGATTTTAAGGAGACCGTTTTACTTTAGGATGCTGTTGTGTAAATAAAAGTATTCAAAGTTGGATAGTGTAGCAATTCTAGATTTTAAAAGTTGCGTCTATTAGATAAGGTTTAAAGGAACATTCAATATTTAGAGCTTTCAATAATGATTTGTTATGGGTTAGTAACGATTTCTTCTGCTTTTGAACATTATAAAATAAATAAGACTCGAGCTTAAAAGATAACGTTGGATTTTTTGCTTAGGGATTGTTTGTGTCTTTTATTTCGAGGATTTTGAAGCGAATATTCTTATTTCGGATGCTGTTGTTGAAATTAAATGTGATCAAAATGGATCATTATTAAATTTACTTTCAGGTAATGAGTGTTTATGGTGCCCTCGGTAGTTTATTTGTAGAAGAATGATTGTTTAAGCCTTTCATTCCTTTCTTTAAATAGTAGGACGTGAGAGTTTATAATTTAGTGTTGGTTCTTTTTGTATTGCTTGCAAGTGCTTATGCTGCTTATTGTAGGATTCTGAGCTTATCATTTTATATAAATATGCTGTTTTGCAAATAAAATTGTTTAAAACTGGATTGTGTAGACATTTTATCTAACAAAAAGAGCTTCTGATAGGTAAAGTATAGAGGAATAATTTTATTAAATGTTCAGGGCTTTCAATCATTATTTGTTCCGGGATTGTAAAGATTCCTTATGTCCTAGTAGGCTATATTGAAGGAATAGTTTGTTAAGTCAAATTAAGGTAAAATACATTCTAAAAACCCTAAAAGTACGAGGCATCACCGTATAAATTAAGGTAAAATACATTCAAAAACCCTAAAAGTACGAGACATGACCGTAGAAATTACGGTAAAATTCATTCAAAACATCAAGAAATGAGAGTCGTGACCGTAGAAATTACGGTGAAATACATTCGAATATATCAAATAATACGAGATATGACCGTATAAATTACGGTGAAATGCATTCGAATATATCAAATAATACGAGATATGACCGTATAAATTAAGGTGAAATACATTCGAATATATCAAATAATAAGAGGTATGACCGTAAATATTACGGTAAAATTCATTCAAAACATCAAGAAATGAGAGTCGTGACCGTAGAAATTACGGTGAAATACATTCGAATATATCAAATAATACGATATATGACCGTATAAATTACGGTGAAATACATTCGAATATATCAAATAATACGAGATATGACCGTAAATATTACGGTAAAATTCATTCAAAACATCAAGAAATGAGAGTCGTGACCGTAGAAATTACGGTGAAATACATTCGAAAATAACAAATAATACGAGATATGACCGTATAAATTACGGTAAAATACATTCCAAAAACATCAAAATAAGAGATATGACCGTAAACTTTTACGGTCATATGATCGTAGCTATTACGGTCTAGAATAAAGTACTGTCTGCCGTAATTTTACGGTCATTTCCACTGTACAAAGCTGCCAGGAAATGCCCGTAAAAATACGGTGAGATTTCTAACAGTGTAGTATGCGAAATCGATATTATATCTCAATAATGACAATAATATACTTAGTATAGATAACAATGTACGTGGCTTGCCAGGGGAGCCCAGAAAGAACGAAGAATCCGTAAATTTATACATACATGCAGGGTCAAAAATATGTGTATATAAAAACTATATATACCAGTGAATAGTTGACAGAAGCTATATGACGCACGACCTCTAGTGGAAGTATAGATAAGCTTATAGAGCAATACCAAAATAATTGAGAAAAACGATCACATGCAGCTGCATTTTAGAAATAAAATTGAGGCTTCTTTTGGGCTTAACTTCAACAGGTGGTCTACGCAAATAGCCACAAAGATCAATCAATTAATCAATCAATCGATAAATCATTCATAGATCAATGTTCATAAAATTGAGGCATATTCTGGTCTTAACTTCAACAGGTGGTCTACGCCAATAGCCAAAAATATCAATCAATTAACCAATCAATCAATCGATCAATCATCCTAATCCTCTCTTGCTATTGACCGATTCTTAACCTCGGTCGCATGAAATTGCCCCTGCATTATTGGCCTAATGCCTCTCGGAAATGATTCTTTGTGCCAATTAATTGCTTGTACAAACTTGACGACATGTCAACTGAAGAAAGAAAATCGGGTTTGCGTCTGACAGGCGCTAAATAAATGAAGATTTATCACATGCATACATCACGCGGAATAATCGCCACCAGAGTAAAAAAGATGACAGCAACATGCAACAGAATGACGTTGCCATCTGGACGGCAAATAAATGAATAAAGAAACTTTCACCAAGAAAGAAGTTCCCTTAAGTTTTTAGTCGATTTATATATATATATATATATATATATATATATATATATATATATATATAAAAGACTGCATAGAAAATAGAACACGTATGGAGTGCCACTCTTATCTACAGTGCCGCTAGTGCCTCGTCTCCCCTACCGAAATTTCCTGAAAATGCAGGAGAGTAAAGAAAGTATTTAAATGAAATAAAATCAAATTTATTGTTCACAACAAAGAACAAGATTTGATCGCACAACAAAATAGCAAGTTTATGCATTCATTCATTCATTCATTCATTCATTCAGTCTGAGAATTTATATAGCGCCTCTTCAAGATATCTACTCAGAGGCGTTCTCTGCACTAACTAGCCGAAATGATGTTAAGTTAACAGTCATAACGAGCATAAAATAACAACAAGTTGCAAAACAAAACACAGTTAGCTGAAAGAGTCACCAGTGGCGACACTGGCGAGCCCTCGAAAACACGTAGAGTTAACCATCGGATTCCCGTAGAGCTGGTAGATGGCGTGGTTGATCAGAGTCTCTTGTAGGTGGTAGATAACGTAGGGCAAAGTGGGGTAATTTCGGCATGTTTCATTCAGTTATGCAGCATTTAAAAAAATAGAAATTAAGGTTTATTCTGACAATACCGTAGGGTAAAGTGGAGTAATTTCGGCATGGGGCTAATTTCGGCACCCCCCCCCACCAGTAGCCGAGAAACTATCTTGCACTAAGATACCTATGGATCTAAAGTCACCAAAATCCTACACTCAACGAACGTCTGGTGGCAGCACATGCACGCGAACCACTTTGAAGACGATAATATCATATTATATATTATACCAATGCTAAGATGCAGTTCATTGTACGCAAGTATAGAAGAACAGACTGGATTTGGGAGAGAAATGATGGTTGAGCAGATGGGGAGATGCATGGGGGATTGGGAGATGGGGGGATTGGGTGGATGGGGTGGATGGGTCGGTGACTGTCACGGGGGCATGACGTGAAGTGATGGGTCCAAGAAAAAGTCTTTAATTAAACATCATGCGATGGCTTCTGGACCACAGCGAACAGTGACGCGCCGTATATCCAACCGTTGCAAAGGCGACGAATGTTTCAGACAGATGTGTTCAGAGGTACACGTAGAGAGACCGAGAGATACAGAGAGAGACGGAGAGAGACAGAGACAGAGACAGAGACAGACAGAGAGAGAGACAGAGACAGAGACAGACAGAGACAGAGACATAGACAGAGACAGAGAGATGGAGACAGAGACAGAGACAGAGAGATGGAGACAGAGAGACCGAGAGAAAGAGACAGAGAGAGAGATGGCAGGACTGAGAGACAGAGAGAGAGAAATATAGAGAAACAGATAGCTGCATGGTTATAAGCCGAGTGAATTAATGAGTGTGAGTGAGTGGTGAGTGAGAGAGAGACATAGAGCATGCATAATGCTTGTATGTGCACTTGTCATAGCGCTACTTCAAACCCTCCACTCAGAGGCGCTCCCGACTAATCGCCGACTACAGCGAGTTTCACTCAGAAGCGCTGAGCAATTGCGAGAGGACTTGCCCAAGGTCCTTACGCGGCGACATGAGGTGGATTCGAACCTGCAACCCTCCGACTGCAAGTCAACGAACATACCCACTACACCACCGCGCCCCATACTGTATATAACGGCTACGTAAGTCCAATATACATAGACATTATAATATACAAACATCGATGATACATTAGTCGGATGAATGATTGGCAAATAGACCGACGCGTTATTATGATCAGAGAAGAAGTGAATGGCAAAAGAACGGTCGATGTAGCGAGAGAGAGAAAGTCTAATTACATTTCATCTGCTTCCATTTGACCTACTGCTGCTGCTGCTGCTGCTGCTGCTGCTGATGCTGCTGCTGCTGCTGCTGCTGATGCTGCTGCTGCTGCTGCTGCTGCAATCGAGAGAACTCTGCTTTCATACGGGCGCAACATAATTCTCTGAATATCTCCTCATCCAGAATGGCACGCGATCAAAGACACAGAAACAGGTACATTCATACATACAATGTCATACATACATACATACATACATACATACATACATACATGCATATATATATATACATACATACATACATACATACATACATACATACACACATACATACATACATACATACATACATACATACATACATACATACATACATACATACATACATACATACATACATACATACATACATACATACATACATACATACATAAATACATACATACATACATACATACATACATACATACATACATACATACATACATACATACATACATACATACATACATACATACATACATACATACATACATACATACATACATACATACATACATACATACATACATACATACACACATACATACATACATACATACATGCACATATGTGAGTGCTGATAATTCTAAACTGCAATATAGTATTATGAATCGTATTCTTAATATATCTGCAGGGCATGTCACTTCACGTCATGCTCCGTTACAGCCACCGACTTATCCACCCCACCCCTCCCATCAACCATCACTCCTGTTCCACATCCATGATACTCTACTCTCTTTACCTGCTGCCTGCTTGGTGCACGCTCCAACCTCTTCGTCTCACACATACGCGCACACACGCACACCTTCACACACGCAAGTGACGCAACATACACACACCAGTATTTTTGCAGGTCTTTAAAAGGAGACACCTACACATGATGCACCTACACATGATACATCTACACATAATAACCTACACATGATACACCTACACATGATGCACCTACACATGATACACCTACACATTATACACCTACGGTCCTACACATGATACACCTACACATGATACACCTACACATAAGTAGAGAAAGGCAGAGAGGTAGGGCTACATACACACGATACACCTATACACACGATACACCTACACATGATACACCTACACAATCCTCTTCAGCATGCACCGACCGCTAAGTCCTCCACATAAGGAGAGGCGCGCTGCTGTTCACCGCATCCAGCTCCAGCCAAGTTCATTGACATCTTCAGACCGCTTTTATGCATGAACGCAATTGATGCAAGCGCGGACGTCGTTGAGAGCCATCATATATTGCACAGAGCATCATTCTGCTGCAGCGTAAATTCATTGCACATCTGGCACGTAGCTGTTAAGACGTTTTGCGGATTATTATTCGTCCTTTGCTGGATAGGAAAAGACCTGAAGGAAGGAGCGACAAACGTAACACTTGCTATACCTATTCAGACATATTCTTAACGTCTGAATGGGAATGTGAGAATAGATTCCACTTCTTCTTTTTCTTCTTCTTGGCTGTTCGTCTCGACGCTGGTTAGGTGGGTGCAAGCTTGCTCATATATTTCCTCATAATTATTATCATCATTGTAATAGTAATTATAGGCCCTAATTATAATTATAATAATTAAAGTTAAGTTTATTTAGTTAAGTCTCCAATCGAACTGATTATAGAGATAAATGAAGTTTGTATAATATTATAATAATTGTGTCATAATTATTAGGATGATTGTCTCTAGTATTGTTACAATTGATTATTCTATCGAAAGCGACTGTCTAACTATACAGTACGTTAAGTAGCTACTTGGGTGACCCTACTCAACGGGATCTTGAACCCTTTTGGGCCCTCCTATATTGTAGCAGATATTGTAATAATATTGTCTAATTCGTGTGATTGTTTTTGCTGACTGTTGCAACAATATTGGTTGCAACACAAAAAATCTTGAATAATAGTCATCATCATCGTCGTCGTCGTCGTCGTCGCCGCCGTCATCATTTTCGTTAATAATATATTGTCCGAGGTATACAGACGCTGCACGATGTACCAAGAATACCTCGGGATTCAGGAAAATTAACATATACTAAGCAGCTGGAGCTTATTATCATTAGTTTCTTCTTCTTATTCAGAAGTTACCCTAGCTAATAGTTAAGAACTATGCAAGGAGCTGTTGTTGAATGTAAGGAAATTCAGGCAGTTGCGGCGTCGCTATATAGGTCACGGCAGATCTATTTTACTCTTGCCCTACCTCATAAGACCTGCCAAAAAGTATTTGAAATTCCTATAATCTTCCTTGCATATAATTTCTTCCACTTGCTGAATAACTCCTATGATCCTGACGGGACCTGCTGAAGTTGAATGGCTGGCGCCACCACTGAATTCGCAACTTTATTAGGCTATTTTTCGTGCCTTGAGGCATTTAGGATCCCTCATAGACTTCATTATTATTACTATTCCTATTTTTTTTTTACCCAAGGTATCAATGATCCCTCGGGATTTCAAAAAATTATCCGGAGACTTAAAAAATTGTATTCTGGAACGGCTATTATTATTATTATTATTATTATTATTATTATTATTATTATTATTATTATTATTATTATTATTATTATTATTATTATTATTATTATTATTATTATTATTATTATTATTATTATTATTATAAACAACTTCATTTATTGAGAAAACAGACAACTTCCTCTTCTAACAACAACTCCGAAGAGCGATAATTGCTACTATTGTACTTGGTCCTCGTCACCGGTGTCGTGAATAAAAGTCCCTCTAAACGCTATTGCGTTGTAGCGTTGTGTACAGATGGATAAGCGCTGAAAAAGATGTGTAGACTCCTGAGGGTCGCCCGTGGCGGTAGTCAGCCGACGACCTAGTTCCTCAATGAACTCGCGACCTGACAAGTTTATTGGCCCAGTTTATCATTATTGTTATTATTATTATTATTATTATTATTATTATTATTATTATTATTATTATTATTATTATTATTATTATTATTATTATAATTACTATCGTTATTATTACTATTATAGCTATTATTCTTATCATTATTTATATCATCATCATCATCATCATCATCATCATCACCATCCTCATCATCATCCTCATCACCATCATCAACGTCATCGTCGTCGTCGTCGTCATCATCATCATCATCATCATCATCATCATCATCATCATCATCATCATCATCATCTTCTTCTTCTTCTTCTTTTTCTTCTGTTTCTTCTTCATCATCATCATCATCTTCATCTTCTTCATCATCATCACCACCATCATAATCATCATCATCATCATCATCATCATCTTCTTCTTCTTCTTCTTCTTTTTCTTCTGTTTCTTCATCATCATCATCATCATCTTCATCTTCTTCATCATCATCACCACCACCATCATCATCATCATCATCAATGACTTATTAAGCGCCCGATGGCGATGAACAGTTGTGAGTGAATGACCGAAAGTTCCTCACTCTCCCCGTCACAAGGCTATAGCGCTCAAACCACTCGGCCACAGCGTGTCCGGCAAGGACTGGACGTCTAGAAAACATTTCTGTCTTCTGTAATTTCCTGTTTCAAAATTAGAAGCTATAGAGTTCCATAATTGTGACGATGTACAGTGCATGTCTGGAGTCTCCAATTCATCATGCCAGTAAGAAAGCCCGAGATTGCTGCGGGAAATTTGACTGGAGTGACTAGGTTTAATATTATGAGTTTTTCTAGAAATATAGAGAGATTAAAAAAATATCAAGTAATACAGATTCAGACATTAAAAAAATTATACGCGGTCTTGCTAAAGTTGTGTCAATGAACTCGACTTTATATAGCGCTCGTATGTATTCGACTCTGTCCATTTTTCAATGAGCATAGATTGGGTGAGGTTTCCCCCATCGCTGTTCGCTTGCCTCATCATTTAAGATCCCTGTAGAGACCTATACCAACTGTGCTACCTCAAGATTAAAATCTAGAAAATAAACCTGCAACGTGGAGCGTTCTCTTGCACATACATGTATCAATGTCCTATTCTTTAATAAAAGCAGAAATATTGCTTCCAAATTTTAATTTTCGTATCAAAAACGAATTTTGCTGCTGATGAAGTTACTACGAATCACTGTGCCTGCATGCCGCTGTCCTATCGTTCTTCTGTCGACAGGTCATTGCATTGAAATGTGAATTACATTGAAGCCATAGGCTTTAGGACCTTGAGAAATTGGCGATCTTGCGCCGCGCAATTTTCGCGCACAATTCTAGGCATCGCGCAACAACGTGGGGTCTACATAGTGAAAACCAAATGGGCAATGACGTTCTGAACGCAAAGTGTATTGCATGTATGGTATCCTGCTCAATAGTCTTCAAAATGTATCGCACAGCTTAGGGCATCGTTTCGCGCTCTGGTGAAAGGTCAGCACCTCATGCAGACCAGATACATTAGTTCAAACCCACTCTTTGATGCACTTATATTTTCCATCTGTTCTGTTCGTATACAGTTCATTCGTTCTTTAGATCGGAATGACCTCTCGGAATGTGTATCTCGGGCTTGGACTACTGCAGCCCATCACCGTGCATATGCATCGATTGGTCCATTGCGCTTAACGGTCAACGAACCCTCTATGACTCGTTCGTTAATTATTTTAACTGGAGATGATGCTGCTTCAACTGCGGATAATGTTGTCTTAAAAAATAAAGATAATTCTTCCCTAACGGGGCCCGGGGATAATGCTGCTTTTGGCTGCAGGGGATTATGCTGCATCTGCCCGTCTTGAGACTTTTCTCGCGGGTTATCACAGTGGATTCTCCAGTAATTTGGTCGTTTTGGGAAATCCATGAATGCAAAGCAACGTTTGCTGTGGTTGATTCCTCCACCTCGAATGACATTCCTCGTTCACTAAGGGCTAAACTAATAACTAATTAATTATTGCTGACTTTTCCTCATCAGCCTCTTATTCTTTAAAGACAGTTACTTTATTTTTCCCTATACTGAGATTCCGTGCTGAGAAAGTCTCTAAGTGTAATTATGCGAGAGGTGCTATATGAATATAAAGATATGGTATACGAATGCAATGCAATGCAATATATCTAACCCTGCATGCAATTTCCCCGTCTCATCAATAATTAATAGAGGATGCGATGACGACGTTGGAGATCATCATGATGATGATAATGATGACGACGACGATGAAGATGATGCTGGCAATGACGACGACGATGATGATAATGACGACAACGCCGATTATGATGACGATGATAATGACAATGACGGCGACGTCGACAACGACAACAACGACAACGACGACGATGACGTTGATAATGACGACGGCAATGACAGCGACGATGACGATTACATCGACGACGACAATAATTATTTATCTAACAAACGATGATGTTCTTTCAGGATAAGATGACTGCAGACTACAACGAGATGATGTCATCATCATCACCATCATCATCAGCGAAAACAAATCTATCGCTATCATCATCTGTCACCGACGACGACGACACCAATCTATCATTATCATCATCGTCTGACTTCGATCCGACCTGCTACACTGACACCGACGACTACTTCATCACCGTCTCGAACACCGTTTACATGGCAACGTCAACGATCTGCGTATTCATCGGTCTCCTAGGCAACGGCCTCAGCATCACAGTGTTCTCATCAGCAAGAACAAGCTGCATCTCGTCCAACGTCTACTTGTTAGCGCTCGCCATCTCAGACGGCTGCTACCTGATGACCGTTTTCCTCAGCAAGACCCTGACCTTCCTCAAGTGCTGGGGATACATCCCAAGGTCGGCGGACATCGTAAACTCAAGTCCCTTCGCTTGCGTCTTCATCCAGTACCTTAGCGATCTCCTCTCGGATTTCTCCACCTGCCTCATTCTCGCTTTCACCGTCGAGCGTTGCGTGGCAGTCTATCTGCCAACCCAGTGGAAGGAACTGTGCACCGTCGGCCGAGCGAGGTTCGCATCGGCAGCCATCTTTGCTTCGGTCGCCATCTTGATCTGCCCGCATCACGTGATGTTCATCGGGTTGTACCGCGATCCGGACATCTGCGCCGTCCTCATGGCGCACGAGTCGCTCTTCACCGTGATGTACTTCGCCGAGATGCTACTATTTCGGATACTTCCGGTTGTCGCGATCGCCATCTTGAACGTCGGTATCATCGTACGCATCGGGAAGATCTCGCGAGAGAAGAAGAACCGGTTGAAGAACACGGTGAAGCACGACCATCTGCAGATGACTTTTACGCTGACGATCGTGTCGACAACGTACATCGTTCTTCACATTCCGGTGCTCGTCCATTTCGTCATCACGAAGCTGTACAGGTCGGGTCTCCTGACGATGACCTTGAGGATGATCTTCATCACGCAGAACTACGCCAGGTCGATGTACGTGGCTGGATTTGCCGTCAACTTCTTTTTATACACGGTCAGCGGAAGGGTGTTCCGGGAACAGCTGCTGAGAACCGTTGGGTGTCGGAGGGGGGAGGCGGGAAAGAAGGGCAAGCGGTCAAAGGTCAGCCAATCAGCGACGAGCGTTTTTCATCACGTGGCCCAACCGTCGACTTGAATAATAATTATCAGCATCAATTGCGATTGGAGTTCTATTTATATCAGCCAATCAGCGGGAAAATATTTTTCATTGCAAAGTCTCACGTGCAGACAATAATTAGCAATGTCTGATTGTAGTTGAATTCCATACAGGTCTACTACCTAGCAACGTCTGTACAATGTACAATGTATGTCTAAGTTAGAGGGAACGGTCGTGATATACATGTACCGAGTAGCCTTCACGTCCAAGTGTATGATAAAGAAGACTATGTAGGCCTACTATGTACTGATCGAACTAATACTTTCCGCTCCATTGCTTGACATCGTATATAGTTCAGTATTCAATATTACGAATGTTGAGTGCAGTGGCTGCACCATAAATACAATTTCAGCAAGTCGCGTCAGGGTCATTAGAGACTAACTCCAAATTGGAGTTATTCAGCATATGGAAGAAATTAAATGTAACGAAGATATTGGGGAAAAAACGATGCAATGCAAAATATGTTTCTGCAATGGAATATCATACGACGACTGCCTCGATCTTTAACACGGTTCAACATTATCAACAACCCGGTCTGATCCACCTTACACTTCTTTTTGTGACAAAAAAATCAAATACTGTGTTGCTGACGAAGACTTGTAACCACGACGTCAAAGTATATACATGCAGCCTACCGCGAATCCGTGTGAGACTGTATAGGAATATTTGCAATTGGATATTCGAACGGAAACATTACTGCAAACAATCGTTTTCTTGTTCGCGCAGGTCATAATGGCCATTATATCCTGTGCACGGTGGAAAAGCACGAGTCTGTGTATAGGCCTATATAACATTGAGACCTGAGTCAGAAAGATTTCAGTTGATTAAAATCGGTCCTGCTAAATACCAGCATGTAGGCCTACATAGACTATAATATTATTATAATGTACTTTTACCACGCATTCAATGTCAAGTGCGTCTATTTTTGACAGTTCTACCGATTAATCCTAAGCAGTGGCTGTACATGTATGTTCAGGACGATGACTTGAGATTGTAACATGAAACTGCGCGGAACAGGAAAGTAGTAGTTAATTGTGCCCTTTGGGGGTCTTTTATTATTTCCTGAGGGGGGTGCTCGGTAGTACAGTGGTTAGCGCGCTGGACTGTCAACCAAGAGGTCTTTTATTATTTCCTTCCTGATTCCTCCTCTTCTCCTTTGAGGGTCTTTTATTATTCCCTGATGCATAATTAATTACTTAGCTATTTTTTAAGAAGCCTGATATTGAAGATAAATTAAGTTAAAATGGCGCTAAAGGATAAGCTGGGGGGTGTTTTCCTATTGAAGCTAAAATAGTGCTACAAACCAGTTAAAAGTCTTAGTCTTTTGTATAAGCTATTGTATGCAAGAAGGCCTTATCGTTGCAACCGACCTATAACATCGTTGGCACTTCGCACGTGGCACAATGCGATTAAATCTTATCCTACCCCATGCAATTTGAACAAAAAACGTCCTTGACCAAAAATACTGTCGTTCTATTTCCGGTTTTGTCGCTGCAGATAAAATCCGTCGCTGCTGTCTGATGAATACAACTTTATAGACCACAGTCGTTATTATGAAGACGCAAAATGAATATCGCTGTTCACCAGACTTATAATACACACCCACCCTTTTTTTCTAACTTTTTTCTAAGTTTTTTTCCTAGGTTTTTTTTTCTAACTTTTTTTCTAGGTTTTTTTTTCTAAGTTTTTTTTCTAGGTTTTTTTTCTAACTTTTTTTCTAACTTTTTTTCTAGGTTTTTTTTTCTAATTTTTTTTCCTAGGTTTTTTTTTCTAACTTTTTTTCTAGGTTTTTTTTTTTCTAACTTTTTTTTCTAGGTTTTTTTTTTTTTTTTTTTTTTTTTCTAACTTTTTTTTTTTTTTTTTTTTTTTTAGTCATCCGTTCCAAAAAGTCAAGAATTTTGTTTTCTCGAATGTCTTTTTCTTCTTAGAACAGGCTGCGAATGTACAGTATAACTTGTTATTAAAGCGTGTTCTTATTCATACAAAAGTAATGATTGCACAAGAGCTGCAGTAAAAACAATTTGCTAATAGTAGTAGTAAATTCACAATGATATCAAATCCCTATTATCAATCCATGAATTGAATGAATCATCATAGCCTAACCATTTCACCAAAGACCGATTTCCTCTTTTCCTTATAATCTTTTCTATTTTAAATGTATCTTGCGTTGTCGATTGCAGCTCAGGCTCATAAAATGTCCCTTGTATTTGTTCTCCATTATAATCAGATATTTTATACGTTATTGGGTCTGTGTATTGGATTTGTGTTATTGTAAAAACCTCCTGTGTCCACCTTTGAGTAAAACCTTTCTCGAATGTCTTTTTCTTCTTAGAAATTCTTACTCTATCTCCGACTGAAAATTTAGGTTTACCAGTTTCAGGTACAGCATCGCCGTATAAATTCATCCACACAACCCATTCGTTTGCTTTGATACTCGCTTTAACAGGAGTCATTTTAATGGAAGAATGTCTTGTGTTGTTGTATAAATTAACCATATTATCTAAAACATCGATATATCTCTGAGTTGAATTTGCTGTAAAATATTTGAACATTTTCTCTTTCACTGTTCTATTAAATCTTTCTACGATACAAGATTTCTCTTCATTCTCAGTTGAGTACAACTGCATACCTAATGATTTTACCTGTTTATTATAGAATTCTGTTCCCTTATCGACCCAAAGTTTTTCACCCCTTCTTTTGCTCGTATTAAATATTTTAACGAAAGCATCTGCCACAGATTCTCCGCGCTTATCTTTTAACGGCTGAATAAATGCATACTTGGAGAATATATCAATGACGCTTAACAAATATTTCACACCAGAATTAAATTTAGCATAAGCCTGCATGTCAATCAAGTCAGCCGCCCAAACTTTGTCCACTCCCTGAACATAAACAACTCGCTTCCTAAACTTCCTGACTATAGGTTTATGCAATTCGTCAGCAAGTTGGTCTGTCCATCTCAGAGGTTTTTTTTCAACCCCATTCCAAAATGGGTTTTCGTTGATAAAATTGGTTTAACTATAGATCGTTCAATTCGTTCGCGGAACGAAGGATTAGGTATATTATTTAATTCATCTATCATAGCTCTGTCAGCGACGTTTCTCCCTGCTGTATCAGTATGTTTAGCATAAGCCATGTCATGGCGATAGGCTGCTGCATCAACCCTATCTACTGGTTTACTCCAGTCTTTTGGCGTCCCATCACTATTCAATCGCAAATCCAATCGAGTTCCTGGACCTGTGAAAGAATGTCCCGGAAGATGCATTTCGCCCGGATATTTTGCCCATGGAAGTTTAATGTTGGAAGTAGCAGAATTGAGAGCTGAGACTAAATCACCTCCTTGTACTGTAGTAGACATTTTAGTAAACTGAGTTTTTCTAGCGCCACATTCAACGCATACACATCTAAGCATAGGTCTGCCATTCTTACTGACAACTCGTTGAATATCTCTACACTCAGTTTGTCGCTTACATTTTACGCAATACGAGCTGTGCTCCATTTTAATATAATATAATTAAAATGGAAGTCCAAGACCTATCGTGGAATGAAGAATCAAGTAAACGCTTTAACAGTCCTCTCCTACCAAGAAGCATCAGAGGTTTGATCGTCGGTAAGTCTCAATGCGGCAAGACAATATTACTACTTAATTTATTACTGAGACCTGGTTGGTTAGACTATGATAACTTGCAAATCTTTGGAAAATCGCTTTTTCAATCAGAATACAAGATACTCAAGAAAGCATTCGAAGAGAAATTACCAAAGGAAGCAATTATAAGACTTTTTGATAATCGAGATGAAATAATGAAATTAAATGTATCACCGACCGCCGTAGTCGAGGAGATGTCTAAAAACATGGCAAAAAAATCGGATATAGAATGCAAGTTCTTTGAAACCTCTGAAGATGTTCCAGATCCACGAGACTTAAGTCGAGATAAGAAGAATCTCATGATTTTTGATGATTTACAGTTAGAGCGACAAAATAAATGCGAATCGTATTATATAAGAGGTAGGCATAGTAATGTAGACTGCTTTTACCTAGCACAAAATTATTTCAAACTGCCTAGACAAACTATAAGAGAGAATGCTAACTTTATATGTCTATTCCCTCAAGACCTCAAAAATATTAATCATATATACAGCGATCATATAGGCGTAGATGATATGACTATTGAAGAATTTCGAAAACTATGCAAAACTGCGTGGGATGAAACGCATGGTTTTGTGGTTATAGACCTTACTAGTAAAACAAATAAGGGCAGGTACAGATCTGGATTAGATACATTTTACATTAAATAAAAGCAATAATAAAATGATAACAAAATTTAAGATTTTATATTCTAGGTTTAAAAATAGCTATCTAAAATGGAAACCCTTCTTGACGAAATTTTATCTAATACTCAAACGATTGCACGCAACACAGAGGCTAAAGAATCCTTTTGCATTTTGTTGAGCGAAAGGAGCACACGAATTCGAACGAAATTTAATCCACTAATCGAACTGGACAAAAGTAAAACGTATGAAATGGCCCTTGTTAATCTTGAAACGTACTACAGTTTTCCTAATATAGACGAAACAAAAAATAAATTCGTATATTCGTCAGATAACGGTGTAACGTGGGAAGATTTAGACATTCCAACCGGTTGCTACGAAATCGATGACTTGAACGATTACATACAGAGAATTTTAAAGGAAGAAGGTCATGGTCAATGTATAAAGTTGCGACCAAATAACAACACGTTAAAGGCGGTTTTGGAAATTGATGAGAACTATAAAGTTGATTTTACAGTAGAAAATTCAATTAGCACCGTTCTAGGATTTCAGCGTCGTGTATACTCCGAAGGATATAACGAATCCGAGCACATAGTCGATATAAACAGCGTGAATAGTTTACGAGTTACGAGTGATATAATAGGATCATCGTATGCTAACGGAACTACGGAGAACATAATTTATTCTTTCTTTCCATCGGTCGGGCCTGGTTACAAGATAATCGAATCTCCTCACAATCTCGTATATCTTCCAATAACGCTATACTCTATTTCATCGATGGAAACAAAACTAATAGACCAAAATGGAAAACTAATTAATTTAAGAGGTGAGGAATTGTCGATACGATTTCACATAAGAGAGGTTTAATTTAAAGTTTATA
Source organism: Lumbricus rubellus (assembly GCA_945859605.1). Lineage (NCBI taxonomy): Eukaryota > Metazoa > Annelida > Clitellata > Crassiclitellata > Lumbricidae > Lumbricus > Lumbricus rubellus. The sequence continues at coordinate 10,247,280 of OX243828.1, forward strand.
TTTAATATAAGATGAGCGCTTACGCTAAGGTTAAAGTTAATATTTCCGAAGGGCAAAAAGAGAAGATTAAGCGAGCTGTTCAAGTAGGAACTGGAGTGAGTATAAGACTTTCTCATGGAGACATAACTGGTGAGCATGTGTTAGCTCTAAACCAGAGGCAAATTAACAAGTTAACTAAAGCGTATCAGAATGGAACTGGTTTGACAATTAAAATGGGTAAAAAGCAATTAGAAGACAATGCGAGAGTCGAAGGCGGATTTATTGGCGCTATTCTACCGTTCTTAGCAACAGCCGGAAAGTTTCTTCTGTCTAGTGTTCTTCCGAGTTTAGCCACAGGAGCCTTAACAGGATTGGGTTCTGCAGCTGGTTCCAAAATTGTCGATAAAATTAGTGGATCTTCGATCTCACACCCGATAAGTGGATCTTCGATCTCACACCCGATAAGTGGATCTGGAGTGCTCTACGTTAAGAAAGGAGGAATATGCTGTAAGATAGTGCCTGCTGGGGAAGGTCTTTTTCTATCTCCGTGGAAAAAGGGTAGTTCGATATCGGGTTCTGGTCTGTTTATGAAAAGAGGAGCAGGATATATCAGCGGTGAAGGTCTTATCTTGGGACCCAATTCACCATTTAAAAATATTCCTATTCTTGGAATGTTACTTTAAAAAACCACTTATATAAATGTCTGGATACGGTCACCCAATACACAAATTTATCACCAAACGGAAGCCTCGTGTGAGTCCGATAATTTGGATGCCTAAAGTGGTCACTCACGCTCCTGCAAGACAACGAGCAGGCGACAGATATGAGATTTTTGCTCAGCAAGCGATAACGATTGAACCAAAGACAAATATTACAGTAGAAGTAGGTCTTGGAGTCCGAATGACCAGTGGAATGTGTCTAGTCTCTCTTAGACAGAAGTTGAAACAACTCAGACTGAGCCTTCAAGATGGTACAGTACTAGAGGACGCAGAGGATATAATAATTACAATACAAAACAACTCCGATTCACCAGTTACTATAAACGAAAAAGACTCCATATGTTATGTTAATTACTACGATGCATAAATTGTACGTTTTATGTTTACGTTTTATGTTTACGTTTTACGTTTACGTTTTACGTTTACGTTTTACGTTACGTTTTAAACATTATAATAAAAAATGTCACTACTGAAAATTAGCGATCCTGCAAAAAGAGATTTTATTATCGAAGAGTTTTTAAAAACGAAAAAAAATATTAAACAAAACTTTCTCTCAGAGAGAATAGATGATCTTGGACTTCAACGAGAATTAACGAAAATCTACAAACCAATAGTCGACTCTCAATCAGCAATTTCGAAAGAACAAAACGCTTTGCTGTCGACAATAAAGGATAATTCTGCAGCAACATCACTTGCTCTAAAAGCACTTCCAGATTCGTTGAAAACCATTCAATTTCCTCAGTATCCGTCTATAGAGGCGTACGATGACGATGACCCAGTAGAAGACATTAGAAGGTTAGAATTAGGAAATATTGCAGTTGAATACCTTAAAAAATATGCTTCTGATAAAAGACTTGTGGACACAACATTCGGATTAAGATCAAGAGATGGAAAATTCTACATCGGTGACAGCGAAGCCTCAATCCAAGGAAATGATATTACAGTTGGAACCACAACTTATCAAGGAACTCCAGGATTATGGGAATTGTTAACGTTAGCTAGTCCAAACAGTTCAATTTATGATAATCGTGATCTCGAAGAATACGCCGAGATTCTAATTAAAACGAATGCCATGAGTCAGCCAAATAAACCAAACAAACCTAAATCGTCTAGAAGTGTAAAATATGCAAAGATAATAAAACCCATATGGGACGATTACATAAAGTTAAGAGGTAAAACAGGAAGCGGAATAATTACCATTCCTTCGGATCCAAATGAATTAGTAAAACAATTAGAGTTACGATTGTATAGCTACAAAGCGGGAAATACGGGTGTAAGGAATGAAATTGTAGGTATGACGGATGAGTTACTAAGACAAAGAGTGATAACCAAAGATGAATATAAAAAATTGATGATCTAATTTAAAAATTGATGATCTAATTAAAAATTGATGATCTAATTTAAAAATTGATGATATAGAAATGCTGGTCGTTGCGAGAAGAAGTTATAAAAAAGTACACGTTGTCGGTGGAGCAGGAATATTCGATTCCATTGCAGGATTTCTCAAGAGGCTACTGACATCGAATGCAGCCAAACAAATTGCGAGCACAGCTGTCAAAGAGATTGGGGGTGTTGCTAAGGATAAGGCGATCGACGTTGGAAAACGATTACTCAATAAGATACTCCCTAAAGCTCCCGTTCAGCAGCCGATAACTCAGGAAACTAAAGTCATTCTAGCTAGATTACTCGGGTCGAATCCGCAAATGACGGGAGGAGCTATTAGAATTCAGGATCTCGTAAAACGCTTAAACGGAGGTGGTTTGAAAATGGCTTAAACATATTTTCTTATTTAAAAATATATGTATAATAAAATGCAATCCGATATTCTAAGATTCACAGAGCAACCATTGATCGATGAAGGTATCGAGCGATACGAATGGCATGAGTACGAACCTGTAGCGAGAACTAACCTTAACAGTTCTGGTGAAATAAGAATAAATATTGAATTACAGGACTTATACAGTCACCCAGCAGAGTCATAGCTGCAATTCGAAGGAAGACTAATTAAAGCCGATGACACCGCATACGTTAACGCTGATTTAGTCGCTCTTACGAATAATGGGCTTATGTATCTATTCAGTCAAATATCCTATCAGTTATCTAATCAAGAAATCGAAACGCTATTTCATCCGGGTCAAGCTACAACGATGCTCGGTTTACTTACGTATCCAAACGATTTTCAGTTGACTCAAGGCTTAAATCAGCTGTGGTATAAAGACACTGCAGCGACTGCTGTTATTGCGGACAACCCCGGCTTTGCCATTAGACAAAGCTTTCTCATTCGCAAACCAAACACTAAAGGAATGTTCAGCTTTATTGTTCCGTTGAAGCATATTTTCGGGTTTTGCGATGATTACGACAAGATTATTTACGGCTTCAAACAGACGCTGACATTAGTTCGTAAAGCCGACGATGATGCAATATTCCGAGATAACGCTGCAGCTGCTGGAAAAGTTGCGATAAACAAAATTTCATGGTTTATTCCGCACGTTATTCCTTCCGATATGGAACGAATGCAGTTGTATAAGACGATTGAATCGAAATTAACGTTGCCAGTTGCGTATAGAGCTCGTCAATGCGATACGATAACAGTTCCTCAGTCGACAAGTTTCAGTTGGCGTCTGAGCGTTAAAACATCACCGGAGAAACCTAGATATATCATCGTAGGATTTCAGACGGACCGTAGCGGTAATCAGGAAAGTAATCCAGCACTCTTTAATCACTGCGATCTCAAGAACATTTATGTTATGATGAATCAAGAAAGATATCCAGCTGTAGATCATAACCTATCGTTTCCTAATCAACAATTCTCCAGAGCGTACAGAGACGCGTCCTCCTTTAGTCAAAAATTCTATGGTATGGATAAGTTGATTACGCAAGGAAATATAACACCTATAGATTATAAAGAATTATATCCGCTGTTCGTGTTCGATGTAAGCAAGCAATCCGAGCGTTTGAAATCTTCAGTCGTTGATATTCAGATTAAGGCTCTTTTCAATGCAGCAGTGCCAGCCGACACAGAAGCGTATGCTGTCGTAATTTCAGATAGGTTGCTGCAGTTCCAATCGGATGGGCAGAAAATGAGTGTTGTGTATGGAAAATTGATTTAAAGAATACTTATATATTATGAAGCTACCAGAGCTTAGAATGTTGGCCAAGCATAACAATGTTACAGGCACTTCACATCTCAACAAACCTCAAATGATAGCTGTACTGATTGAAAAGAATATTCTTCCGACGGACTACAAGTCTGTGTCATATCGACATGACACGTTGAGTAGTATCAGGAAACAACCGAGAAGAGTAGATATTATAGATCGAGAGACTGGCGTTGTTACCTCGTATCCATCGATGTATAAAGCTGCTAAGGCCTATGGTCAGAGTGCTGGTATAATAGCTTATCATAACGGAAATGTCTGGAGAGATAGATACGAAATTAAAGTGTTTGAGAGATAGAATGATTTGCAATTAAAGTGTTCGATAAGTGGATCTTCGATCTCACAGCTAATGTTTTAATATTTTTGCGTGGTAAGATAAAATGTATTTAAAGAAAAGTAGTTTAAGAAACATGAACCATGTTGAACACTTGCTCGACTCATCGGTTCCTGACATTAAGGTTCCTACGCTTACACCCACACCTGGTAAGTACAAACCAGTAGCGCCTAAGAGAAAATACAAAAATAGGGTTAGAGCTAAATTAAATGATTTTGCGGATTGGCTACTTAGTTATGTGCCCGAACAAGCAGAGGTTAATGAAAAACTAGAATCATTGAAGTCAACTGTTTCTAGGATATTTGATAAAATTAAAATTCGAGAAACGGCGTCGGCTATTAAAGGATTCACCAAGCAGTATAGAATAGATGGAATTAATGGAATGGACGCCTCTTCGTTTCTTGATTTCGTTAGACCGCAGGTAGTTAATCTGTTGTCGAACAATCGCCAGACAAAGACTAATTTGGTTCTTACTTGTACTATGGAACGAGTAGATATGAAATCTGGAATAGTGACTTCTGAGGATATACCATTCGTTTTCAGGGCAGAAGTTATTTTAGAAGCAACCGACTTGAATGAAATATACAGCAGAAAGAAGGATAAAATCATGGAGTCTATTGCTAGTTTTCAGATGCAAGGAAGTAATTGGAGATTTAAAACCGTTGTAAAATTAGATATAAATACGGTAAAATATACACCCTTAAGAGGTAGTTCTTACATTCCTCTACCCAGCTTCTTAGCTAATAAAAAGGCAATCATCAACATGAAAAACCACGACGAAGAATGCTTCAAATGGTGTATCACTAGAGCTTTGAATCCGGTGGATGACCATCCGGAAAAAATAACGAAAGCTTTGAAAGAACAATCGAAAAAACTTAATTGGAGTGGCATTGAGTTTCCGGTAGCGACTCATGCTAATGTGATAGGTAAATTTGAGAGAAATAATAATATTAGTGTTAATATATTTGGTTACGAAAAACATGTCTATCCGCTTTATCTGTCTAACTGTGAAAGCGATATTTGTGTAGATCTTTTGCTTATATCTGATGGAGAAAAAAAACATTATTGCTGGATAAAGAATTTTAACCGATTGATGACGTTCCGAACAGCAAATTCGCATTATTCAGCGCACTATTGTAAAAGGTGTATGAATGGTTTCACAACGACAGAAGCGCTTAACAACCATAATGAGTACTGCAAACACCATAACGCACAAAAAATAGAAATGCCAGAAAAAGGAACTATGTTAAGTTTTAAAAATTATAACAATTCTATGAGGGTTCCGTTTATAGTCTACGCAGATTTTGAGTCTTTTGTAAAACCGATCGATACATGCCAACCAAATCCAGAGTTGTCGTACACTAATAAATATCAAAAGCATATTCCTAGCTCCTTTTGTTACCACATAAAATGTTTCGACGATAGTGTATATTCTCAAGATCCTGTGACGTTTACGGCTGAAAGCGAAGATGATGATGTTGGTCAAATATTTGTAGATAAACTAGAAGAGAATATAAAACAAATATATAATCAATTTAAATTCCCTAAGAAGATGATATTTACAGAAGAGGACAAGAAGTGTTTTGATGGAGCTACTATATGCCATATCTGTGAAAAACCGTTGGGCGAAGACCGAGTGAGAGATCACTGTCATCTTAGCGGTAAATTTAGAGGGGCTGCTCATAACATTTGTAATGTAAACTATAAAGTCCCCAAGTTTTTCCCTGTAGTGTTTCATAATCTTTCCGGGTACGATTGTCATCTGTTCATTAAGAAACTGAGAGGTAATAATGGAGAGAAAATTAATTGCATACCTAATAACGAGGAAAAGTATATATCTTTTAGCAGAGAGGTCGTTGTTGATAAGTTTGTAAATAAAGAGGGAAAAGAGATTACCGTCAAGCGCGAATTGCGCTTTATCGACAGTTTTAAATTTATGGCTTCTAGTCTTGATGCTTTATCGAGGAACCTAAGCAAAGACCAGTGTAAAAATATTGGGAAACGATATACTGGAAAGAAGCTCGATCTTTTGCTGAGAAAAGGCATATATCCTTATGACTACGTCGATTCATTTACTACCTTTAATGAAACCGAACTACCACCAAAATCCGCATTCTATTCTAAGCTAAATGATTCGAATATTAGCGATGAAGACTACGAGCATGCACAAACGGTATGGAAGGAATTTGGATGCAAAACATTCAGAGATTATCACGATTTATACAACGTTTCGGATGTTTTGCTACTTGCCGATGTTTTCGAAAACTTTAGAGATGTGTGTATGAAGAACTATACGCTTGACCCTGCATGGTATTTTACATCTCCTGGTTTAGCCTGGGATGCCGCTTTAAAATTGACAGGCGTGAAATTGGAGTTATTGAATGATTATGATATGATTCTGATGCTTAGGCAAGGGATGAGAGGAGGAGTGAGCACAATATCAAATCGTTACGGGAAAGCGAATAATAAATATATGAGCGATTTCAATTCTAACGAAAATTCTACATTTATTACTTACCTGGATGCGAATAATCTATATGGATGGGCTATGATCAAAAATTTACCTACTCACGGGTTCAAATGGATGAACGAAGATGAATTAAATAATTGGAGAAGTATTCCATGCATATTGGAAGTTGATTTGGAATATCCTAAAGAGTTACACGACCTGCATAACGATTTTCCGTTAGCCCCCGAAAGCATTGAGATTAACAAAGTCAAAAAGTTAATTCCAAACTTAAACCATAAAAAGAAGTATGTGCTGCATTACGATAATCTGAAGCTGTATGAGAGCTTGGGTTTGAAAATAACAAAAGTGCATAGAGGTGTACTATTCGAAGAAAGTGATTGGTTGAAAAAGTATATCGATTTAAATACAGCTCTTAGAACGAAAGCTACTAATGACTTTGAGAAAGACTTTTTCAAGTTAATGAATAACAGTGTCTTTGGAAAAACTTGTGAGAACATTGAAAATCGTGTTGATGTAGAGTTAGTGTGTCAAGAGGAGAGGGCTATTGAACTAGCCGCTAAACCTAATTATGAGAGATGTACTATTTTCGATGAAAATCTAATAGCCGTTCACATGAAAAAAACTAAATTGTACTATAATAAACCTATATATCTTGGCATGTGTATATTAGACTTGAGCAAAACGTTGATGTATGAATTTCATTACAATTACATCAAGGATAAATACGGAAATAGAGCTAAATTATTATTTACCGATACAGATTCTTTGACATACGAAATTAAAACTGAAGACTTTTACTCAGATATCGCAGGCGATATTAAGACTCGATTCGACACGAGTGAATACCCGAGAGATCATCCATCTGGTATTGAGGTTGGAGTAAATAAAAAAGTTATTGGAATGTTCAAGGATGAAGCTAGTGGGAAACAGATAAAAGAATTTATTGGACTCAGAGCAAAGTTGTATTCTTATAAGATGGCTGCTGGAGATGAGCACAAGAAATGTAAAGGTATTAAGAAGAATGTTGTCCAGAAAACTATTACTCACGAAGATTATAAAGACTGTTTATTTACTAAAAAAGAACAACAACGAACGATGAATGTTATTAGATCTTATCATCACGATATTTATACAGAAGAAATTAATAAAGTTGCATTATCTGCAGATGACGATAAACGGGTAATAATGGAGGATGGAATTCATACTTTGGCATATGGTCACTACTCGTTGAAAATTTTTAATTAATGTTTATATTAAATAAATGAGCGTCAAACAAATCGATGTTTGTGGAGTAGTTCTTCCAAATCATCCGTTAACGAATTTTGAATTATTGGATGCCGCGAAGAAGCTGAATATTCCGAATTTTAGAGGCGTTTTCGTGCGAGACGAGCTGCCGAATAAACCTAGACGGATTGAATGTGGGATATTGAATCTAGACGATTCTAAAGGAACCGGTCAGCATTGGTGCGCTTTCTTAAAGAGCGGTAATGAGAAAATATATTTCGATAGTTACGGCCTTCCTCCCCCTCTGGAACTGATAAAGTATTTACGCCGTCCAGTGTTATATAACAGTGACCGAATACAACCCGATAACGAAGTATTTTGTGGTCATTTGTGTCTGTATGTGACGAAGATGGTGGGTGATGGAATGAATTTCCAAGAAGTTATAAACGGCTTGCATTAAAAATTATTATATATAAATATATATATATATATATATATAATGCCTGTCGATAAATTCGATCACACCGCTGCTGGAGGAACATCACGAAGAGTAATCGCTGGAGGTGTAACTCTTAGTCAAATAAATGCTAATTTTCTTCGATGTGATGGAGCAAATCTGCCGACTGGAAATTTAAAAATGAATGGACATGTGATAAAAGGTCTCCCAGTAACGAATACTTCGACAGCAGGAATGGATGAAGCTTTAAGTAGGGGACAAGCTATTGATTTGATAACGAATCACAATGATTCTCCGTCCAACGATAATCATTTGACAAATAAGAAATACGTTGATGCTTCGAAAGTGTCTAAGACTGGCGATACCATGACTGGCGACTTGTTCTTAAACGTTGGCTCCGATCGTCTGCGTTCAATGGGTTGTAAGGACTTGAGAGGAGAAAATAAAGAATTCTCTATTTTCTTAGGTAGTATACGAAATAAACTACAATGTTCGTTAAACAATCCTATTACATTACAATCGACGGATGGATTTCTATGCAAAATAGGCGCAGAAAATATAATGAGAATCGGTAGAGCGTCTAACGATCGAAAAATCGACGTTTACCAAAATATCCTAATGAATAGTAATAATATCAACGATTTAAGCGATCCTCTTTCAGCTCAAGATGCTGCTACAAAGAATTACGTCGATAAATCTCTGAAAAAGTGTCGTGCTGGGTATATTCCTCCCTTGGAAGCTGATGTAAGTGTAACAGGATTCGTTGCTAGCGCCAGTTCTTGTTTTGCCGGAAGCAAAGCCTACCATGCTTTCACTAATCTCACTGACGATGTTAACGCAGCTTGGGTTTCGGGTGAAGATGAAACTGTTTGGTTACAAATTAAATGTCCTGAGCCAGTTAAAATTTGGAGAATTGCGTTGAAAACCGTATCTGTATCTTATTGGAATTTATCCGCTAGCAATGATGGAGCAGTGTTTGCACACTTACATACATCTTCAACTCCTTCAGAGACTATTCCGACATTTTTTAATATTTCTACTACGGATGCGTATCAATATTACAGAGTTAGAGTACTGGCAAAGGATAACGATCTTCCACGAGGGATTCAGGTAATGCAATTATATGTATACGATGACTAATCTGCATTAAAAATTATTATTATATATAAAATGCCTGTCGATAAATTCGGTCACACCGATGTTGGTTCATCACAAAGAGTAATCGCTGGAGGTGTCACTCTTAGTCAAGTAAATGCTAGTTTTCTTCGATTGGATGGAGTAAATCCGGCGACTGGAAATTTAAAAATGGGTGGTCACAAAATTAAAGGACTACCAACAACGAAACCTTTGACAGCAGCAATGGATGAGGCTTTAAGTTGGGGTCAAGCCATTGATTTGATAACGAATCACGACGATTCTCCGTCCAACGATAATCATTTGACGAATAAGAAATACGTTGATGAACAAGTTACATTGAAGGTGTCTAAAACTGGTGATACCATGACTGGTGATCTAATCTTAAACGTTGGCTCCGATCGTCTGCGTTCAATGGGTTGTAAGGACTTGAGAGGAGATAATAAAGAATTCACTATTTTCTTAGGTAGTATACGAAATAAACTACAATGTTCGTTAAACAATCCTATTACATTACAATCGATGGATGGATTTCGTTTTAGAATAAACAATGAAATCATGTTAGAGATGGTTAAGTCACTCGATGGCACTCCTCCGTCTAAAATAAATGTGTATAAGTCCATCTTTATGCATGATGCTTACATTACAGGGCTACACGAACCCAACAGCGCCAGCGATGCAGCTACGAAGCAGTATGTAGATTCTATCTCAATCGGTCCCGCGCTTAGCATTCATTCTTTAACTTGGCAATTCTTAATCGCTAAAACTCACACAATAGTTACTTTCGATAGTGTAAGATTCAAAACCGATGGTGTCATAAGTACGAGACTGACCCGTTTCACTCCCGGTAAAGCCGGATACTATTTCGTTTCGACGTACATAGAATTTGGTAACAGTAGTACCGCTCCTGGTAACGTCTACCTGTATAGAAATGGGGCGAATTACATGCAAATTGCGGGCGGAGGGGGAACGGGAGCTGCGTTTAACAATTCAACCGGTAGTTGCATAATTTTCGTAACCAATACCGATTTTCTCGAGATATTCGTTTATTCGCACATCGCACTAAATATATTAGCTAGAGACTTTTCGGCAGTATTCTTACGACCTTGATTTCCTTGCTGATCGAAATAATAAAAGGAGCTGGATGAGAAGGGGAGATGAGAGATGTGAGGAGGAATCAGGAAATAATAAAAGACCCTCAAAGGAGAAGAGGAGGAATCAGGAAGGAAATAATAAAAGACCCTCAAAGGAGAAGAGGAGGAATCAGGAAGGAAATAATAAAAGACCTCTTGGTTGACAGTCCAGCGCGCTAACCACTGTACTACCGAGCACCCCCCTCAGGAAATAATAAAAGACCCCCAAAGGGCACAATTAACTACTACTCAGGAAAACATTTTCAGTAGTACAGCTAGCAAAGTGCGATTGCACTCAAGACTGTGCTTGCATGGGGAGCGGGCAACATGCATGGATCTTGCCTTTAGGTTAAAAGAAATGAGGGTAAAGGATGCCGTATAACTGAAACGCTTTGACCAGGAGAGAGGAAAACGGCTAAACAATTAAGTGAGATATATATATTATATATATATATATATATATTCAGAGATACAGAGAGACAGAGACAGACAGAGACAGACAGAGACAAAGAGAGACAGAGAGAGACAGAGACAGACAGAGAGACAGAGATAGAGACACACACAGAGATACAGAGAGACAGAGAGAGACAGAGACAGACAGAGACAAAGAGAGACAGAGAGAGACAGAGACAGACAGAGAGACAGAGATAGAGACACACACAGAGACAGAGAGAGAGCCAGAGAGACACAGTGAGACAGAGAGACAAAAGACAGAGAGACAGAGAGAGACAGATAGACAGAGACACACACAGACAGAGAGACAGACAGACAGGCACAAAGAATTACTCGTTTATTAACTTTCACCATATTGGCATTAAAATCGCTATTTTAAATTCACAAAATTTCCTTTATTGGGCTGTTTTGTATTAGGAATGAATGACGCGCCTCTATTAGAGTGAACTATTCGGATGCGCTCCATGGCAGTGCGCACGGCCACGTGAAAAAGGTTATAAAACAGTTAAATACATACATACATACATACATACATACATACATACATATATAAACACATACATACATGTATACATACATACATACATACATACATACATACATACATACATACATACATACATACATACATACATACATACATACATACATACATACATACATACATACATACATACATACATGCATGCATGCATGCATGGATGCATGCATACATACATACATACATACATACATACATACATACATACATACATACATACATACATACATACATACATACATACATACATACATACATACATACATACATACATACATACATACATACATACATACATACATACATACATACATACATACATACATACATACATACATACATACATACATACATGCATGTACATACATACATACACATGTACATACATATACATATAAGGCAAGCTTTAGATCTTAAGAAGTCGCTATAGCACCAGACAAACCGATATCTGCAGCACGCACACTCGCGTTGAAGCGGCGCAAGGGACGTGCGCATTAACCGCATTAACTCTTTCCCGCCGGTTGGAGTCACCCGTGACCCCATTAACAGCATAGGTATCAAAACAATTCCGACTGGAATGAGTTAACAGATACAATATCTCTCTCCATATATATATATATATATAATTATATATAAAAATTATATATATATATATATATAAATTATATATAAATTATATTTATCTTGACATTTGAATGAACTTCACTGAAAGCTTAGATATGGATTCATTCCATAATCCATCCAATCACCTGCCTTCCAGCCTTGCACGTCCTCAACAAAACCCCATCCTCATGCACCAGCCCACCCACCCCACCCCATCCTCCTCTCTCCGGTCTCTATGGCAACCGGACTCTGATATCTCCACTTGACATCTGTAGACAACCCTTCAGACGTGACGCAGCCACGCGCATACATACATATTACATACATGCATACACAGGGGCGGATCCAGAGGGGGCCAATCCGGCCATGGCCCACCCCATTGAAAACTGCCATGGGACGTGGCCCCCCCAATTGGTCTGAAATTAGCAATACAAATATGGGTGTAATGGATATTGGCCCCCCCCTATTCGGAAAAATGTATGGAATGTGGCCCCCCCCATTCGGTTTTCAAGTTGGTCATCAACTTTTTTGGCGGATGAAAAGTACTTTTTTTCATCAACGACCGATCACTATTTTTCGAAGTTTCGAAAAAATTTCCTTTTTCCCGTCCAAGATCTAAGATTTTGGCCCCCCCCTTGAAACAGTTCTGGATCCGAAACTGTGCATACATACATATTTTTGCATGCATACATCCCCGTATACGCGCCTTAAGACATTCGGGTATTATACGGGGTTACGATTTTAAGCTGGAAATACATATCGATGTTTCGCATGCAGTTTGGTAAAGGTCGCGAGTAAAGGGGAGCTGAAGGACGATGGACATTCATGACCTAAAGCAGGGCTGTTTTAAAGGAATTTTTAGAAGTTCACAACCCCTTTTTCCTTCCCATCCTCCATGGTAAATTACTTCCAATCGGAAGACAATGACCATTTTGATAGTTTTAACTGTACAGAGGTGCTTCTACAACTGCACAAATCCATTTAGAACTGCACATTTTGTGTAGAACTGCACGCTTTAAAAGCCCTGACCTAAAGTTGTTTTCTCGTTAAATCCCATGCAGTTAATTCACCATTGAATTCAATTCCATGGTAGGCTATATCACGTATTTTTAAGGTTGCTAATTATAAGGGCCGTCTGAATTAAACATAACGAGAAGAGAAAAACATGTATAAGGACTATTAGAAAGAGAAACAGATAGGCAAACAGGCAGACAGACAGACACTGCTGACACAGAAAAAGTGAAAAAAGTTATTATATAAAAATTATTTTTATAGATGTAGCACGTTATGTATCTATATGGAGACTGAGACTGTGACAGAGACAGAGACACAGAAAGACAGACAGAGAGAGACACAGACAGAGACAGAGACTCAGAAAGAGAGAGACCAAGACAAAGATACAGAGTGAGAGAGAGAGGAGAGACAGACAGACAGAGACAGAAAGAGACAAGGACACATACAGAGACAGAGAGTAGGAGAAAAAAAGAGAAGGACAGACAGACATGCAGACAAACAGAGGGAAGCTGATGCAGACAGAAAGACACAAATACAAATACAGAGGAGAGAGAGTGAGAGAGAGAGAGAGAGAGAGAGAGAGAGAGAGAGAGAGAGGATAGTGAGGGAGAGGTGGAGAGAGGGAGAGAGAGAGAGAAAGAAAGAGAGAGAAGAGAGAGAGGAGAGAGAGGAGAGACAGACAGACACAGAGAGAGAGAAAGGATAGAGAGAGGAGAGAGAGGAGAGACAGCGAGAGAGAGAGCAGAGAGAGAGAGAGAGACAGAGAGAGAGAGAGAGACAGAGAGAGAGAGAGAGAGAGAGAGAGAGAGAGAGAGAGAGAGAGAGAGCACGACTGGTTTCCTGGGGTGTTCTTGAGTTTATTAGAGTTCCTATTCAGCAAGTCATCAACCTCTTATTGCATTTTCAGACACATATAAATTATAGATCTATGCATGCTTTTGTATGTATAAACGAACATGCATAAATACGTGTATACATATTCTGCACGTTTACACACATACAATACATACATGTACATGTATACCAGGGTTTTAAAAGGAATTTTTAGAACTGCACAACTCCTTTTTTTTCTTTCCCATTATCCATGGTAAATTACTTCCAATCGGGGGACAACGACCTTTTAAAAACTAGTTTTAACTGTAGGCTACAGAAGTGCTTCTGCTACTGCACATTTTGTGTACAACTGCACGTTAAAAAAGCCCTGCAGCACATAGGCTACACAAAGAACACGAAATTATATTCACATCACGAACGCGGTAAAAAAAAAACGTTGCCATCATCGAATCAAGGACTCAATATTCTTCTGAACTACAATACTGTTTTTAGAAAAGGAATAATCACGGGAGTCACGTTACTATTATATATATATATATATATATATATATATATATATATAGTGTAGGCCTACTATGCCTTTAAAACCGTTATAATTTTATCGGAAACAAATGACGTCATAAGCGTTGACAATCGAGGCTCGAAATTTTATAGCCTTGCGCAATTTACTTAAAATTCGTCTTTGTTAGCGCTCGATTCACGGATATGTTGCTATGTTATTCTCGAGGTTCTGAGGATTTTATCTGTCGTAAGTCTATCGGTGAGAATTCAGTACAATTATTTTTCAGTATGTAGAAAAATAATTATTTCTTTTATTGTCAGCGATCATCAAGCCACTTAAATTTTCGCCAACATGATTAAATGGCCGGATGAAGTAATAACCGTCGCGGCAACGATTGTCTCCTGAGGTCGTAGCGTAGCCATGGGCGGAGACTTGGGGGGGGCATAGGGGACGGTTTCCCTCAATGAATGTGTTGGGAGAACCGTCCATTCATTTGTCCCTCCCCCACCCCCATCGTTAAGCGCTAAGACATGTACACTTGACATGAAGACACTGGCGACGTTGAAAATGGAACGATATTGGATATTATTGTTTCGACGAAATGACTAAAAAGTCAAAATTTTGTTGGCAGGGAAAATCGTACGTTTTCCTGCAAATTTGGCCGAATGACTAAAAAGCATAGTTATAGTAAGCTGGTACCTATGTTGATGAATGACTGCACTAACCCTATCCCTAACCCTAACCGACCCACACGATGCATAACCTGACCCTAACCGACCCACACGATGCCTAACCTGACCCTAACCGACCCACACGATACCTAACCTGACCCTAACCGACCCACACGATGCATAACCTCACCCTAACCGACCCACACGATGCCTAACCTCACCCTAACCGACCCACACGATGCCTAACCTGACCCTAACCGACCCACACGATGCCTAACCTGACCCTAACCGACCCACACGATGCATAACCTGACCCTAACCGACCCACACGATGCCTAACCTGACCCTAACCGACCCACACGATGCATAACCAGACCCTAACCGACCCTCACGATGCCTAACCTGACCCTAAAGAACACACAGGGACCCGCTTACTATAACTAAGCCATTAAAAAAGATCGTCAGAATTTTTTGCCGCCAAAAAGATGGAAAATTTCGGTCGGCCACTCAGCCGTTCGTCCACCCAAAAATCACGCGTCCTTCCTTTGGCGGCCACTCGTTCGTTCCCCGCAAGTTGCAGACCAAATCTCCGCCCATGAGCGTAGCCTAACTGTTTTATTTTCAAACATTAGTTCAATATGGCGCTCATCAAGCTGCAAGACTGTGTCTTGGACTCTCTTACCGAGACCACATCACTCCAGCTCTTCGCTCTTTACACTGGCTTCATGTAGGCCCTATGTGAGCGCATGCGCTTCAAGCTGGCACTTCTCATGTACAAAGCATGCGTGATCATCTGCCATCCTACTTATCTTTTGTGATCACATCTTGTAACTCTGTTAAAGGTCGCTCTTCTCTTCGATCAGCATCTGCTGGAAAGTATGTAGTTCCTGGCACACGTCTTGTTTTTGGCCGGCGTTCTATCACATTTGCTGGTCCTTTCATCTGGAACTCCCTGCCCCTTATGTTCGTAGCTCCCCTAGCGAGACTATCTTTCGCACTAAACTGAAAACTTTCTTATTTGAGTCTACCTATAGATAGTTTTAATGGCCGCCGAACTTCAATGTGCACTTCTGAGCTTTGTAAGGAGGGCATTATCAAATTTCAGTTGTATTGTATTGTACTGTAGTAGGTTCTCGTCCGAATCCAAATAAGTCCGAGTTACTGTTTGCTGTTCGCCAGAGATCTGTGTATTGTGCCATTCCTGGTACCACTCGCATTTTTCTTGTGTAGTTTGTCCTTCTTTGCTTAGTCGCTGCTCGTCTTTCAGCATTGACCTCACCTATCTAATAAGCCTGGATTTCGAACCATTTTCACTCATAAGCTACAGGCGCTTGAAGAACTGACTGGCTCGCTAGCGTTGTTGCAGCAAAAGCTAAAGTGTGTTCTACATTATTATGACAATTTTGAATTTATATTTTAGGCCAATTTTAAACGAAGAAACTCAAATTTTCACCGATATATTGGAATAATTAGTAATGTATCCAAAGCAAATTTTCTGGTCCTTGATCTGTGGTCTGGTTTGCATGGCAACAATTCTATATGTTGGAACACGT
>OX243828.1:10269058-10281558 GCA_945859605.1 Lumbricus rubellus
GCATTCCGTACCCGATTTCGTAGCATTGTCAGTCTTAAGCGCCTTTTCATTGGCCGACCCCATATTATGAATATGCATAACCAGTGACATCATTAAGCACGTTTTGTTTACAGACTGCGGCTTGCGTTGCAATATCAATATTCTTAGGCTATTATGTTTAATAACTCGCAGCCTTTGCGTCCATTAGTCCTATTAGGCTATAATGGCAGTTACGGTGATCGCGAGTTACCTGCTAAGATTTATAAAGTGCTTTACTAAATAGATAGACTACACCAAACAGTTTTGCATATAATGGGATAAAGCTGCGTTGCGTGATTTATTATTGGGCGGATATGTTTTGTAGGCCTAATTAAACTGTTTTAGCTCCATGTAGCCTATTGCAGGCTGTCTGTTCAGCTAGTATAGTTAAGATTTAGGGTATGTATTCTATAATCTGAGTTCCTGCAAACAGTTTCAACTGCATAATTGTACACTGTAACCGATTGCGGTCTTTCAACCGGATTGTTGAATAGACGAAAATTATTATTATACTGCCTCATCCAAAAATTTAAACACCCAATTTTAGTTTAATAATTGTATTTAAAATGTAAGCAATTGGCAGGTAGGTCAAGCTTTAAATGTTGGGACTTCGCTATGTCTGAATCGTGACAAGTTGTCACTAGACTATAGGTTGCGGCCTGTCAGTGACTGTCACAGGCTGTCAACAGTATTGCTAAATAAAGATATTATTTTTTGATGAGCAATGATAAAAGAGTAACACTGGTGTTTTTAGCAAATGTCTTTCTATTATGTAAAGCCATAAGGCTACTTGCATTCATATTAATGTTTTTATTGGTAGGCCTACATGTACTTAGCTCCTTAGGCTATTCATAATTCAGCAGTAACGTTCACTCCTACAGGGCTGTTTTAAGGAATTTTTAGAACTGCATAACGCCACAACCCCTTCTTTCCTTTCCCATCCTTCCAATCGGAGGACAATGACCTCTTTGCTAGTTTTTAACTGTTACAGAAGTGTTTCTACAAATCTATTCCTGTCAGGAAGTCAGAACGTGGAATTAGAATGTCTGTGAACGTGGATGCAAAGGGTTCTGATAATTCGAATGAAGATAACCGTCACACATCCGAATAAAACGTATTTAGGCTTATATGAAATTGCGCATAGACTACACATAGGTTTAAATTTAGGATGATTTTCACTAGAACTGAGATTGACATGAACTACTGTACTTAAACTCGAAATATTAGCCTAGGCCTACTGGTTGTCGAACAGTAGGCATGGAAAATGAGACAGTTCACGAAAACTGAATAAACCTAGAGCTTTTAAAGTTACAATTGGGAATGTGTGGAACACTAATTTCAACTGGTGCGAACAGGTCCGGCCCTAGGGTTTGCGGGGCCCAAGGCAGCATCAGGTCCTCAAGCATAAAATTAGGCAGTTGGATTCCTGTCAATACGGCACTGGTGGGGGATAGTCACCTAAGCTAATAGCACTATTTCATAACAAGCCACACCTATGTGTCCTATACAATATATTTGATTTCAAATGTTACAAGAATGGCAATTTTCCAAAAAGCGATATTATTGTCATTAAAATCAATTACTAATATGTCCCAACTTAAGCAACTATATCCATAAGATAGGACAATAATTTCCATAATCAGATTGCCAGATTGGGAAAATTAATAATGTGAATATTGTAGCATCAGCGAACATGAAAAATTTCAATTATCTATCAAATCAAGACAGCAGCACCGTAAGTATTAACACATTTAGCAGTTCCTAGGTAGAGTTTAATTAATATACGCTATAGCCTACGTGATATGCTATTCGCAACTCTTTAGAGTGGCTTCCTCTGTATATAGAAGTAGCAATTAATAGGTGTGTCCCATTTTATGAAGGGTTCCATCTTAGGTGGCTTTGCCTGCAACCTTATGTAGGCCTATGTAAGTAATGCAACATCATCAGCGCCTGCCACTTAAGGGGCAAGAGAGGCACCGCCACGCAAATTGGGATTTTTTAACAACTGAGGCTTACATTTTGGTTTTTGACAAATTTCTTTGCGCCAGAGCACTAATGATGCTAATTATTTATGAAGTAAATTTATATCTTTTTAGACACCTCTCTGAAAATATCCATGTCCAAAATTTTCTGCTTTGCATTTTCTAGGCTCTCGCTATTTGCGAATTTGAAGCAAAATGAGTTAATCACTGTTTTCCTGAGAACTTTCTACATGCAGGTCTATAGGCTAAAAAGTAGGCTATGGCTGTGAAGAAGTTTCTTTCTTTCAAAATCACCATATCACATTCACGTGACAAAATGACTGCAAGCATAAGCTTATTGTTATGCGACGAAACCATTGTCAATCTCGACAAAGAAAAAAAATTATAACCAGCAGTGCGGGGCCCCTGGAAGCGCGGGGCCCAAGGCGGCTGCCTCGCTCGCCTTGCCCTAAGGCCGGGCCTGGGTGCGAATTTAGGCTACTGAAGTCTAGTAAAATCTAATGTAGGCCCTATTGACTTCTGTAGCGCAGAATTGAGTTTTGGTATCGCAGGAGGCGGTTGATTCAACGAAGCAGACGCCTGATGCATCACATAGGCGCGATGAGTTGGTGGATGACATATTCCCTGGCACGCGCGTAACAACGCGTAACTTTTGCATATTTTTTTTCTCTGATTAGAAGTCTACCTTCACACTTTCGATTACTTCACTATTGAATGGAAACTCCTTATAACTTTAAACGCATCGCAATCGGCCATTTTTCCCCGTATGCCACCAACAAAAGCAACAACAGCGCACGAGAAGGCACTAAACGCGTCATTGGTTATGAATATTCATAATCTGGAACCGGCCAATGAAAAAAGCGTTATGGCTTGCAATGCTACGAAATCGGGTACGGAATGCCTATATGCAGCCCGGGCTCAGACTGGTCCGGATCTCATCCCCTTCCCCCGCCAGTTCAAACCCTCCAGTCCTCTTCCCTCTTCCAGATCCGTCCGGACCTCAGACCGGTCGGTACCTCAACCCACTGTCCCGCCATCGCAGATCTCTGCTCCTTTCCTTCGCCATGCCGGTTCGGACCTCAGACCGGCCGGACCTCAGCCCTCTGTTCCCTGCAGCGCCATTAGGGTATAAATAAGAGGACTGTATGCATGCTAGTGTTGAGTCGCAGAGAGAGAGTCGGTGTCCGGGAGTCGAGCCCAGTCGCAATTGATGTCTCACATGTGAGTCGATGTATGACGTCCACCGAAGTTGAGGTCCAAAAATAAGATAATAATAATAAATTGTAAGCCGATACATGGACATTCATTGCTTTTTGCTTTGGGATGAGGCTGAGTCACATTTAGGGGCTTAGCCCCCTAACCCCTCCCCTGGTGCCGCCAATGGCATAAGCATCTACACTATGATAATATAGTTGATTTCGTTGCCGGTGGTCATTGTCTGGTTTCCTTATTACGAAGTAAGCCGTTTTAGGCATTTTCAGCTTTTTGCTTTGGGGGGGGGGCTGAGCCACGTTTAGGGGGGCTTTGCCCCCCTAGCCCCCCTGCCGCCGCCACTGATAATTGTGTTAATATATTTCTATCAGACACAACATTTTGCAGACTGTACAATGTATGCACAGGGTGGGCAAAAAAGACTTCCTAGGTTTTTTGCCAATATCTTGGCCATAAGTAAGAATTTAGAAATGGATCTTTTATTGACCCACCCTGTACATGTAGTTGCTTATGGATGCAAGTCTTAAAAATCGCAGTAACTGCCGTCATAATGCAGTGGCTAGCTTCAGACATGTATGCGCATGGCAGCTGACTTTCAAGGATATATTTTTTATTATTGCTTCAGAGACGCTATGCACTTCGTCATCTTCTTTTAAGATAATATTTTTTATTGTAAATAATATAAATATTATACAGAACAAGCGAATACTACATATACAACTGTACATGTATATACACACATATCTCTGTAAGTGATGATTATGCAGGTTTTTTTTCTATAGCATGCCTGCTCTGGTTCTCAGACAATTCGGAGCTGGGCAATTCGGAGAAGGACAATTCGGAGCCGGACAATTCGGAGACGGACAATTCGCACCGGACAATAATATAAAATTCGCGATGGGACTTTCACTTTTACGTAAGATTTTCCTAGCCTACCAGTCTCCATCTCCAAATTGTATTACAGTCCAAACTAATAATAATCTGATACCTAACTAAAAGGCATAAAAACTAAGGGCCTCGGAATAAAAAATTACATTGATCTAAATGAGACGCCTCTAAGCTGATAATTATTTACTTCATTTAAACTACAAATCTCAGTTTCTTTTTCTGTTTTTGAATTAATTTTAGAAGATCAGACAACATTTGTTTGGTGTCATTAATTATTTTTCTACCGATGATAGATAAAAGTTTGATCGCCGTGAGCATCTCTTAGGAGTGCACAATTTTTATGTGCACTCCGAATTGTCCGGGTTCGAATTGTCCCGTTTTCATCCGGTCCAAATTGTCCGTCTCCGAATTGTCCGGACACCGTCTGCTCTGTATCTGTCTCTATGTTTTTTTCCTCTCTGTCTGTCTGTTTGTCTGTCTGTCTGTCAGTCCGCCTGCCTGAAGGGTGTCTGTCTGTTTGTCTAACTGTCTGTCGGTCCGTTTTCCGTCTTTCCCTGTCAGCCATGGTGCATGAGACCGTACGTCATATATAGGCCTACTTGCCGCAGTTGCCAGAATAACGGCGAATCGTACATAGGCCTCACTTAGGCTCACTATTCTGAAAAAACGTACGCGGACATTAAAAATGTAATTGCATTTGCACTTTGGCAGAATGAGGAAAACACGTTTCATGGAAAAATAGATGTAAGATTACATCTATGCAAATGATTGTTTTTTTGGACAAATAAATGATGTAGATTATCATGAGGCAGCTGCTGCAGAATCAAATTATTATTATTTTGTGCTGAATGTGGCAGTTAGCCTAATTCAACGACACCGATTCCGATACTAAACAGATGAGTTATGCACACGAGTGAATACTAAACCAACAAGTCTCCAAAGTACGGCAAAAATAACGTACGCGTACCGTGCGTATATATATATATATATATATATATATATATATATATATATATACGCACGCTATCGAAAACAACGCACGTAGGCTCCAGTACGTTATGAACGCATTTTGCTGTCGGCGTTATGTACGGGTCCCGTGTGTGCTCATGCCTGCCTGATTGCCTGTTTGTCTGTCCGCCCACCTGCATGCCCGCCTGCCTGCCTATCATTGTTTTGGTATACCTGAGTTCACGCTTCCTGTAACCGACTTTGACACTTTTTCTCATTTTCGTTCTGTTCCGACAGAATATAGGCCTATTCGTTTTAGTCCTGAGATGGATCGGCGCAGACGATAACACAGGCGTTGATTACACTCGACTGGACGTCCGGGACAAGCAAAGAAGGACGACCTAAGAGCGGAGTATGGTTGTTAGATGGATCTACTAACCCCATCCATCCACTCGGTCCGCCCTGGATGAGGGGTGGGGGTGTAATGGGGAAGGTCCCTAGCCACCAATTCAGTAGATGAATGCCTCCTCAACTGCCCTGCTCATTTATTTATGACTGCTTGTGATCCTCATCTTATGAGCTACATGTGTCATTCCTTTTATTGTGCATGCACATACATGACATACGTGTCATACATGACGCGCTGTCGTCATGACAGCACGACGTGTAGGCTATATGTCAGGGTTCAAGTCTGTTGGTGTCTGCTTGTCTGTTTGTCTGTCTGTCTGTCTGTCTGTTTGCCTTCTCTAATTACTTGTTTGTCTCTGTGTCTGTCTGTGCATCTGTCTTTTTTTTTTTATCTCTGTGTGTATCTGTCTGTGTGTTCTTGTGTTTTGTCCGTGTTTTTGTCTGTCGGTGTCTGCTTGTCTGTCTGCTTGTTTGACTGTCTCTAATTACTTGTTTGTGTGTGTGTCGCTGTGCCTGTCCGTCTGTGCATCTGTCTATCCATATGTCTGTGGGTCTGAGTCGGAGTCTGTCTTTGCGCCTCTGTATAGAATAGAAGGAAAGCAGTGAGAGCAAAATTGCGCCGAAAGATAAAATTTCAGGTGAACGACTAAGAATTGAAATAAGGTATACTGGGCCCGGTAGCGCAATGGATAACACGCTCGCGTAGAGTGCGAGGGTATAGTAAGTTCAAGCCCCCGTTGGGCGGATTTGATTTGTAGGCTGCTATTAGCGCCATGTAATATTGCAAAGCTGTCTGCTCAGTTGGTAACTTGGTAGTTAAGTTTAATTAAGATTACCGGTACTGCATAACTTGTAAATGTAAAGCGCAGTGCGTCTTGCAGGCATTTCAATAAAGAAAAGATTATTTATTAATTATTTTTAATCATAAATGTTTCCGTCGAAGGTCATGCCAGATTGAAATTGCTGAATTGCGGATTATTCAGTTTTTAAAACCTTTATAAGCTCCTGAATAAGCAGTATTCATTAGTCTATACCAGCAAACCATGACATTTTGGTGTAGGCCTAACCATTTTTATTGAATTCTATACCATGAGACCGATATCTGTAGGCCTACTATGCCTTTAAAACCGTTATAATTATTTTATCGGAAACAAATGACGTCATAAGCGTTGACAATCGAGGCTCGAAATTTTATAGCCTTGCGCAATTTACTTAAAATTCGTCTTTGTTAGCGCTCGATTCACGGATATGTTGCTATGTTATTCTCGAGGTTCTGAGGATTTTATCTGTCGTAAGTCTATCGGTGAGAATTCAGTACAATTATTTTTCAGTATAGAAAAATAATTATTTCTTTTATTCTCAGCGATCATCAAGCCACTTAAATTTTCGCCATCATGTTTAACCCTTTAATGCCGAGATGGTAGTACATCAAGATCAATTGATTCTAAGAACCTTGGTAGTACATTGTATGGGAAATCCTATACCCTTCGGCATTAAAGGGTTAAATGGCCGGATGACGTAATAACCGTCGCGGCAACGATTGTCTCCTGAGGTCGTAGCGTAGCCATGGGCGGAGACTTGGGGGGGGGCATAGGGGACGGTTTCCCTCAATGAATGTGTTGGGGGAACCGTCCATACATTTGTTCCTCCCCCTGCCATGGGCGGAGACTTAGGGAGGACAGGGGACGGTCCCCGATCAATGAATGTGTTGGCGAACCGTCCATGCATTTGCCCCCCCCCCCCCCCGCCATGGGCGGAGACTTAAGGGGGACAGAGGACGGTCCCCGATCAATGAATGTGTTGGGGGAACCGTCCATGCATCCCCCCCATCGTTAAGCGCTAAGCCATGTACAGTTGTACACTTCATACGAAGACACTGGCGACGTTGAAAATGGAAGATTTAGCATATTATTGGTTCTATATGAAATGACTAAAAAAAAGGTCATAATTTTTTGGCAGGGAAATCGTACGTTTTCCTGAAAATTTGGCCGAATGACTAAAAAAAGGTCGTCAGATATTTTTGCCGAAAATTTCGGTCGGCCTTTCAGCCGTTCGTCCACCCAAAAATCACGCGTCCTTCCTTTGGCGGCCACTCGTTCGTCCCCCGCAAGTTGCAGACCAAATCTCCGCCCATGAGCGTAGCCCGTTTTCTTTTCAAACATTAGTTCAATATGACGCTCATCAAGCTGCAAGATTGTGTCGTGGACTCTCTTAACAAGACCAAATCACTCCAGCTCTTCGCTCTTTACACTGGCTCCCTATGTGAGCGCATGCGCTTCAAGCTGGCACTCTTCATGTACAAAGCATGCTCTGATCATCTGCCATCCTACTTATTTTCTACGATCACATATTGTAACTCTGTTAAAGGTCGCTCTTCTCTTCGATCAGCATCTGCTGGAAAGTATGTAGACAATAATGTAGTTCCTGGTACACATCTTGTTTTTGGCCGGCGTTCTTTCACATTGCTGGTCCTTTCATCTGGAACTCCCTGCCCCTTATGTTCGTAGCTCCCCTAGCGAGACTATCTTTCGCACTAAACTGAAAACTTTCTTCTTTGAGTGTATAATGGCCGTCAAACTTTAATGTGCACTTCTGAGCTTTGTAAGGAGGGCATTATCAAATTTCAGTTGTATTGTATTTGGTTCTCGTCCGAATCCAAATAAGTCCGAGTTACTGATTGCTGTCCGCCAGAGATCTGTGTATTGTGCCATTCCTGGTACCACTCGCATTTTTCTTGTGTAGTTTGTCCCTCCTCGCTTGGTCGCTGCTCGTCTTTATCAACCGATAAATATCAGCGTTGACCTCAACTAACTTATAAGCCCGGAGTCCGAACCATTTTCACTCATAGGCTGCATGCACTTGAAGAACTGACTGGCTCGCTAGCGTTGTTGCAGCAAAAGCTAAAGTGTGTTCTACATTATTATGACAATTTTGAATTTATATTTTAGGCCAATTTTGAACGAAGAAACTCAAATTTTCACCGAAATATTGGACTAATTAGTATAATGCGTCCAAAGCAAAGTTTCCGGTTCTTGATCTGTGGTCTGGTTTGCATGGCAACAATTCTATATGTTTTAACACGTTTCGTCTCTGCGTCTCCGTTAATAAACAAAGTTCTCAGCTTCACAGACGACAGAGTGAAGCTGCCGGGCCTACAGAGACTCGAACCGTTGCAGTTTGCGAATCAATCTGACGTGGAGTGCGTCAATGCGACGTTCAAGACAATGCACTTCCCGATGTGCATCTATGATCCAAAGAAGGTCGATACTGTAGTCTCAGCTGTGGTGATTGATGGTTATAGCTACGATGAGGCCAGTATAGTTCAAAATTGGATTGGTTTATGTCGCAAGCACCCCGATATGTCGTTTGTCGATCTCGGTGCAAACCTTGGACTATATTCGCTGCCGATTGCACATTCAGGAATACATGTTGTCTCAGTCGAAGCCAACAAGGACACTGCGAGACGATTGGCACAGTCCGTTCATCTCGGTCATATAGAAAATAACATTGACGTACTTCATTATGCTCTTTCCAACGAGGAATCGACGACCACTTTCCTTAAGTCTGCTCACTTGAATCCTTCTGATACTTTTATGGTCGGCAATGCGTCATGCCCCGGGTGTCTATCGGTTAATGTGACGGTACTAAACAAACTATTACCATTCATAAGAGGCAAAAAAGCAGTCTTCAAAGTCGATATACAAGGGGCAGAGATTAAGGTTTTCCAGGAGAAAGGTGCTGCCAATTTCTTCGACGAAATCGATGTTCCGCTGGTCCAGATACATGTAGAGTGGATTCTCTATCCAAGATACTATGGTAAAACGGAAGACAGTAGGCGAAAAGTTGATCGATTTTTGGAATTTTTCTACAAAAGAGGATACGATGTGTATGACCCAAGATCGGAAAAGAAATTGGATGCCGACTGGAAAAAGTGGACTGTCGACGTTCTGTTCAAAAAGAAAGACTTGCCAAAAAACCAACTGTTTCTTATATGAATGGAGTTCCTAAGTGCTCGCATGTATATTCCTTTCGGATTATATTAGGTATGCCGTATTATAAGCACATTGGAATGAACCTCGATATTATGACCAGACATACTCGTTCTCTGCCTTCTTTTGACCCATATTTTGTTACTAGTTTCTCAATTTTTAACAATTTGTTGCTACGTTTAGCCTATAAATATCAACAGTGTTTTTAAATGTTATTTTGTAACCTTGGACAAATGAATATTAGTTTTAAAAAAACAATTACTATTAGTATATACTGAATTCTTATATACTATTAGTATATACTAAATGCTAATTAATATTGGTATAATAATTAGGAGCGTTGCTTGTTGCATTCTGTTATCTATATGAATATAACATCTACTGCGTTGATTCGATTTTATTGTGCTCTGATCATGCACCCGAATCTGTTTCCCGCTTCCTTCAAAGATAAGCTTATTTCTGTCATGCAGTCATTATGGAATTGCTTTTGTGATCTCTTCAACGCAAGGATCGAACGTGTGCTACTGAGATACAAAGCGCATTTTGGTCATATAATTATATTATGTAGACTCCATGTAGGCCTATATTAAATATATATTATAGTATATGTATAGGCCTATATATATTATAGTATATGTATAGGCCTATATATATATATATATATATATATATATATATATATAAATAGTAACGTGACTCCCGTGATTATTAATTTTCTAAAAACAGTATTGTAGTTCAGAAGAATACTGAGTCCTCGATTCGATGATGACAACGGTTTTTTTTACCGCGTTCGATTATATGAATATAATGTCGCGTTCTTCATGTAGGCCTAGCCTATGTGCTGCAGGGCTTTTTTAGCGTGCAGTTGTACGAAAAATGTGCAGTTGTAGAAGCACTTCTGTACAGTTAAAACTAGTAAAAAAAGGCCATTGTCCTCCAATCGGAAGTAATTTACCATGGATGATTGGAAAGGAAAGAAGTTGTGCAGTTCTAAAAATTCCTTAAAAACAGCCCTGGTATGTGTAGGCCTTAAAAACAGCCCTGGTATGTGTAGGCCTAAATGTGTAGGCTATGTATATATGTATATGTATTTATGCATGTACGTTTGTATATACAAAAGCATGCATATATACACATGTATATGTCTATATGTGTCTGAGAGGTTGATGACTTGCTGAATAGGAACTCTAATAAACTCAAGGACACACCATGCAGGAAACCTGTCGTGCACTCTCTCTCTCTCCTCTGTATTTGTATCTGTGTCTCTCTGTGTTTCTCTATCCCTGTCTGTGTCTATCCCTGTCTGTGTCTAGCTCTCTCACTCTCTGTTTGTCTGCCTGTCCTTCTCTTTCTTTTTCTCCTTCTCTCTGTCTGTGTCTCTGTCTGTCTATCTTTTTTTCAGTTTGTCTGTCTGTCTTTCTCTCTCTCTCATTCTCTCTTATTTTCTCTACTAGCATCATACTCAAAAAGTCATTTCTGTGTAACAATGCTCGCGTTACAAATTCAATTAATTAATTAATAATACAACAAGTGAGATGAGTATGATTACTTCTTATTGAATAAGAGCTCTATATCTAGAGTAACGACCCCAAGAACAGATCTATTTCAGTCTCTCGGTTTCTCTGTGTGTCTGTATGCATAACGTGCTACATATATAAAAAATAATTTTTATATAATAACTTTTTCACTTTTTCTTTGTCTGCCTGCCTGCCTGCCTGCCTATCTGTCTGAGACATGTCTCTCTTTCTAATAGTCTCTACACATTTTCTGTCTATCTTCTCGTTATGTGATTGTCTAATTCAGACGACCTTGGTATTAGCGACCTTAAACTACGTGATATACCACGGAATTGAATTCAGTGATGAATTAACTGAGTGGGGTTTAACGAGAAAACAACTTTAAGTCATGAATGTCCGTCCTCTTTCGATCTTAGGGATGGCATGAATCCTTCAGCTCCCCATTAGGCTACTCACGACCTTTACCAAGCCGCAAGCCATGGACGGAAACCTAGGGGGACAGTGGAGACGGTCCCCACCCCCAAAGTTTCCGTCCAGGTTTCCGCCTATGCCGCAAGCGTATACATAGCACTGTATTTCCAGCTCAGAATCGTGACCTCGTATAACACCCGAATGTCTTAAGGCGCGTATATACCTTAAGCTAAGCGCATGGGTGCGTCATGTCTGGGGGGTGTCTACAGATGTCCAGTGGAGATATCAGAGTCCGGTTGCTATAGAGACTGGAGAGAGGAGGATGGGGTTTTGTTGAGGACGTGGAAGCGTGGAAGGCAGGTGATTGGATGGATTATATGGAATGAATCCACATCTAAGCTTTCAGTGAAGTTCGTTCAAATTTCAGAATATATACAGGGTGGCTCAAAAAAAAACGTACCAGCGGATAAAACGCGATAACTTCTCAACCGATTGACATTTTTCTCCGAAAATTTTCCAATTTGTAGGGGAATGAATTTTCAACAATCCCTGTAAGTTTCAGTTGAAACTTTTCATGTTTGCAAAAGTTACAGCTGTTCAAACTTAAAATTTCGTTTTTTCAAATTTTCGCGGAAAATGAACGTCACTTGTAGATTTCCATGTCAAATGATATCACTTTTCACTACGACCTCAGAATTTCGTTTTACACTTTATTGTAAGGTATAATGAGAGTGTCCACTCCCTGCCTTAGCACAAGCTCAACTTCTTTTTGTGAAGCTCAGTATGGCCTTGTTGGTCGGGTCCTGCGGCAACTGACCCCACATTAGCAGCAAGACTTGCTTCAGCTGGCCAATGTTCTCCAACTTGGGATGAAATGTCTTGCAGCGTTCCAGAATAGTTCACCAGACGTGATAAGCAAGAGGACTAAGGTCTGGCGAGTTTGTTAGTCACCTTTGCCAATAAATTTACTGCATTTGATGGCAAAAATAAGGTAGCGTCATCATAATCAGCCTTGCCGTGCGAGCAAGCAGGCGCACCGTCCTGCTGGAAATTAAAACCAGATGTTAGAGCATGCCTGGTCTTCAATGAGTCTGGGTAAGAGAGTTCAGCGATGAGTTTGACATTTA
>OX243828.1:10286558-10649058 GCA_945859605.1 Lumbricus rubellus
CTCTAAATTAGAGGCGCATCAAATACAATACAGCACAATAAAGAAAAATTTTGAATTTAAGATAGCGATTTTAATGCCAATATGGTGAGAGTTAATAAACAAGTAATTCTGTCTATCTGTCTGTCTGTCTGTCTCTCTATCTCTGTCTGTCTCTGTCTCTGTGTCTTTCTCGCTCTGTCTCTCTCTCTGTCTGTCTCTGTCTGTTTCTGTCTGTCTCTGTCTGTCTCTCTCTCTATCTCTCTCTGTCTCTCTCTCTGTCTCTCTCTGTCTCTCTCTGTCTCTCTCTGTCTCTCTCTGTCTCTCTTTCTGCCTCTGTCTCTCTCTGTCTCTCTGTCTCTCTGTCTCTCTCTGTCTCTTTCTGTCTGTCTCTCTCTCTGTGTCTCTCTCTCTCTCACTCTCTCACTTAGTAGTTGCTTATGCCGTGTTTCTACTCTCCTGGTCAAAGCGTTTCAGTCATACGACAAGGCTTTTCCTCATTTCTTTCGACCTAAAGTCAAGATGCATGCATGTTGCCCGCTCCCATAGCACAGTCTTGAACGCAATCACACTTTGCTAGCCGCATTACTGAAAATGTTTTCCTGTTCTGCGCAGTTTCAAGTTGCAACAGCAGCAGGGGCGGAAACCTGGTCCGAACTTTAAGGGGGGGACGGACGAGCGGCTGAAGGACGATCGCTGAAGCGCGAAGCTCCGAGTTGGGAGGGGTGAAGGAAGGCTGTTTTTTAATATTCACATCTAATTGTAGCATTTTAGCTGTCCTCAAAAATAAAAAATGATCCATTTTCTCAGTTCCGATAGAAGTAGTTCAAACTGTAATTTTTTTTGAACACGATCGGAGTGCAGATTATATTAGACACCTTTTTAAAGTTTATATTATGAATTTATATAATGATGGAATTTGCCAAATTTCACACAATTGCTTTTCAAAAAACATTCGAAGCATTTAACATAGACACCTCTGTAATGCATTAAATCTACGATACATATATATAAAAAACATGCAATCAGTACGATTTTTTATTCAAATTCATGACTAAATTCTTTGCGTTAATTTTTTATATGCAAATTATGTTTAATAGAAAGACTGGAAAGATAGTATGGTTTAAAAAAAATTAGATTTCCAGATTGAGCAGCGCCGGAATAAACACTGATAGAAATGAAAACATACTCATGTCTATAATATCATATCTGCTATCAGAGCATTTCAAAGGAAGTTTCAGAACTGCATGACTCTTTGTCAACCATTCGATCTTCCCTAGTATATAACTGCCAATAAGATGACAATGAATTTTTTGAAACTATTTTTAGCTGTGAGGATGATATTTTACAACTCTCTAAGACCAGTATAACTGCCTTTTTAAAAATCAACACATCTATGTGAACTTGCAAGTTTAAAAGCCCTGCCAACTCTCATAATCCTAATCCATAGCCTAAATCCGTTCAAGAGACCAAATCGTGGGCGAAGTTTGGTTTCCATTCATGGGGGCTAAAAAACTTGAAGTTTGGATGTGAGGCGGAGACTTGGTCCAGATTGAGCAGCGCCGGAATTTTTTTCCCGATTCAAAAGTTAATGAGCTTTTTTAGTCATCGAGTTTAATTGAAATCTAATTTTAAAAAAAACATACTATCTTGAGTAAACACCTTTTTTAGTCATCTAGTTTATTTGAAATATCATAAAACCTTACTTTTTCCCGTAATAATCTTTTTTAGTCATCTAGTTTAATTAAAATATCATATATCCATACTATTTTCCGTAAACACCTTTTTTAGTCATTGAGTTTAATTAAAATCTCATAAAAACCATACTTTTTTGCGTAGACACCTTTCTAGTGATCGAGCTTAATCGAAATATAATAAAACCATAATTTATTCCGTAAACACCTTTTTTAGTCATATAGTTTAATTGAAATATCATAGATTCATACTATTTTCCGTAGACACCATTTCTTAGTCATCAACTCATCGAGTTTAATTAAAATCTCATAAAACCATACTGTTTCGCGTAAACACCTTTTTTAGTCAATGAGTTTAATTGAGATCTCATTAAACCATAATGTTTCCGTAAACACCTTTTTTAGTCATAGACAATTTTATATTCTCATAAAAACCATATTATTTTGCGTAAACGTATTTTTTGGACATCGAGTTTAGTTTAAATCTCACAAAAACCATACTATTTTCGGGCAAAAAATTATGTTGACCTTTTCTTAGTCATCGGGTTGAAATCTCATAAAAAACATTCTTTTTCCTTACACACGACGAGTTTAGTAGAAATCTCATGAAGCCAGACTAACTTTCCGGACACACCCGTTTTAGTCAACGACTTTAATTGAAGTCTCACAACAACCATGCTATTTTCCCGGACAAAAAAGTGTTAATCATCGGATTCAAGTTTCATTCGTGAAAGTTTCTTGGGGGCTAACCCCGGAATCTGTACAATTTTTCTTGTGACAGACCCGAATCTGGGCCTTCTTGAGGGGTTTGAGCCCCCTTAGACCGTAAAAAACTCCGCCCATGGACCCACTGATGTTCTATATCCCATTGTTCGTTTTCAAGAGGAATAATAAACAAAATACTTACTTACTTACTTACTTACGTATTTACTTTCCATATTACTTCGAAAGTTGAACGTGACGCTGATTTGAGCCTGAAGAGAAGCTGAATTGGATGTAGCAGAAACCCGATGACATTGTGAATTTGTGACGTTGGGTGCTAGCAAGGCTTTTGTAATAATTGGTAACATGTTAAAAGAGGTGTCTTATTTATACAGTATAAGGTTCGCAAACTACCCAACGTTGGATTAAATAACTTTTGGTTAGAGCCTGGATTGCTCTGGAATTCATATCATTATAAATATTTACTTCATCTGCTAAACATTTTTTTCTCTCTAGTTCACTACTGAAGATTGTGTACATGTCCTAACGCTTGAACATTGGGGGGGACAAATGCATGGGCCGTCATCCCCAACGTCTTTATTGGGGGGGGACCGTCCCCCGCTGTCCCCCCTAGGTTTCCGCCAGTGAAAGCAGATTGGCTGTTGCAGACTTGAATTATATAGCGCCAGTTTATTAGCCTTTCTCCTCTGACCCGGTCGTTTTTTTTTATATAGCGCTGAGATATTTCGAAGATTTACACACACATGTTTCCAAGCTGTAGGCCGTTGAACTGCAGATGCACTACAATGAAGATTGACGTGTCTTAAGCGAATAAATTTGCAAAAACCGAATAGTTTTGTAGTTAAAAAATATAGGTGCCAATCTTCCTGAGGGGAAGGGGGCAAGTTTCTTCGCTTCCGTTTTAAAGCCGCTTCTCAGCTATTCCTCTCTCATCTTAAGACGGCTTTGTTAGGCCGCATTGGAAGTACTGTGAGCGCCTCTGGGCAGTCTAATGAAGAGGAGCTATAAAAATTTCATGATTAATGAACAAAAAAGTAGAATCAGAATCAGCGCTGCACATAAGAAGAAGAAGAAACTTGCTCCCCCGCGGGAAGATTGGCACCTGCTTTTTCTGGATACAGCTTGCTGGCTTTTAACAAATTTCTTCGCGTTAAAGCACTACTGATACTAATGATGCACAGAATGAAACTGAGAAATTTACATTTAGACACCTCTATGAAAACTACAGATATTCTTAATTTCCTGCTTTGCAACTTTCAAACTCATGTTAGAAACTTTAAACCGTTACCATTGTGTGCCCAATGTTTAATATACAGGGTGGCTCAAAAAAAAAACCCCACCAGCAAAAATGCAATATCTCCGCAACCAATCGAGCTTATTCTATGAAAATAACAGGATTTGTAGAGGAGAGAATTTGCAACAATCCCTGAAAATCTCAATAATGAATCTGCATTACTTCAGAAGTTACAGCTGTGCAAAAATCGTTTTTCATTTTTTCGATTTTTCGCAGAATCACTTTCCAATACCTGTGATTTCTTTAAGTTTGTTTTGCAAATTTCAACACATAAAGTGATGATGATGTCTTATGACCTCACTAAGAGCTGTAAATAAGCTGTTTATGAAGCAATCTGGTAGTATTAGGTGATATTTTATATATTAAGGTCTCAAACTGTGTGTCCGTACTGAACGTCATGGGCAAAGTTTCTGCAGATGATAAAGTGGGAACTCGGGCGTTGCGTGATCAGAGGCTAGGGTATTGCAAGATCATAGCAAAATACCCAGTGAAAAGTGGAGCCTGAGCACATTGAAGGCTATCTGTAGACGTGATTATATAGCAAAAGTCAGATGTCGAAAGAGAGACAGAAAGACAGTGGTCGTTTGGTCTGACGGAAAAAAGCACGATGTTCACAAAATTCGCTTGGTAGTCGCAAAGGTAAAGTTTGCAAAGCACATCATGGCTTCGGCGTCAAATCTGCTGGCGTGTGTTACGGCTGCAAGGAAAGAATGCACTTTATCCCATTCAGTTGGCTAAATGTCAAACTTACCGTTGAACTCTGTTACCCAGACTCATTGAACACTGAAGGCATGTTCTAACATTTGGTTTATTTTCCAGCAGGACGGCCCGCCTGCTTGCGCGCACGGCAGGGTTGATTATGATGATGCTATCTTATTGCCATCAACTGCGGTAAATATATTGGCACAGGTGAATGACCATCAAACTCGCCAGACCTTAACCCTTTTGTTTATTACGACTGGGAAGCTATGCTGGAACGATGCAAGACATTTCATCCCAAGTTGGAGAACGTTGGCTAACTGAAGGAAGTCTTGCTGGTAATGTGGGATCAGTTGCCGGAGGAGTCGATCAACAAGCCCATACCGAATTTCACAAAAAGAATTCGAGCTCGTATTAAAGCAGGGAATGTACACTACCATCATACTTTACGATAAACTGTAAAATGGATTTGTGAGGTGGTAGTGAAAGGTGATATTATTTGACATGGAAATCAACAAATGACGTTAATTTTTCCGCGGAAATTCGAAAAAACGGAATTGAAAGTTTAAACAGCTGTAACTTTCGCAAACATGAAAATTTTAAAGTGAAACTTTCAGGGATTGTTGGAAATTCATTCCCTTACAAATTGGGAAATTTTCGTAGAAAAACATCAATGGGTTGCGAAGATATTGCATTTTATCCGGTGGGGTATTTTTTTTGAGCCACCCTGTAGTCCCTCTGCCTGGGAGTGGGGACATTCAGGTTTCTGCTGAGGGGGTGGTGGTGGTGGTGGTTAATGGCCATTTTAGAACGGACGGCAGCGCAAAGTCAGACACCGACGACACCCTTGACAGGCAATAATTTTCTGACGACCTTTTTTTAGTACATCTTGATGCGCTATCGAATTCTTTTGCAAACAACAGTTGTCGAATTTTTCTGGGGGCCCCGAGGGCGGAGAAGTGGAACGCCACGCGTATCATTTTTCCGGGGGGAAATGGTGCGTACATGTATGTACATCTAAACAACACCTCGCAAATTTTTCTTGGGAATCTCATTCCTGGGGAGGCTCCGAGAAACGTCTATAGAATAAGCAGTGCATTGTGTTTTACCTCCCACTCCTTGCAGAAATATCTGCCGCGTTGCACACGATCAGACGGACCTGATTGCAACGATAGGCTACATTCCGTTTGTTTTATTGAACTCTAAAATGCTATCACTCACACATAAATGTCTGCAGTGGCTAGACAATTTCCGCGTGTGACTTTGTGAGCCACATCCCATGTAGCCGACTCTATATATAGCAAAAAGTTTATGGGTCTTTTTCTGGAGGTTTTGTTGTTGATGGTTGTCAGTGGGGCATTGAAAATCGCAAATGAAGTCATTAAATTGCAAGAAAGGAATAAAAGGAATAGAGATATTCGAGAGATGAGAGAGAGAGAGAGAGAGAGAGAGAGAGAGAGAGAGAGAGAGAGAGAGAGAGAGAGAGAGAGAGAGAGAGAGAGAGAGAGAGAGAGAGAGAGAGAGAGAGGGAGGGAGGGAGGGAGAGAGAGAGTGAGAGAGAGTGAGTGAGTGAGTGAGAGAGAGAGAGAGAGAGAGAGAGAGAGAGAGAGAGAGAGAGAGAGAGGGAGAGAGAGAGTGAGAGAGAGTGTGAGAGAGAGTGCGAGAGAGAGAGTGTGAGTGAGAGAGAGAGAGGGAGAGAGAGAGGCAGACAGAGAGACAGACAGAGAATGTCTCTCTCTCTCGATGCAACAATTGATTCTCAGCATCATGTTTGCTGCAGTCGTTCGTGTGTACATAAAAGCAGTGAATGCGATCAGTGAAACCGTCACGACCGGGTGGGCGTGTGTGTCCGACTGTCCGTGTGTTCGTGCGTGTGTGCAGCACGAACGCACGAACGAACGGACGCACACACACCTAACTGATGAGTTTCGTGATCGTGCAATAAAATGGATGCAGAATAGACCGAAAAAAATAAGCAACAGATTTTTATCAATGTAGATAATATATGTGTAGTTATATACAATCATGTATATATGTATTTAACTATATATATAATATTATACATGTGTATATATATATATATATATATATATAGGACACGTATCACATGGTCGCCTGGTGCCGTCAGCTCGTGGAGCTATGGCGACAGTCACGATGGATGTGCTATCGTACGCTGGCGTATAGAGTGCGAGAGGTAGTGAGTAACTATGAGTTCGAACCCCCGTTGGGCCGATATGCTTTGTAGGCTGCTATTAGCGGCGTGTAATAATTGCAAAGCTGTCTGTTCAGTTAGTAGTTAAGTTTAATTAAGATAACTGCATATAAGCAGCATAACTTGTAAATGTAACGCGCAGTGCGTCTTGCAGGCGTTTAAATAAAGAAAAACTATTATTATTATTATTATTATTATTATTATTATTATTATTATTATTATTATTATTATTATTATTATTATTATTATTTAACTCGTCGGTTGCATCTCCTGTTGCATTTTGTCTTCACTTTATTCTTTTCTCTGTATTACGTTCTCGAGTCAACAGACGCATGCATTGCAGAGACGAACGAGATTTGAAGAGAATCTCGTCCTTCGCGAGATTGAACCACTTCTGGTTATACCACCGGGAAGAGCTTTGAATAGGCTTTGTTCCGGGATCAATTGAGAAGCGCGGTGGTGTAGGGTTGGCGTCGGTGCCTTGGAGCCGTTTAATTCTATAGCATACACTTGCGGCAACTAGTCCCTTGTGTCCTCTGCTGCTAGGCGTCGGTGCCTTAGAGCCGGAGGGTTCCAGGTTCAAATCCATCTCATGAAGCCGCCGCGTGGGGACTTTGAGTAAGTCTTTCAGCGCTCAATTGTTTGGTCGCTTCGGCGTGAAACTCCGATGCAGTGTTCGCGCTGTAGTCGGAAGCGCCTCTGAGTAGAGAGCTTGAATAGGCGGCAGGCGCTATAGAAATGGAGAAAGAAATAAAATGAAAATGAGTGTCAACAGCCGCACAGCACAGACGGACGAGGTCTGAATCTCGTTCTCCGCGAGAAACTGACTCACTTCTCGTGATACGACCGTCAGTGGCGGATCCAGAACTCTTACAGAAGGGGCCCAAAAAAATTTCTTGGGACACGGGGAAAAAACTTCGTCTCGTTGGTCGCCAAAAAAGTCGATGACCTTTTTTTTAGTCATCAGTCTTTGGGTGCACATAGACTATATTATATTATTAATATTGACTTTTTATATAGCATACCTTCATCCGCCCAAAAAGTTGATGACCTTTTTTTTGGTCCTCCAGCCGAAAACCTTATGGGGGGGGGGGCACGTCCCATGCAATTTTCTTTAAAGGGGGGCCAATATGGCATCACACTACTATTCGTATTACTAATTTCAGACCGAATGGGGCCACGTCCCATGGCAATTTATTTTAAATCGGGGGGGCCAATATGGCATCACACTACTATTCGTAATACTAATTTCAGACCGAATGGGGGCCACGTCCCATGGCAATTTATTTTAAATCGGGGGGGCCATGGCCGGATTGGCCCCCCTGGATCCGCCACTGACGACCGAAAATGGCTTTGAATAGGTTTTGTTCTGGGATCAACAGGACGTCGCATCTTAGTAAGTATACGGTATCTTTCAGGAAAGAACGGATGCTTAGCAGCTGCGAACGTGAGAAGCTATTGATGCACAAAGTGTAATTGAGACATCCACATTTTAGAAACCTCTATGAAAAATACCCATGTTCAAAAAATCTCCTGCTTTGCATTTGTCAAACTCTTGCTAAATTATGTAGACTTTGAGATCAATCAATCAATCGTAATTTATATAGCGCTCCTTCAAGGTACCTAATCAGAGGCGCTCTCGGTCGAGATCAAGCGGTGAAAAAACAGTCCTAAACAGTTTGTGCTACTCCTGCAAAATTATCTACGGGTCTGGGCACCCATATAGTTACGAAAGCAGTCAAAATATCCTAATTCTCCAGCTCAGCACCATAGATAAATGGATAGGTGCAATGGTGCATAGATATACACATGCATTGATAGTCATACATGTACATACTAACACGCATGGAATCTCTGTGTCTTTCTATTTGTCACACTGTATGTCTGTCTATTTCAGCATGAGTCATAACGGAGCTGTTCGTATTGCATCGTGACGTGCGTCAAGATTTCGAAATGAAATTCTTTTTTTACTAGACATATGTAACGTTCATTAGCATCTGTTTATATATACAAATACATGTATATAAGATATTATCTATATATATATAAAATATATGTATATACGTTCATTAGCATCTGTTTATATATAATATAATATATATAATATATATATATATGATATATGTATATACGTTCATTAGCATGTGTCCAGCAAAATCAGATGGAGTGGGAAACATAAGAAATGAGAATTTAAAAACATGCACCATCTAATCATGTCTGTCGCTGTCCACATAGGTAGGTATGCATACATACCTTGAAAAGTTCATAGAGATTTTCTTTTCAAGGATGCACTGTCGCTATATAAATGCTGTGATATATGCATCCCTTCATACATACATATTTTTTATTTTTTATTTTATTTAGCCTTTTGCAGAACGCGTCCAGCCACTGAACAGCAGCCTCATCAGCCACATATATACATACATACATACATACAATCATACATACATACATACATACATACATACATACATACATACATACATACATACATACATACATACATACATACATACATACATACATACATACATACATACATACATACTGAACATACATACATACATACATACATACATACATACATACATACATACATACATACATACATACATACATACATACATACATACATACATACATACATACATACATACACACATACACACAGATACATACATACGTACATCGGTTGTCCTAAATCAAAAATTTCTTGTGACTTCTGCTCAATTACTTTGTCTAAAATCTGTGCACAGTGCGGCGCATGATTGTTATTATTCTCTTCAGAATAATCCTTATAATGCGTTCAGTAATTCTAGTTTGCTCTAAAGGTAAGATTATCTTTTGCCAGAGTAGCAATTACTGCTTGTTTTCTCCAGGCTGCTGTTTCACGAATTATTCTGAAACTAATTACTTCATCTCATTCTCCTCATGGGCGGCGTTTGGTTTCCGTTCTTGGGAGGGCTAACCCCGAGTCTGGGCCTTCTTAGGGGGGCTAACCACGAAAAAGGATTCCATTTTCATGGTAAAAAAGTTGAATCTGGGTCTTCTTTGAGGGGCTTAGCCCCCCCCTAGCCCCTGATAAACTCCGCCCATGATTCTCCTGAAGGTGAAAACTTCCTTCTTGAGATACGGAAAATCTTTTTAATCCAATTAATTCGGGTGATGCGAAAACAGCCGGATCCTTTACATAGAACGGGTGACAGGAGCCTAATAAGTTCATTACTCTACAATAAACGTATTATTATCTGGCAACACCGAAGACTCTAGATAAATGCAAGAGCGTTATGATGCAATATCCGCGATTAATGGCGCCCTCTAGTAATAGACTATACGATCGTTTCAGTTGTTAATTTCACTAAGAGACCTCTGTCGACCATTTTTAGTATGCGTCTTACACTTCTGTTGAAACGTGATACCCCGAATAAATCACCGCCATTGGTCAGGGTCGTAACCTCGGTGGTGTGGAAAGCGCGGGGTGCTAAATCTCGCACCGTTTCGCTGTGCGACTGTTAAATATTTATAATGGCACCGTCAGTACATGCTCAGATTGGAAAGGAGGAGAGATCCGATACACGAGCACAGTTCAAACATTATTGATTCCCATTCAGAGTTAGCTGAAGGGTGCGAATTGCCATTGGTGGGGAGTTGAGGGCTATGGCCCAATAGTGAAGTGTTCGTTTCACACCTCAACACCACGCAGAACTTTTTAACGTGCACTTGTACACAAAATGTCCAGTTCTAAATGGATTTGTGCAGTGGTAGAAGCACTTCTGTGCAGTGAAAAGTAGATGAAAAGGCCATTTCCCTCCGATTGGGAGCAATTTACCATGAAGAATGGGAAAGAAAAGAAGGGGTTGTGCAGTTCTTAAAAGTCCTTTAAAACAGCCCTGATTCAGAGTTAGCTACATGTAGGGTGCGAGTTTCCATTGGGGCGAGGGGGCTGAGGGGATCAACCCCTCTTGTTAGTGTTCTTTTCACACCTCAACACCACGTGGTCCGAACCCATCAATTATTTTTCTACAATTCCGGTTAGCTGTGAGATATTTCGTTGTATTGCAGCTGCAAGTAGTTTTCATGGAATGGCCTTGTCTGTCAGTTTACCAGACCAGCCATTACCTATGCCTGTGATATTCAGCGTGTTGCTCTCCTGTCTCTACGCGGAGTGCTGTCAAGGAGTTTGTCAGACGAAGTGTGCCCTACACCTAGAGATAATGATGTTCGTAGTGGTGACATAATAAGTATTTCCTGTAATTAGACATCACAATCATTGCAGAAAGAGAAGAAAGGAACATAAGTATTTCCTGCTATTACTCGTAGAAAGAGAAGAAGATCGAGCACTTACTTAAAAAACTGTAATCCCATTTTTCCATTTTCTTCAATTTCTTAGCCTTTGCGTATACGAGGTCAGAATGATGGCATTATTATTATTATTATTATTATTATTATTATTATTATTATTATAAATTAAAATATCATTTATTAATTAAAACAACCTGTTGCTAAACAATATCCGGAGATATAAATAATGTTGCTCTGGAACGGCTCACTCGGTAGTGTCTGGTTGAGCAAAAGTGCCTCGGAAAGAAATAGCATTAAAGCGTTGGATGGTGGCAGACAGGCGTTGAAAAAGGTAAGATGTCTCTCTAATGTCTCCAGAGATTAGTGTTAGACGTTTTCCAAGGTCCTTAATAAAATCAAGTCCATTGTTGTTAATTGGGCCCAGGGTCTCCAGGGCCACTGGGACAAAGTGGTGGTTGGCCAACAGGTGATCGTACTTGGCAGTTTTCCTCGTGTCCGCCAATTCAGCCGCAGCCCCCGCCGTTGCAGCCGAGGCATGGAGGTAGGAAGGAGCAACCGTGTCTATTACGGTGGCATCCCACACGAGGCTGCGTCCTCCTCGCCACGGAATCAAAGTCATTCCGTCGGGTCTTTTTCCATCAGTGCGTGAGAGACCGGTTGGTTCCTTGATGTTCGGCATTCCAGCTTGCGTGAGACTTCGGCTTATGATGTCGTTTAGAGTCGCGTGTCTGGCTATTCGGCCCGGGCCTAGGCTACATGATAGGCCATGCGAACCCTCTGCAGTGACATTCATCCCACAAGGGCACGTGTGGGGCTCGCAGGTCATCGTTCCCAATCTCAGGCCCACTGCCACTCTGATTGTCTCATCATCCATTCGTAACCCACATGATGAGATCGGGAGTGCGAATAGCCAGTCTCCAGCGTGAGGCGCCGCTGTTGCTTTCAGCCGTGCTTGATCGTATTCGTCTTTGCAGCCTTCGGTAAGAGAGTTCTTCGCCTTCTCTATTAGTGGTCCGTCCCAGCATGCTTGTTTATATGCTGCTTGGTTGTCTGGTTGTGTTGTTTGGCTTTCTTCCAGCCATCGATGCAGCATATATTCCTCCTGCTCGTCCTGGTCTGGTCGAACATGGCCCAGCATAGAGGACTGGAGAGCGCGGGTGCTCGCAGCGGAAGCCAAGAAGGCGGGTAGCGCAAGCGAGGCAGCCCGACGTTTGCCCAGTCCTCCCATCTTAACTGGTAGAGAAGCTTGGTGCCATTGAGTGTCATTCAGGTTGATGTTTAGAATAGAGGAAATGCCTCTTCTCTGTATTTCGTCATATTTGTCCAGTAGCGGGTGTTCATAGCAGGGAAAACATCTATTATTATTATTATTATTATTATTATTATTATTATTATTATTATTATTATTATTATTATAACAAGAATGTTAGATTTAGGTTTTGGTTTAGTTTTAACAGATCAATTTCAGTTTGCTTAGAGTGGCCGGTCCATAGCTCCGGGTAAACCAGACAAGGTGCCTTGGTAGGCAACGGCGTTGTAGCGCTGGATCGTGACTGAAATGCTCTGGAATAGAAAGCCTGCTTCACGTGAATCACCAGAGATCTTCGACAGCCGGCGTCCAATCTCGGACACAAAGGCGAGACCTTCATTGTTGATGGGGCCCATTGTTTCCACGGCTAAGGGGACGAAGAGGTATGTCCTTTGGAGATCCAAATACTTTGACAATTTTCTTGTGGCGGCTTTCTCTGCTGCTCTTCCGGCTTCGGACGCATTCTCAAGGACGTACGAGGCGGCCAACGTGTCCACCACGGTCGCGTCCCAAATTAACGCCCTTCCGTTGCTCCAAGGGATTAGGGTCTGGCCATCCGGTCTTTTCCCGTCAGTCCTGGCGAGGCCCGACGGCTCCTTGATTGCCGGAGTACCAGCTCTATTTAAGCCCCGGTAGACAAGGTCGTTGATGGTGCTGTGTCTTGCCTGTCTACCGAATCCAAGGGAGCATGAAAGGCCATGCGAGCCCCTTGCCGAAACAGGGGCGCCACACACACACGTGTGCGGCTCACAGATGGCCGTTCCCAGTCGGAGGCCAACCGCAACTCTCACAGCCTCGTCACTCAATCTGAGATCGAACGCGGTCAGTGGAAGGGCGTGAAGCCAGTCAGAGGCGTGTGGTGCCATTGACGCCTTTAGTCTTGCCCGATCGTATGGGTCTTGTAGCTTGGACTCGATGGAAAGCACGGTCTTAAGCAACAGCGGGTTGTCCAATAGTGACTGCTTGTGACCTGGATATTCAGTTGGATCTCCCGTCTCAGTAATCCGCATCCATTCGGACCGCGCGGAATCGGATGAATCGTCATCAATGTTCCAGGCCGTTCCCAAGATGAGGGACTGGATGGAGAGGGTGCCAGCGGCAGAAGCCAAAAAGGCTGGAAGTGCCAACGAAGACACCCTCCTAACTCCCAGTCCCCCTAATCTGATTGGAAGGGAGGCCTGCATCCATTGGTCATCGGTCAACGTGATGTTTAATATCCTTTCAAGCCCACCCCTTAGCAGCTCGTCGTAATCGTGTAATCGAGGGTGATCGTGGCAAGGGGTGCATCTAAGTAGATGGATCAGCCTAGGCGAGCCAAGCGAGCATCTCAGGATTAACAGGGCGTCTTGCTTGGCGACGAGTTGTAACCTGTCGATTGAGGTCCTGAGGTCGGTCACGCATCTGTCAAGAGACGATAGAAGGGCTTCCGACGATGTGAGCGGAGCACCCAGAAGCATGGCCGTCATGGGGTCGACCCGGGCAAATTGTCGCATAGCGCCTCGATTGGTGTTGTTGAAGTCGAAGTCGGTTGCAATGATCTCGCACTTAGTACGGTTCAGCGTGAGGCCCAGACGCGAGCATCCTTCCTCAATCGAATCCACGTCAGCCTCCACTATCTCTGGGTCCCCGCCAAGCGTGAGGTCGTCGAGGTATCCAAAAGCCAAGGGCGACATCAAGCGGGTTAGAATTGGTTGAAGCGGCAGACAGAATAGAAGAGGTCCCAAGGGATCGCCCTGTTGCGAACCTTCCTGCGATAGTATATTAAACCTGCCGAATTGTAGAGATGTCGCCTCGGCGTAGGCAAGGTGGCAGTATGCGGCCAATTCAGGGATGATTTCATCAACCGACGCCAGCATGGAATCACGGTGTAGACAGTTGAATGCGTTCGAGATGTCAAGCTTCACCAATATTGACTGTGGGCCCATGTTTTTCAAAAATCGTCTGGCTGCATGGGACGCAGCCTCGCAGCCTCCTGGTACACCCACCCCAAGTTGTTTAGGGGTTAGGTACGGCGTGACACGCGAGATGGCAAACGCGTTGGCGCATTTAGATGCGAGTCTACGCCAGACATATCCAATGGCTATAGGTCTCAGGCCGCCACATTTCTTGCGAAGCGCAAAAAGCG
Organism: Lumbricus rubellus; assembly: GCA_945859605.1. NCBI lineage: Eukaryota > Metazoa > Annelida > Clitellata > Crassiclitellata > Lumbricidae > Lumbricus > Lumbricus rubellus. The sequence goes on from OX243828.1 coordinate 10,300,893, forward strand.
TTCCTCCAAATAAGGTGCAACGAAACTCCTGAGGGCAGGTGCCAGCCAGAAGTAGGTTGATGAACGCGGTCGTCGCCTTCAGTAGTCCAGGTCCTGAATCCGGATCGCTCAGGAGTTCCGCGACGTGTTGAGGACGCAGGCCATCCGGACCGCCCGACGAGCCCATGGGGAAAGAACGTATAGATGTTCGAATCTCCATCTCAGTGGCCTGGAACGGTGCGCTTGATGACGAGCAGACGATGGCTGGGCGATCAGATGGTGGCGCCGGGTGCTTTTTCCGCAGAACTTCAAACGTTTCTTCGTTTATCGGCGCAGGAATGTCGTCTGAGCAGAGGATACGAGCCGCAGCACTGACATTGCCATCTTCCATCTTGGCGGCCACCGCCGAAGCTAGCGCCCGCCTTCCATCCAAGTCCGGAGGTTTGCGTTTGACATTAGTATCCACGTCTGGGTCGAATAGTATTTATATAGTATTTATATATTATTATTATTATTATTATTATTATTTTAGTTTTTATAATTTTATTATTATTATTATTATTATAATCAACTTCTTTTATTGCAAAACAGAGAAGTGCCTATTCTAACGTCTCTTCCGAAGAGTAATAATTGCTACTATGGTTCTTGGTCCTCGTCCCCGGTGTCGTGCATAAAAGTTCCAATTATTATTATTATTTATTTTTAAAATTATTATTATTATTAAATAAAACTGTTTCACAAGAAACAGCACAAGAAGTTCTTTGTTCTCTAGTTAGCGGTCCTCATCACAGAACAACTGTGTGAAAGTGCCTCGAAATGCAACTGCGTTAAATCTTTGGGTACAAATTGAGAGGCGTTGGAAAAGATGAGTGGCTTCGAGTGGATTGCCAGTAATAACTGTCAAGCGCCGACCTAGTTCAGAAAAAATTCAGTGCCTGATTTGTTGATGGGACCGAGTGTTTCGAGAGCAATAGGGATGAAATCATGCATGTGTTGCGGGGAGTTTCACGTACTTCGCATTTTTTCGTGTTGCAGCCACTTCGTTCGCATCCCCGGGTGAAGTAGATGTCACATGGATGTATGAAGTGGCGCAAATATTATTATTGTTGTTGTTGTTGTTATCATTCTGCATGTGTAATCAACAACATGGACGTATTCAGACGGTGGCTTCAGCAATCCAAAAAAATTCCGATTCTTAAAACACATTCCGTGTTATTTTGCAACATGCATGTTGATCGGAAACCCTAGAAATGAAACCCGTCGAAAACAATTTCCTGGCTGTGTAGTGTGTATACACGCCTACAGTGATCAGCAATTGTGGCACCAGGACGATCAGATGTTTCTGTCTATACTCTATAGGTCTACATGTAGATATGCTTTACATTAGCAGCGCTACAAAAACCATAATCCATTGGCATGAGGGATTTTGATCGGAGATTACCATCCAAAAAGTCCAATAATATAGTTGTCGTCGAATGAATAAAGTAGACCGCATGGCACAAAAAATGCAAAGCTTTTGCTATGTCTTTATAATTATACATATTATATGTAATGTACATATGTATATATGTATATAATATATGCATATATGTATATAATTTTATGTATGTATATATTTATATAATTTTATGTATATGTTGATATGTAGGCCTATATCTGTATATAACTATATAATATTTTATGTATATATAATTATATATATGTATATATGTATAATATACACACATATATATGTATAGCCTATAATTATATATTTATGAGGACGACGAGAGGGGAGAATCGTCTGTAGGGTGTTTCTCGATCGAGTCGTGTTGCCATGCAGAGCATTATTGCTGTTTGCGTTTCTGTTGGCAGAAAAACTGGTTCTGAATCGTGATAGAGCAAAAACTCTGGTCGCTAAAGTGTTAACACGTTGCACACCAACCACACACAGCTGATGAACTTATCAGACATTTTGTGTGCCTTGGTTTATTCCCATGGCAACGTCTTTTCAGATACATCGCTGAAAGAGTTAGACATGAGCGCCAAAACAGGCTAATTAATTTGTTGTTTAATCATGAATGCAACAACAAAACGCAGAACACATCTCAATGGCCTAAAAGCACCACCAAAAAATTTGTTTGGCATAATAATGTAGTTCTTAATTATTTAGAAAATCGTAGTCGTATCGACTCCAAACTTATATAGCGCTTGCCTTCTAAACGCACTTTGAAATCGAGGAGGCGCGGGAGTCGACACGGTTAATCGTGTATATGTAACTGAAAAGAGAAGCTCAGGACAGAGAAAAATGGCGTCGTTGGACATACGAACCTGCCTGACGGCAGAGAACATAAAGAAGAAGATGTATATGTATACTGGGGATTCAATTGCATACTTTGCTATCTTCATGGTTGCTGCCACTGTTGCTCCAGGTGTTAAGGAAGAACGACGGATATAATACGAGTCACCATTATTACTATTATAATTTATCACTATTAGCCTATAATTACATCGTAAATTTATGCTGCTCTAGGCAATCGAAAGATGTTCGAGCTTCAGAGGAGCGACTTCCTCCTCTTCCTCCTCCTCCTCCTCCCCCTCCTCCTCCTCCTTCAGTTACAGCATCTGACATTTCACCGTTAATAACCTGTCACTCCGTACAGCAGCCGTCTAATGCCGGACCACCGTTGGATTCGATTAACCGTGTCGAGGAGTCCCGCGCCTCCTCTATCTCTTCTAGAGGATCGATCAGTCGTGTCACGGATGAACACCTGGAAGAAAAAGGATGTATATCTATAGATTCCGTGGTGGTGGTGGTGGTGGTGGTGGTGGTGGTGGTGGTGGTGGTGGTGGTGGTGGTGGTGGTGGTGGTGGTGGGTGTAGGGGCCTTCGAAGGATGACTGGCCATTCTGCAAAAATGCGAGAAAATGTGAGACATGAGAATACGTCAAAATAGCAACATAACGCATCGATATACATAATTATAGGTCTAGACTCTAGAAATTAGAAACTTAGCGAATGAGTGAATGAAAACACTGCGAGTGAAATTGGTGTTGAATGAAGAAGAGCGAACAAAGAGCTCAGACATGATCACGCGAAGCAGAAACACAGACAGGCAGACAGACAGACAGACAGACAGACAAACAGACAGAAAGATAGACAGACAGACAGACAGATAGACAGACAGATAAACAGACCGTTAAAATGAGCGAAAGATTGAGAACCTACACACAAAGCACAGATTCGTCTTTGCTTTCAACAGGGCCGTGTTTAACATAGGTCCATTCGGTGCGGTGCACCGAATGCTCCTGAGCCGAGAGTTTTGTTGCCATTGGCCAAATGTCTTAAATTGCGAGTCTCAGTGTTACTTAAACCTTTTTGTAAAGCCAGTAAGTGTAAGAAGGCATTAATTGCACCAAGTTCACCGACGTTGCGACGTTTGCGTGCTTGCTTACTGACCTGCCAGTCCGCCACAGTCGACAAACCACGTATTCTATCTTATAGAACAACGGATCTTAGAAAAATGACTAATCTTGTAAGACTGCAAAACGGCACTTTGCCCCTGCTATAACACTTTGCACCGACACTTGAAGAACCTTAAACACGGCCCTGGCTTTCAACGTCAAATTTACTCGAAGACAATGTAGGCCATTTTAAGGATGAAAATGCTTGAGATACACGCAATGAATGAAAAACCCAAATGTTGCCTCGGCAATTCTAAGACCCTATACAGCGAACGTGCGATGCGTTTGGACAAGTTGGACAACCACATTCAGTCAAGAAGTTCGAAGACAATTCGGTGTTGACATCAAACTCTTCTCCATCTTTTTAATCTGACTCATTTCGCCTAAAATTCAACAGATTCATATTTTGATCTAACATAATTATTATTCGCATGACATCCTGTCCATAATGACATGTCATGCGATGAATGGAAATGGTATACGGTATATATCAGCACTTACCCATCTAGACCTGAGAACAGACTTTTAAGGCATGGCTGGTCAATTTCTTCTTCAAAGCGTTATAAATCGTGAATACGAATAGGCTTACCTTTTTTTGCATTGTTGAAGCGTGGAGACAATTTACAAAAACAACAGAGGATATATAGCATTTTGCCGTAATCGACAAAAACGACCTAAGGCAAGACAACTGTAAGACAGAAATGAGAAAGAGTAAAAGATAAAAATAATAAAATAGAAATAGGAAGCTCTAAATTAAAACTGAAATAAGGAGAATGAGATGATAGAGGGAGGACACAGAGAATATACCTAAAACGGAAATACAATGATCATTTAGCAAAGATATTAAGTCATTTAACCCGAGCATCATCATTATTGCACAAGACTTCAATTCAAATCACAATTTAAACTCATAATCCAAATGCAGAAGCCAAAAAATTGCAACATACCGAAAGACAAAATTTCGGGCGACCGTGGAAAATCAAATGAAACGAAACATATATTTTGTTTTTATTGCCGAAATTTGAAAATAATTTAATTTCGCGGTTCAATGTGATAATTCTTTTCATGTTCAACGTGTTCATTTTATCCATGCCTCATAGGTTGATTAGAAACCCTGAAAATTTTACAGTTCGCTTCCTGGATCACATAGCCTTCAATTTGTATTGGCCTGTATACATTGTCAGTCTCTGTAGGCCTTATGGCCGGTGGCACATCTCTTTTAGAAGTGGTGCTAAAGAGCAACTCGCAACGTAGGATAGACCATGATCCCATGCAGGGGTATGCCTAGGAGGTCCATTATTTATATTGTTTGAAAGAGATCAGCCTATAGTTAAAACAGTAATGAATGGAAGGATAAATAGAGAACGCTGTTAGGCAAACAGAGCTGGTAGAAGAGAAAGAGTAAAATAAACAAACAGCTAAGTAGAATAATGCATCTGATCAAAATCATAATCTACAACCGATACTTAGCAAGAATAAAAGATGTCAAGTCATTTAAGTCTTTAAGTCGTTTAAATCGCTTAAGTCATTGAAGTCATAAAAGTCATAAAAGTCATTTAAGCACAGAAGACTGCAATCGATACATAGGATACATCGAACATTCATAGAAACTCAAACTAACCTATAGCTATAGCTGTTGCCACGCACGACTGTCAACCGGATCGGCGTAGTCGCTCCTGTCCGGAATTGCATCCATCCTTTGAGTAAAGAACTCCATTCTTCCAACGGTTGACGACATCCATGATGACCCTGGATCGATTGCTGCCGGAAGCGAGTCGTAGCCAACAGCCAGCAGTGCCATGTCAGATGTCAGAGTAGCGACGGTGCCAGCTACAGCTAATGGTACAACGGTACCAAAAACCTAACAGTTCAAACGCCTATGACCTAATAGTCACTTCATGGTACAACGGTACCAAAAACCTAACAGTTCAAACACCTACGAAACTATAATACTGACGACACCAGTACAAGCTGGGTCTTGTGTCAGGGAGACGGTGCCAGAGCCGACAGAGCTGACAGGCGGCCAGGACGGACGGTGCCAAAACTGCCGGACAAGTCACAGGCCTCTGTAACATATCAACATGTTCACGTCGTTTACATTACACTGCGCATTAAGAGAACCCATTGAGTCTATTCTACGTTGCGAGTTGCTCTCTAGCACCACTTCTAGAAGTGACGTGCGACCAGTTATACAGAGGCTGACAATGTGGGATTGTAGGCCAATACAACTTGAAGGTTCTGTGATCCAGGAACTGCCAAAATGCTCAGGGTTTATAAACACCTTATTAAGGCATTGATAAAATGAGCACGTTGACTATGAAAAAGATTATTACCACATTGAACCGCGAATTTTTTTTTCAATAGGCCCTTTTCGTCCCCCCAAAACCAAAAATTTCATGACAATGCCGGAGTAGGCTACGTATGCGCTTGAGTTGCGTTTAAAGAGGTGTCTCCAACAGACAGCTGTTTGTATTATTCTCTTAAGCTTGGTCTTAATGACTTGCGTGAACCGCTCCTTCTGTCGCCAGGTGTCGCTAGGTATTGCAGCCACGAGAAGCGTCAACTGTCGACGGATGTCGAATCTCCTTTTGTAAGGATCTTTAATTGCTACTTCACCTCAACAACAAAACATACCAGACATGTTTAGCACTTTAGCGTATGATATATATGTATGATATATATCCATATGTTTGTATGTGCACTTGTTATAGCGCCCCTTCAAGCTCACTCCACTCAGAGGCGCTCCCGAATGCAGAGCGGACACTGCATCGGAGTTTCACGCCGAAGCGCTGAGCAATTGTGAGTGAAGGACTTGCCCAAGGTCTTTACGCGGCGAGGTGGATTCGAACCTCGAATCTTCCGGCTCCAAGGCAACGAAGGCAACACCACACTACCGCGCCCCACAAATGGCATCATGGTATCATATAATGTAGGTAACTCAGCCTACTCAGGGTATTGAAGATAACTGTTAGTAAAAAGTAGAGAACCAGCTTTAGTAGCCTATCACTGAGTCCAATTGAACTCCGAACCTATTCAGGACCTTGCGCTAGGCCTATATCAACTAAAGTGTACTAGCCTATGTCATAATCGTCGTTTCGTAATAATTTTTATTATCTGAGTTTACCTGACATCATTTGACGAAGAATTCAATCGAAACATGAGTTGGCGCAGCTGAATTTAACAGAATTTCGACGAATAACAGCAAATTTTTTGAGCATTTCTGAATCTGAAATTTAGAGACATCTGTACGGCGACGGTTTACAAATATTGAAGCAATAGGACGATGACGTAATACGATGACGTAAATCAGTCTGTCTACGTCATTTTTGCTTTAGGCGAAGTTTAATTAAGCGTTTATCAATCATTTTATAGACTGCGGCACAGCTTTCCTGCATAACCGTATTACTTCATTCATCCATGCTGGGCATTTATATAGCGCCCCATTTTGGAACCCACTTCAATTTCATGAATGCTGCGATGTCCCATTCTAGCTATAGACTAAACTAAAGGAAACAGACTTTGTAATCTACACTGTATATGTTGTTATGGACTAAAGCCTGGAAAGTCTGATTATCTGCCTGTTTGGCACACACGTACGCATAGGTACATACATGCCTGTAGAGCCTACGCAGTGCTGAAAGCGTTTGAGAAACTAGCCGCGTCTGAGATAGCCTATGTGGCAAATGAAGGTATGGGGGGGGGGGAAACAGAGTAACAATTTCCGGGGGTCTGAGGTGGGTTCAACACCCTATAGTCTTTCTAAGGACGCCATAGTAACGTCCTTTTTGCACTCCAAGTCCACATAAATCAATGTCTGACCCCACCCCGTTATTTTTCTACAATTCTCATAGTGAACGATCGCCGGGCGTGCGGCGTGATGAGGGGTAGCGGTTTGGGGACTGGATATGACCCCTATTCACAGCTAAATTTGGTTATTTTCCACACACAGTAATATCCGAGGCTCTCACAAACACACACACACAAACACAAGCACACACACTCACAAACACGCAAGCACACACAGAGACACGTAGAAGAACTCCTAATTTGTTCTTCGCTGACGATCGACAACGTTAAGACTTCAGACCGACTGTGAGAGAGAATTATTGCTTCTCCATCCATTAGTAGAGCAGAGCTGGCCTCTAGCGAATCGACAAATCTGGCCCTCTAGCGAACAGACGGCGACTGGTCCGTTGATCGATGGCATGATTATTCTATTTACCATGCAGTTGGAACTACTTCAACGTCGATTCTAAACTTATCTAGATCGAATCTATAGACGGTGTTTTTCTTCAGACTGATGTCTGCAGCTGCGTTGTGCTTGTTGCTGTTTAACGAAGACACTGTGTCATATTATTATAATTATCAAGGAGGACTAGTGTCGCCCTCCTCCTTTATCTATTCTTGGGACTAGCACTTCCAGAGTTCGAGCACAATACACACAATATTAGCCTATGTGTCGAACACCCCGATGAATCATCAGTTTTCCAATGACGTGTCCGTGGTGTCGCTATGTAAAAAAATTAATGTCAACCGTGCTTAACTTGTTGCAACTTGCACACGATTGGCTAAGATCAGAAATCGTCACCTCATAATGGGTGCATGTCGATTTATCTAACATCATTAACCTAATGCTTTCGCTGCAATTGAAATCAGTGGCGTAACAACTGAGCCGGGGGCCCGTGGACATTATCAGCTTGGGGGCCCATATCCATTTTAATGGGACTAAACAGTGAAAGCAATGAGATGGCTATTTTAATACAGGAGTGCATGCCTATTAATTATAATTATCTGAAGTAATTTTGGTAGCGCAATAGTATAGACCTATGACTGGTGAATTTTCGTAAAGTTTCGATTTATGAATGTCAGTAAGGACCTATTAAACGCTGTCATCAATAATCCATTAAGGCACTTTAATGGTTCAATGCAAAACAAGAAAACGGTTCAACGACAACTGGTCTACAGACAACTTGTCTAACGACAACTGGTGTACAGAAAACTCGTATTGGAAAATAGAAACTTTTATTTATGAAGAAACGTTAAATGGTTTTCTAGCTTGAATGGAAGCTGGATTAATGATTTCATTCATTTTCAACATGCATCCAGCACCTGTAAAAGAACCTTCATCCAGCTTTCATTTCTCTTGCGTTATTCATCAATCCAGCCTCCATTTCAGCTGTACAAACTTTCATCCAGCTTCCATTTCTCAAGCACTGGACCAGTTGTCTGTAGACTAGTTGTCGTTAGACCAGTTGTCTGTAGACCAGTTGTCGTGACACCTATACAAAGGTCCATATATACATACACGCACGTATGTGCATGCCTGTAATGCAGACTCACTGTGGTCTGTAGTTCTTGAGTGTTCTTCGTAGAATTACTTCGTGAACTTGGCTATTCTAGCCTTACTGTTCGCAAAAGTGTCTATCAAGTCATCGATATTCAATTGTATTACACCTTCGTTTTTGATTGCAAGAAGAGAAAGATCATCAAACCTGTCCAGTGAAATAGTTGACCTAAGATGTTATTATGGGCGCGAAGGAATGAACACTGCAATGTGCAGTGTGTATCAGACACTTCAACGCTTGGCTCATAGAGACACTGACAGAGACAGAGACAGAGACAGAGACAAAGACATGTACACACAATGCGCGCACACAGAGAAAGAGACAGAGACTGAGAGACAGACAGAAGACAGAGAAGGAGACAGCTAGGCAAACTTATCTGTCTCTCTCTGTCTGTCTGACAGACAGAAAGAGACAGACAGATACACACACTGCTATAATTAGAGAGAGTGGAAAAGAAAACAAATAATATACTTCAACCATCATTCCTTAACGCTGGATTTGACTGGTCGGATAAGGACGATTAAGGGATGTAGGCTACGCACCTCTGGTCGGGCTTCTTCGCCTGCTCGGCATAGGATGAACCTAGACCTCCATGGATGAACGTATATCCTAACCGTAGACCCCGCCCCTAACGTACAACTAAGTGTTGATGTCTACTACGGGTCAAATGTTCTCAAATCCGATGACCCATACAGTATCGACAGACACGACACATGCGTGTCATTTATCATATCCATCGTATCCAGAATAGGCCTAGGACCTACATGTACATATGGTTAGACTCTACAATCTGAAACTAACTATAAAACGGAAAAACTCCGAAAAAGTACATGAATTTTTTTACTTAATAAGCTTGGGGCCCTTTGGAGCTCGGGGGTCCGTGGATTTTGTCCACCTTCGTTACATGGTTGTTACGCCACTGATTGAAATTCGTCCGGAAAATTTTTAACTGGCAAGCCAAAGAACGTACCTTGATGGTCCTATGACCTATGGGGTGCGGCCGATCGAGGTGGCGATTGGCCAATCCCCGAAAACTTGACGCAATTGCAGTTCCTTCGGTGTCGTCAATTGCACAGATGAAACCAATGGCACCACATAGGTGTTGATTTAACCAAGTCATCTTACAACACACAATGCTGGGCATTAGTTTAATTAAAATCATCGAATACACGGATAGACCTATTATAGTATTTGAGCTCGCCATATGATATGATATTAGTTATTTACAATCGCCACCTCGGCCGCACTCCATAGAACCATAGGCCTATGCTTTAGGCCTATTGGGATTTGAGACAAATACATGCAGACGGCTAGGCCTATACTGTCTACGTTGTTTGGCATTGAAACAGAGAGGGAGTCTCAGTGAGATAATGGAAAAAGCAAGATTCCGTATAGGATTATGTGAAAGAGTCGTGATTTCGGTTTCAAGCATAAGTCAAAGGCCGGAGTAGAGATAGTATCATAGCAGGAGGCGAAGGTTTGGGGCGTTCGCACTTCGTAGGGTGTAGCCTATCAAGAGGTAATTATCGCAGGGTTTGTTCCAGAGACATTTGTCAAATTTTAACGAGAAGGTTCGACGGAAGGGCGGAGAAAAGTGTTCGGGAAAAGAGGAGCGGCTTGACTGTTACAGTAGATGTTATGATTGTGTTATTGACTAAAGTGACGGCTACTGTAACAGCATAAGACTCCAATTAGCATAGGTTACTGTGATTTAACGTTTCTTCGAGAACTCTAGAAGCACATAATAGTAGGGCACGATGGTGCAAGTAGGTATGTTCGTTGCCTTGCAGCCGGAGGGTTGCAGGTTCAAATCCACCTGAAGCCGCCTCGTATAGGGACCTTTGGCAAGTCCTTCACTCGCAATTGCTCATGCGCTTCGGCGTGAAACTCCGATGCAGTATCCACGCTTTAGTCGGGAGCGCATATATGAGTAGCGAGTTTGAAGGGGCACTGTAGCAAGACAGTGCACATACATACATACATACATACATACACCCATACATACATACATTACATACATACATACATACATACATACATACATACATACATACATACATACATACATACATACAGACGAATCCTGAGAAAACCAATAGGAAACCAATCCATTCATCCATCGGTCTATCCTACGATATATCTTATCCTATCCTATCCAATACAGTATCATATATGACATCCTATCACATATCCCATTCCATTTCATCCCAATCCATTCTATCTGATCCTATCCTTTAAATATAACATATCCTATCCCAAACCATCTAATCCTATACTACCTCTTAATAGGCTATCCTATAGCAGCCTATCCCATTATATAATTATCCCACCGCAAATCATTCTATCCCATTCCATACCATATTACAAGTATCGCATCCTATTCTATCCGATACCATTCTATCTCTAAGAATGCTGTCACTGGATGGATAAGCAACTGTGTCATGATAACCTCTTTGATAATTCTATTTGTTTTTTGTTTGTTTCTATCCGCATTCTATGAATCCTTGAGAAACCAATTTCACAGTCCGTTCTTATGTTGACTTCTTCCAGCGAAGCATGTGCTTATTGAAATTATTGTCCTTAAGACATATTGATCATGCTTCAGTCGCAACCACTTCCATAGGATCTGAATCACCATCCGACTCACTGACAATCACCCCAATCAAAACCAATCGATTGCTTATAAACACACACACACACACACACACACACACACACACGCGCGCGCGCGCGCGCACGCACACACACACACACACGCACACACACACGCATGCACACACACACACACACACACACACACACACAAACACGCACAAACACACAAGGCGCAAATGAAATTTATGATAATATGAAAACACTTTCCCTCTGGAATATCTAGGCCTATGCGCATACATGTATGTCTATTTTTAAACCACGGTGTAATACTTTTTAGTTTTTATCAAATTTCTTTCCACTAATGACACACAAAGTGAAATTGAAAAATTTATTACATTTACATACTTATATGATAAACAATATGCCCTACCCATGTTCTTAATTTCATGTTTTGCATTTTTCAGGCTCTTGGTAACAAATTTAATCACGGCCATTGTATTTGCCCCTCACTCCCCTCCCCCGCTTCTTGTAAAAACATAATAAACATTGGCATGCGGACCCTCAATACAGGGAACTAGATTAAGTTTATCGATCAGTTTATTTCAAGGATCGAACAGTCATACCGATTGGCTATGCCCCAATAACGCGTGGCTCCCCTAGCGGACGGAATCCTTATCTCTCTTGCGATCTAAACTCCCGCCGCAAGAGGCGCTCCAGTCACTTGCGATTGAACGCAGCAGATGACGATGCTTGTCAACATAATATATTCATCCGCTGGTGGTAGCCGTGTGTGCTGTTGAGGCAGGCAGAGGGAGCCACTGCCGCAAACATAGATGAGCGATCATAGGCAGACAGACTGCAGTCGATAGCAGACGAGAGAGAACGGATTAACTGGATGATCGCATCAAGTGCAGGTAGGAATTAAATCTATAGTTCAGTGCTTCCGTTAGATACGTTGTCGTGGGGCCGAAATCGGTAACGTAACTACTAACGTTAATGCTTTTAGGCTTGGCTTTGAGGGTTATTTAGGAGTTGGGAAAAGAAGATGTATAGGCTAATAAGCAGTGTTTGATTCAACGTTAGAGTTTATGGCATCAGAAATACCGGTCTACAAAGCAGGGCTGTTTTTAAGGAATTTTTAGAACTGCACAAATCCTTCTTTCCTTTCCAATCCTCCATGGTAAATTACCGGTACTTCCAATCGGAGGACAGTGACCTTTTTGGTTAGTTTTAACTGTACAGAAGTGCTTCTTCAACTGCACAAATTCATTTAGAACTGCACATGTTGTGTACAACTGCACGGTAAAAAAAGCATTGCTACAAAGTTGACAAAGCATTTTCTGATCGAGTCCAGTGTGATTTATTCGTTCTCCAATAAAGGAGAGGGGTTGGGAGAAAGCGAAACAAAAGCCGTATTATAGGGCAGACGGTTATCCAGAGACACACAAACATCCAAACGGACATCATGGAAGACAGCCACGCATACAGCCACGCGTAGGGAGTGAGGGAGAGAGAGGGAGAGAAGAAGAGACGGCCAGTGGTGAATCATTCGGCCGAGGAAGCATTGTGGATCGGGTTAACCGGCCGAATTTTGCCGGTTCTGGACTACAAGATCGACCGATTCCTTGTCGCTGGTCTAAGGAGATGGATTCAGACCCCTAAGGTCTAGGGATCAATCCCCCCTCGACCAGATTTGCATTTAGTCTAATTATCGTCTGTTACGTGTAATTATTTATCGCATGTAACGTCAGATGCGTGGGAGATGTAACGAACGCCTAGTTGTCAATTGGTGAGTAAACATAGCAGTGATCATCTAAATCCGTCTGGCCAAATTATTATTATCATTAAACGATAGCCTATAGGCCTACATGTCGATTGCGTGTGTTTGCATGGGTGTACGTGTGTGTTTGTGTGTGTGTGTGTGTTTGCGTGTGTTTGTGTGCGCGTGTATTTGCGTGTGTGTGTGTGTGTTTGCGTGGGTTTGTGGGCGCGTGCGTGTGTGTTTGTGTGTGCGTTTGCGCATGTTTGTGTGTGTGTGTTTGCCTGTGTGTGCGTACGTGTGGGTTTGTGTGGGTGAATGTATGTGTGAATGTATGTGTGTGTGTGCGCATGCATGTGTGTGTCTGCGTGTATCTGTGCGCTTGTATATGTACCGTATGATATACAGTCATATACTATGATATAATAGTATCCATGCGGTGGAGGCAGATGTCCACGTTTTGTCTCATGCATTGATGCAGTGAACACTAAAAAGAAGATGACTATAGACAAACATTGCAAAGTATAAGAATAACGTATGTAAGCTAACACTACAAAGTGACTACATGCACTCACATAGGCATACACACATACATTCTCATACATTGTCATACATTCACACGTTACAGCAGTGGTGTAGTCGGGGGGAACGTGGGGGAACGACGTTCCCCACTTTTTTCCAGGGGTAATGGAATATTAATACTACTACTACTACTAGGCTACTGCTACTACTAATATTATTATAAAGAGCGTTCCCCCACTTCATTTTTAGGACTACACTACTGACGCACAGGTACGTGCATTCATTCATACATGCATGCATACATACATACATACAATGTCATACATATTATATACATATATGCCTACGTACATGCATACATATATGTAGGCTATATCATACTTGCAAACATACGTACAGCTTCGCACATGCATACATATATGTATACTATACATACAAACATAATTATATGAATAAAATACACTATGCATACATGCATACATCATGTACATACATGTTTTCAGACAAACATACACATAGGCCTACGTTATAATTATGTCAATGTATACTGTAAATGCACATTACATACACACGCACGCACGCACGCGCACACGCACACACACACAAGCACACACACATTCATGCATATAATGTATACTGTATACAGTATACAATATACATGCATCGCAGTACCGCATGCGAGCAAATCAGTAAACGAACGAATGCATGCTGTAGCCTACATGCATGCATATTTAATGATGATGATGATGATGACGACGACGACGATGATGATGATGACGACGACGACGGCTGTGGTGGTGGTGGGGGTGGTGACAGTGACGACGACGATGATGGCTATCAGGCTAAAATCTTGATAACAAGATGTCAACGCGGATAAATCCGCACGTGCAGACATAATTATTTTTAACGTATACGAAATTTCCTTTGCGGCTATTTTAAGTCCATAATCACAATAAATTTTTTCGCAAAGCCTACCTACTACCTAGCCCGTTTTGGCCTTTGAGCCTATCTGGGCCTAAATGGTGGCGGAACTGCGCAAGGCCATGCTATTGTTCATTATGCAAATCTTACCAAATGCAAATAACTTGAAAAGATGAACTCTCACGAGTGACATAACGTTGTTTGCTATGCATTTACATAGCGCTGGGAGAATAAAAATAAATAATGCAGCTACAGAACTGATTAATTATTGTAAAGTAAGAATTCCATTTTCCAAGCGAAAAACGTGAAGCAAGTCTTCTTCAATTTTTATCAAATGAAAAATGTGAAGTAAGTTTTCTTCCATTTTTATCAAACGAAAAATGTGAAGTAAGTCTTCTTCCATTTTTATCAAACGAAAAACGGAATGGCGATTCAACAAAGGGGGGCAACGATTGGTTCTTGCCTGTCATCATACGTTCTATCACCATAGCAACAGGTCAAAGGTCGCCATTATCACGTGCTCTGAACATCCGGCTTCACATCAAAAACGACGAAGGGAGGGCAAGAGGGAGATAGGGAGGGAGGGATGAGTGACTGAGGGAGGGAGGAGTAGCCTACGATGGTACTGTTATTCATTACAGCCCTGTGGCTCCGTCTAGTGTCGAGCGAGCGAGCGCGGCCCACGTAGAGTAGACACCCCTACGGACTGCTTGTTGCCTGTGAGGGCTCTCGCTCTCTCTACGGTCCTATGTGTCTGGCATAGACTGGGGGCTGGATAGATGAGCCAGGTTTCGAGTGAATAGTAACAGCCAACGTAGGGAATGCGAGCGACTATGTATAGGGGACTATGATCGGATGTAGGGCCTACGTGTATAAAAATATCTTATTCTATGTGATATATAGAATATATATATATATATATATAATATACAGTAATATATATATATATAGACTACAATAATATTTGGACGTGTCGCCGTCTGCTATTTGGTGGGGTTTCTATTTAGGTCGGACTGTGTGCTCTGTTCTGTTTTATAGCCGTGCGGATTCGCCTACTACGGAGTTACACAAAGAACAAGGATTTAGTCACCAATGGAGCAGGATTAATCGTACACATTTGTCGTTGTCGTTGTCGTCATCGTCGTCGTTGTTACGTGATGAAGTTAGGAATTAAATGACGAGACTTCATAATTTTTTCCCACGATGATGATGATGATGATTGTGGAATTATCCTCCATGGACATCTTTAAGCCACTCCTTGTTCTGCTCGTGTGTGTCGCTTCTGTGCTGTGTGACGACGTAGCTCTACGCCGATTGGGTGGTAAGTAGGTCATGCTGACACACATAAAATTTTGGAGCTCTTGTGAGTATAACCGGTATAATTATATTCTGTCTGTTTTTCTGTGTGCTGTTGTGTTTTACAGTGTTTACATTGCGTATACTGTCTCTCTGTCAGTCTGTTTGTTTGTCTGTCTGTCTGTGTCTGTCTATCTGTCAGTCTGTCTCTCTATCTGTCTGTCTGCCTGGTGTCTTCTGTCTGTCTATCTGTCTGTCTCTCTGTCTATATGTGTGCCTGGTGTCTTCAGTCTGTCTGTTTGTCTGCCTGGTGTTTTCAGTCTGTGTGTTTGCGGTACTTGTCTGTTTGTATGTCTGACAGTCTGTTTGACAGCCTGCCTGTCTATCTGCCTGCCTGTCTGACCGTCTCTCTCTGTCTGTCAGATTTTCAGCCTGACTTCCCATGAAAAGTCAAACAACAATTCACCTACCCACACCCACCCACCCAATTCAGCAATCCATCTACCCATACCTACCCTCACCGATCGAACAATTCAGTTAGCCATCAAAAATCTAGTTTTATCAATCCTTCCACCCACACAACTCCGCATTGGTGCTATCTCCTCCACTCATCCACACCATCACTGGAATTATCCATCCGTCCATCCATCCATCTTTCCACGAGACCATCTGTCTATCGGTCTGTCCATTTCGTCCATCCAGGTACTAACTGCTTCCTATCTCTACAATAATTATGGTGCTGGCTGTTAGACAGCTACTGAGAAGTTCTGCTGGCACTCAACTACCACAGAGCTGCAGTGCTGGGCTCTGCCAACATTTCATCTTGAGCTACGTAAATGGTTTCAGTGCTGGAACTGAGTGATATCATCCTCATCATCCTCTTATCCTCATGTATTGGCCACATCAACATTTGAGTACTGCTTAAGGAGAAAACTGGCCACTGCAGCTGTATCATCAATCTTTATTTTCATATCTGTCCGCCTTCCAGTATTATAATTACATGGGTCTACATCTGTTTCGGGCTTAGTTTACCCGCTCTCACCTCTGTGTCTGTGTGTGTCTCTCTCTGTCTCTCTCTGTTTATATCTCTGTCTCTGTTTATGTATTTGTCTTTGTGTCTGTCTTTCTCTGTCTTCACGTCTCTCTCGTTGTCTGTCTGTCTCTCTATGTGTGTCTTTCTCCATGGCCTCATCTGTCTGTCTTAAACTGTCTCTCTCTGTCTGTCTCTGTCTCATTCTGTCTGTCTTTGTCTGTCTCTGTTTCATTCTGTCTGTCTCTGTGTATGTGTCTCTCTCTCCATCGCTCCATCTATGTTTCTGCCTCAGTCTGTCTCTCTGTGCCTGTCTGTCTTTCTCTGTCTCTCCATCTGTCTGTCTTAGTCTGCCTGACTCTCTATCTCTCTGTCGCTCTCTGTAGGTGTCACTCTACCTTTCGCAGCCCATCTCAAAACTTGCAACCCACAGTCGTGAAGATGACGACCTATGACCTGATATTTTGATAACCGCCTTAACAGAAGACAAACAAAGACAGCTACATGTACAATAGTTATCAGCTGATCATCATCGTTTAATTGCTCTCTTAATAATGTTGTTGTCCGCACCGAACTTTCTCACAAGTGTTGATTACAAAAGCATTCACACAACAGAAACACAACAATCTAAGTTTAATACTGAGTGTATATAGCGGATATGAAACAACATCTACGAAATGTGAGTAACACATTTGAACTGATGTGAACTGTTCGTGACATCACACGACAAAATTCATGCGTGGAATTCTAGAAACGAGCTTTTGAGAATCCGCATTGATGCTATTGCAGTGTGATGTTACAGTGTGACAGTTATAGACTGTGAAACGGTACACATGCTCTCATCATTTGTACAGCTTTGGAATGATTCAAATGAACTTTCGTAGGACTACAGTAAATTAAACCTTTTATATAGGGCTTTTTGAGCAGGTATGGCAAATCCAAAAGTCGTGGCACACGGCCAGTGGATCATATAACTTCTAAAGGCCTATACTTGAAAAAATAAGAAAAAAAGAAAGTAGCCCTGTAAGCCAGTCCTGAGGTAGCCATGGGTATGGTATAATTATAATGCTGATCTATAGGTGATACTGAGTTAAGAATGAGTCTAAACTTTGTGCTTCTGCATGAAAATTCAGTCAAGAATTACTGCAGAGTTTACTTCAGAATCTATCCAGAGTTATTCTATTAGCCTATATACTTGCCGAAGTTGGGATGTAGAAATCTTATTCAAGTAAATATAAAACTAAATATTTTGTTTTTAGTGACTAATTTATTTGCTCGTGTCTGATTACTTTAACATTTATATACATTGTAACTGACCTAGATGCATGTGATTAACCTCTACGTAGATGCATATGATTAGCCTCATTCTAGATGCATATAATAGCCTTGAATCTAGATGCATATAATTAACCTGCATACATAGATGCATAGTAGTTCATGCTTCAAATCTAAGCTCAAATTTGATCTGTCCTGAACTAATTTAACCCATAAACTGACCTATAAAGTCCATCACATGATCGTGACCTGACCTATATATCACCAACGACTATTCATCTATTTAAAGAATCCAACACCATTTTTCTCTTCTCAACTAATCTATTTAAAGAATCCAACACCATTTTCTTCTTCTCAACTAATCTATTTAAAGAATCCAACACCATTTTTCTCTTCTCAACTAATCTATTTAAAGAATCCAACACCATTTTCTTCTTCTCAACTAATCTATTTAAAGAATCCAACACCATTTTTTTCTTCTCAACTAATCTATTTAAAGAATCCAACACCATTTTTTCTTCTCAGCTACGGGAGGCCCACATCTGCACCTAATTATCCTGCTCCACGGATGGCACAGATTAGTGTGAACGACAAACAGCCTCTGACCACACAGTCCACTCAATCCGGCAATCGTTAGGTCAAAGGCAGCAGGACCACCGAAATGTGACGGAGGCAAATGCCCATGGGCCGATGGGCACAGCACACATGCACAAACACCCACACGGATATTTTTGAAGGAGGGACAAAGCATAATGGTTGCAGGTTAATTTTTGTAGCAAGTGCTTACATGGAAAAGCAGGATAATATTTGGGGTATTTTTCAAAGAGAGGTTTCGACATGTAGCTCTCTCAGTTTCACTCAGTTTTAAAAATGTTGACAATTTGCCATCCTGTCCACAAAGCCTCTGTCTACACTGCAAATTGCATAATTTCTAAATGTAAATTTCTCAGTTTCACTTTTTCAGTTTTCACTTCAATATCATTAGTGCCTTTGCACAAAGAAATCGGTTAAAAACGAATCCAAAAAGTAGTAGTTAAATTTTTTCTCAGAGGTGGAATTTTCCCCCCTCGCCCTTCTTGCCCTTATGTGCATGGGCGTGGCAACGTTCAGGGGGTCCTGTGGGTAGTTATACAAAGTGTATGATTTCTACCCTTTTAACTATGCCATTTTTACAAATTAGCAATTTTGAATAAAAAGTTAAAAACATAGAACTTTATGTATTAAATATAAATTCTTTCATAAAGCCTAAAGATAGTAATAACGGTCCGTGATTGCTTTGTGTAGAAGCCCTGAATTATGTGGCTGGCCCTGACCGTCTGTTATCCAATTGAGTCATGAATGTGATCTATAACAATAGCTGTGAGGTCCTTTTGTTCCAGAATGTTGTCTCCTATTGTGACTAATAGTGCACAATAATGAGCCATTCGTTTGCTCTAACTGGTCTTGACGCAGGACTGCCTAAGAGTCAACAATTTATTTCTGGTCTTTATACGGAGCCTTTGTTTAATGACTTCATAATTTGAGAATAGAAGTTTATATTTGTAATTTTTAAGGCCTGTTAGACGAATTTCATGCTTTGTTCATGGCTGATAATGAATAGAGAACAACATTATGATTATATTCTACTGATTGATTACTAAAGAATGCAGCAGTTAAGATTTATTTTTTTGCCAACACATTTTGTGGGGATGGGTGCACCAAGCCCCACTTAGACCTATATACCCCGTTTTGCTCAGGCGCTGTCGTCACCATGACCTGCGCTTGATGAAAGATATATTGCCCCTGGTCCGACGTTAAGATACTTTTCACAACTTTGTATTAAATGTACATTGTTGCAGTTAAAGAAGAATAAGCAGTTGACGATGCTAGACAAAATGTTGCTGGTATTACATTACAGTATTAAATTACATTACGTGGCTGAGCTTTAGTTGAACAGTGCAGTGGGGTGCAATCTATTGTATTGTATTGTATTGCATCGATAAATTTATAAAGCGCCTCTCACAGTGCACACCAATCAGAGGCACTCTCAGTGCGAAAGACCAGAGTAAAGGAAGTAGGATGTGCAATAAGTCTGTCTTCTCAAAAGATATCTTCTCTTCTTCTATCTTCTCAAAACTTGCTTCTTCTTCTCGTGGGGACTTGCGCACTCGGAGCGCTTCTGAATGGTTCACCCTACTAGAGGCACTTTATAAATGCTTAAATGCAAAACATTACGTGGCGGAGTTGCAGCTTGACATCGCTGCTTGCGGGGTCTTCAACTATGGGTGGGATACAGTCTTGTGGACATGGTTGATAAGGGTGACCTGTTAACTGTCTTTCGAAGCCCACTATTCAATTTATACCTTTGGATTGACCGACCTTTATTTCATTTCCATAGCAGTGATTAGATTATGTTGCGAATATATCATTAGACTCAATGAGGAAATGCTGACTACCGCCGGGTATGCCATTCGGAAAAAGTAATCTCTGCTACCAGTAGACACTCCCGTTTAGCTAAAACGTCTATCTATCTGTATTGTCGTGTATTGCGAATCAATTACTGCGTGTCCTGCCGCGGGGTACGCTTGTCCAGAAGGAGCAGTAACGGTCATTAGATAAGGACAAAAGCATTGGGTAAAGTAAGTATGTGTAATAAAATCATGGCCGCCATGACGGGTGAGTCATCACCGCTAACGTTGTTTGCTTTCTGTTGGGAAAGCGCACAGTCTGAGTGTAGCTGGACTTGGACATAGGCGACAAAGGCTATAGGACAATTATAGGACATAGGTCACAAGGCTCGGTATGGGCCACCAAGGCCATGGAATGACCTTCGGGTCTATTGGAGGGGAGGTAGGAGGTCGTGCTGATCAGAATTACTCCTCATTTTTAATAGATATCCAATGAGTCTAGACTGTTTATGTCATCATTGTCATGTACAGTTTACACAGGAGATTGTGTACATTTCTGTACGTGTGTGTTTTGGTGTGTGTGTGTGTGTGTGTGTGTGTGTGTGTGTTTATCTAGTTGCATATCTGTATATATTTATGTCTTCTTGATGGTTTTCTGCTTGTGATGTCTACTGTATACTTGTGTATGTTTGTATAGATGTCTCTATTTGTGTATATATGCAATTGTGTATATGTGAATATGTGTATTATGTGCGTGTACTTATATTACATGTAACGTCTTACAATGTACTTACAGTGTATATGTACCAACAGCTGCAAAGCCAAGTACCTTTATGTGTGAATGTATGTGTGCATATGCCTGTGTTTTAACTTTCTATCCCACTTTCCAAGAACCCGTCAAACATTCACCTGGCCAGACTAATAATATAATTGGGTTCATTAAGAACAATGGCTTTCAGTGAGTGATTAATGATGAAACAGCCATTTCCATTTACATGGATAGTCCTGGTATACACACACTCATACGGAGGTGTATAATTATATGTTTTTATCTTTAATTTCCTACCTACATTATTATCTAAGTGTATTTACCGAGTTCTTCTGTGTGTGAGTATAGACCAGCGTTGCCACTCTAAAAAATGAAAAAACCCAAGTTGGAGGCGTGAAAAAACCCAAGAAAACCCAAGTTCAACTGATTGGGAGAAAAACCGACTTGTTTGTGGCCAAAAAATTCTGATGACCATTTTTTGTCATCTGGCTCAAAAAAGTTCACAATTTTCCGTCTGAAAATTCTGATGACCTTAAAAAAAATTTTTTTTCGTCCGGCCCAAAAAAGTCCACAATATCCTGTCTGAAAATTCTGACGACCTTCTTTTTAGTCATTCTCTCGTCACAAAACATGATCTTTTAAACAAATTTTCATAAATATATGCAAAAAATGTCAAAAATATGTCGAAAAAATGTGAAAAAACCCAAGCTGAATAACCCAAGTTCTTCCCAAAAATCCCCATTTCCCAAGTTCGGATCGAAAAACCCAAGATCTTGTGAAAAAACCCAAGGAGGGGCAACGCTGGTATAGAAGTGTGTGTTTCTGCTGTGTAGGCAAATTCTTTGTCCGTGACGGATCTTTCTAATTGGTTGCTTGTAGATTAGTCAGTTTGGCTGACCAATAATAGCTTGGGGTGGGGGTGGGGATGGGGTGGGGGGTGGGGGTGGGGGGGAGCAGGTTTCCTGTGTGAAGTTCGGAAGGCTGCTGATGTAATATGGGAATGGAGGAATGAGATAAGTAGATGCTTGTGATGTGAATGATGGGAATCTTTGACTCAGAAGATGTAATGTAATCTGTTGAGTGTTGATGTAATAATGTGTTATACTTTGATGCAATGTAATTTGTTGATGTAATGTTATCTGTTGATGTAATGTAATCTGTTGATTAATGTGATCTGTCATTGTAATGTGATCTGCTGAGGTAATGTAATCTGTTGATGTGATGTGATCTGTTTTTTTAGGCAATGTTGATAAAAAGTTTGGTGCATTAAATATACTGTGTGATAGCTTCAATTGCTGAACGTATATATTTCTATGTCATCCTAATAGATTCTGACTGAAAATCACTTTCTTCTTCAACACAGGATTATCTCGTTCCAATTCATGCTTTTACAATTCAACCCGGTGGATTGACCATGGTTGGATGTTATATCTAGAGCAAAATATGATGCAAGCTGTGGCAGCATCTCTTACCCTTGGTTGTCTGTATTTTGCTGGAGATTGAAGACCATGGTGTTTGATCATGGTCTTGCTTTATCACGTCAGAGGACCTTTTTGTTTGGTTATAATCTTGCTTTCAACGGGTCAGAGGACCATTTTGTTTGGTTATAATCTTGCTTTATCAGGTCAAAGGACCATTGTGTTTGAGCATGGTCTTGCTTTATCAGGTCAAAGGACCATTGTGTTTGAACATGGTCTTACTTTATCAGGTCAGAGGACCATTGTGTTTGGTCATGGTCTTGCTTTATCAGGTCAAAAGACCATTGTGTTTTAACATGGTTTTACTTTATCAGGTCAGAGGACCATTGTGATTGGTCATGGTCTCGCTTTATCAGGTCAAAGGACCATTGTGTCTGAGCATGGTCTTGCTTCATCAGGTCAGAGAACCATTGTGTTTGAGCATGGTCTTGCTTTATCAGGTCAGAGAACCATTGTGTTTAGTCATGGTCTTGCTTTATCAGGTCAGAGGACCATTTTGTTTGGTCATGGTGTTGCTTTATTAGGTCAGAGGACCATTGTGTTTGAGCATGGTCTTGCTTCATCAGGTCAGAGAACCATTGTGTTTGGTCATGGTCTTGCTTTATCAGGTCAAAGGACCATTGTGTTTGGTCATGGTCTTTCTTTATCAGGTCAGAGGACCATTGTGTTTGGTCATGGTCCTGCTTTATCAGGTCAGAGAACAATTGTGTTTGGTCATGGTCCTGCTTTATCAGGTCAGAGGACCATTGTGTTTGGTCATGGTCCTGCTTTATCAGGTCAGAGAACCATTGTGTTTGGTCATGGTCCTGCTTTATCAGGTCAGAGGACCATCATGCTTGATTAATGGTCTTGTGTTGTCAGGTCATAAGGTCTTTTGATCATGGTCTTGTTTTATGAGGTCAGGATTGCGTCTGAGTGGTTCCTTGAAGTGGTCTCTCTTTCTTATAAGCGTGTGCAGTAACATGATTCCGATTTCAATTATCAGATCTGCCATCGCTTCTTTTGAATTCTTTTTACTCTAAGCAAGAAGCCTTGAAGTGGGATGATATATGCCTGTGATGGTTTTGTTTTATTTGAACCTGCATGCAGTTATTTTCCTTTTTATTTGATTTTTTCTTTTCTTTGTGGTTTTACTTTTATTTGGACCTATGGTATAGTTTTCTTATTGGTCAGGCCTAAAAAAATGTTGTGTTTCCGGTAACAGAGCTAAATAAAATTGGGTAGATAGGTCGGAAAATATTTTTATTTTGGTAAAATATTTTTATGCAGTGACTATCCGAAAAAGTATACCCCACTAGTCTTTTTTGCACGCTGCAACAAAGTACGTGTTCTAATCTAAGCAAGTATAAACTGCCTATTTCCCAACTGTCTGCACCTAAAACTGCTTTAGAAACAGTTCTATTAATTTCATTTTGTTGACGTCTTTTCTGTTATGTCAATACAAATGTTTTTTAAAGTTTTTTTTAAAATTAAATTTTTATTTAAAAATTTTTTAAATTTTTTTAAAATAATTTTTTACAAAAATATTTGGGTCGCGGCCGTAAAATTGGGTCGGTCGGGTTACCGGAAACACAACATTTTTTTACGCCTCAAGAGGAGGTTTTAATCTAGCTGCAGCTGGACTGGTCACTTCCAGCTTTTCAATCATATTCTATTATTATGGAGATGACCATGAATTCAGTATTGCTGACCCATTTCCATTGACCCATTTATATTGTCCGCGGGCCTCACTGGGATTCTGTTATTTGTTTTCTTATGCCGCCTGTATGTTGGTCAATGCAGATAGCATTGCTATTCTTATGTGGTTTCATGACTTTATCATTCACACACTCTGTCCATTCATATGTTTATCCTTTTAAAAATAGTCTGATCCATCCTATCCATCCATCCTAATGCCATTCTCTCCATTCATCATTTTAGGTCACCATTGTTTGATACAATAATTATGTGATAGACAATTTCACGATATGTATAGTAGTTACTAATTATAACTACTTGAATTTTCCTTTGTTGCACCTACCAGCTGGAATAGTAGCTCAGGACTCTGCAGTCTGCATACATGTCCCATTTCCATATCATTCACACACTCTAAATTCTAAATTCATAAAGTCTGTTTTATTCTACAGTAATTTCTCTGGTTCATGTCAGATCACTGCTGACAATGTTTTTTCATGAAGTGGTGCTATATAAATTTCATATTACGATTACAATTACATCTTTTGAGGACCTTGTACAATATTGGACAACATGATCTGTGACACTTCTTCTTCTTCTTCACCACTTCGCATCACTCTGGGTTTGTTACAGACGCGAGAATCCGCTGTGTACTTGTCCTCTCTTCTGATTCGGTGATTGGCCAGAGAATTCTGGGAATTCTGACCCAGTTTCTTCTGATTGGATGCCTCTATCTGGTTCCCTTGAGCTTCTCTTTATCTTTTGTCTTTCTGTGATGCATATGAAGAGCTGTACAGTTCCTATATCAAAGAATAATAACAAATGTCATGGTGGTATTGATGTTGTACTGCATGCCAGAGCAATGTCTGACAACAGCTCATACTAAGATTGTCACAGAGATTACTATTGTTAATCTTATTATTATTATTGATATTATTGTTTGTTTATTTTTACATAAAAAATTTAAAATAATTATTATCATCATCATAGTCATTATCATCATCGTCATGTCGTCGTAATCATCTTCATCTTCATTGCCCCTCCACCACCACCGACACCACCACCATCATCATCATCATCATCATCATCATCATCATCATCATCATCATCATCATAATCATTATATCATCATCACCATCGTAATCATTCATCATCATTCATCATCATTCATCATCAAGGCACCTATCATTCTTAAACTACTTAATTTGATGTCCAGAGAGGATAAATTATTATGAGAATATATATTTATATTATTATTATTATTATTATTATTATTATTATTATTATCATTATTATTTTGATTATTATCATTATTTTAGAAGGATTTGATTTTTATGACCCACACTACACTGTCTGTGCTGCAAAGAAACTGCTGATGATGCAATTAAAGGAGAATTGTTCTTTATAAAGACATGATTATTATCTAAATCGATCAATTGATTCCAGTTTGTGCTGACGATCGCATGTAGCCAGATGGTCCAGCAACAGCGAGACTCATTGAGCCATCATTAGCCTGTTAGCCATCATGTATTAGTCATCATCCATTAGCCATCGTCTGTTAGCCATCATGTATTAGTCATCATCTATTAGCCATCATTATTAGTCATCATCTATTAGTCATCATCTGTTAGCCATCATCTATTAGCCATTGTCTGTTAGCCATCATCTATTAGCCATCATCCGTTAGCCATCGTCTGTTAGGCATCATCTATTAGCCATCGTCTGTTAGCCATCGCCTATAGTAGCCATTATCAGTATAATTCCAGTTCTTCAGTCCAGAATGTTAAGATCACGGTTTCTTGCCGGCAGCAGCAGCTGAACCCGGATGTGGAAGGAATAAATGGTAGATAATTATAATCGAAATGAGCCATTGAAGTTCATCACTGCAGCGTATTATGGTCTCAACGATGTGGTGGTCGTACTTCCGCTTCTATCGGCTTTTCGTGATATTTAGCCTTGGGCGGCACTCAGAACAAACTGTGGTCAATTCAGGAAGTTCAGGTATGATGTTGGGACAAAGATACTATCAGAGTGGTCAAGACTACTTGGAGATAAGTGTTAAAGGGCTCCGAAGGGGATAGACGTTTTGGCAGGACTTATAGTGTTATGCCAAACAGTATGCGGTTAGGTAGATGGTAGAATTAGTATGCATACAGTTGCGGTAGATGGAAGAAGCAGTATGCAATTGATGTAGATGGTAGAATCAGTATGCAGATATCATTTGAGGTTGATGATAGAAGCAGTATATACACCTACATGTATGTGGTTGAGGTAGATGATAGAAGCAGTATGCAGTTGAGGTTGATAATAGAAGCATTTGAGGTAGATTGTAGAACTTAGAAGCATTATGCATTTGAGGTTGATGATAGAGGCAGTATGTGGTCAAGGTATATGGTAGAAGCAGTGTGCAGTTGTGGTAGATAGTAGAGACAGTACTGTATTCGGTTGAGATAGATCAGCGGTTCCCAACCCGTGGCCCGCGGGCCAAAAGTGGCCCGCGAGGCCTCACAAAATGGCCCGCCAGGCCTCAACAATGGCACTCGTCTCTCAAAGAATAAGAAAATATATGAAAAAATTGACAATTTGGACAGGATAGAACATAGCCTAATCATTTTCTATTACAAATTATTTTATTTTGAAGTCTATAAACATCAAACATTCTACTTTGAATTAATTATAACAATTTTTATACGCTTTTAGTTAATTAAATTTTTAGCATTGTGGCCCCCTAAATGCCCTAATGTCCTTTAACTAAGAAAAAGTGGCCCTCGCGTCCTCCAACTTAGAAAAAGTGGCCCGACAGTCAAAAAAGGTTGGGAACCACTGAGATAGATGGTGGAAGTAGTATGCAGATATGAGATAATATATCTGATTGATAGGCAACACTATATTAACTGATATGTCAATTCTTGATCAAGTAAAACTCCGATGCAATGTAGCTTCAGCTGACAATTCATCATCCTACCAAATGACTTCAGTCTACATGTAAATACGTGGCAGTATAAATGAAGCCACTGATGAAGTCATAAAGTGGGTCTTTTTCCGTGTTCGGCTTTATATGACAATTTGACGGAAGCCAATTTGACGCCATCCAGCCAGCTGCTCTCACTCTCAGGTCCGGATGTATATAGGCTATATCTATAGACTGTGCTAGAAGAAGTGACATCCGTGTGTTCTGTATTTGTGCGTCATTATAGACTAAATGTAATTAAGTTGGTAAGTAAGTAAACATGACTATTATTATTATTATCATGCCAGTTGCATAATCTTGTTAGAGTGCATGTACATCTTAATTAAAAAGAGTGCAAGGTACAAATTATATAAAAATGACCTTTTTCACATTAGATTGTCTGACAGATGGAGGGAGCACTCGAGTTATATTGTATTTTTTTTGGGGGGGGGGTCTTTCTGGGTTGTAGTAACATGCAGTAATATGCAGCATGGGAATGGACAGAAATACTAATGGGGTTGTAATGGCTACCATGTGAGCTGTGTGGGAATATATATATGTGTGTGTGTGTGTGTGCACATGCGTGTGTGTGTGTATGTGTGTGTGTGTGTGTGTGTGTGTGTGTGTGTGTGTGTGTGTGTGTGTGTGTGGCGATGGGTACGAATAAATTATCTTTATTGTCTATTTGTCGTCAGACATTTATGTGTCAAGTCCACTCTTCCTCTCACTGTCCGAACAAGTGATGTTATGTCCACATTAATGTTGTCTATCGAGCCTTTTCATCATGCTCCTCCTTTGCTCTTCTTTTAATCTTTCATGTACCCGTAGTGCATTGTGGATATATATAGCGCCTGTGAACTGACCACACAAAGCACTGTGTGGTTGTCAGTCAGACAATATATGACCAAGTAAATAATATGATGTAAATAATAAGCATGTACTATAATAGAGTGGGAACTTAAAACAGCAACCAATAGCACCTACGAACTGGCCACACAAAGCACTGTGTGGTTGTCAGTCAGACAATATATGACCAACTCTGCCGTGTAGTGTCTGCTGTTTCATGGCATGATTTGTCGAAGGATTCATCGGTTGGCTGTGGGATTCAGCAGCACAGAGAGAGCGGGTTGTCGGGGCTTGAGCCACATGTGCGCCGGATTTAAAGGTTTTATCCTATTATCTTGCTGCAGTATCTCCCACAGCTGAACACAATATATGTGTATCTGAGTCATTCGTCAAATCCACTGGGAAGCATTATGATGATGATGGCACTGGGAGAATTGGTCTGGTGGTGGTGGTGGTGGTGGTGGTGGTGGTGGTGGTGGTGGTGGTGGTGGTGGTGGTAGTTATACTGTGGGCAGAAGGTGGTGGTAGTTATACTGTGGGCAGAGGTGGTGGTGGTGGTAATTATACTGTGGGCAGAGGTGGTGGTAGTGGTTATTGTTATGTCAGGAAGATGTGGTGGTGGTTATTGTTATGTCAGGAAGATGTGGTGGTGGTTATTGTTATGTCAGGATTCAGGAAGACATAGTGTGGTGGTTATTGTTATGTCAGAAAGAGATGGTGGTGGTTATTGTTATGTCAGAAAAAGATGGTAGTGGTTATTGTTATGGCAGGAAGAGGTTGTGGTGTGGGGTATGGCAAGAAAGGGTTATGTTTTTGTAGTTATGGCAGGAAGAGGGGGTGGTGATCATTATAGTTGTGGTGGTATTGGTAGTGGTGATGGTTGTAGTTATGGCGGGAGAGATGGTGGTGATGATTATAATTACAGTGATGATGGTTGTAGGAAGAGGTGGTGTTGGTGGTGGTGGTTATAGTATGGCGAGTACTAGTAGAGGTGATGATTATGATTGTGTTTCGTATGTGTGACGGTGGTGGTTATTGTGGAGGGGGAGGTGGTGATGGGGTGGTGGGTTGGTTTCAATTATGGCAGAGGGTGTTGTTGGTGGTGACAGTGTTGGTACTTGCAAATATTGAAATACTCACTGTGTATGTACTTAGTAAGTACTACAATGTAATATTATAATGTCATCTTGTTTTCTGGTTGCAATAAAACGATTTGAAAAAAGAAACAAGCTAATAATTTTTTTAGATTGCATATGCTGCACTTGCGTATAAAGCATAACTATGTGCATAAACGCTATACAGTGAGTTTAGATATTGGCTAAATACTTCCTTTTCTGCATACATGTTAAGCGGAATAATTATAAGTAAAATAGCAGTTTATTATCTACTTTAAATATAGATAATATATGTTGAAGATATGCAGTGTGTGAGTGTGTGTGTGTGTGTGTATGTGTTTGTGGGCCAAACTTTTGTATGTACATTGTACACAGTAAATACAATATTGTATGCATACAGACACATATGGGTATTTTTTTTCTAATATTCTGTAGTTACATGTATAATAATATGAGGATGCTGCATTATATACATACACAGTACTACATATACAAATATACATACGTTTATAATACATATACAAATATACATATATATATAATTATATATGCATGCATGTGTATGTATATAATACTGAGTGTCATAGTGTGTAAATATATCTAGTTATAGATAATGCTCTTCCACCATGAAGCCATTGGAGGCTCGAAATCCAATTTTGGAAGGATTACCATGGATGGCAGTGACACAGATAGACAGACAGACAGACAGACAGACAGACAGACAGGCAAACAGACATACAAACACGCACACAGACAGTCTGGCCAAAAACAGACAGCTGAAAGTGTCAGCATAATAGATGTACGAGTGTGTGTGTGGCTGCTGGATTTCAGCATCAATTTTGGTGCAGTTGGCTTTTGCCTGTGTGCCTCTTGCCGAGGAATGGGCACACTGCACGGAGTATGATGATGATGACTTTTTAATATTATTATAAACATTATTACTAAGCTTCATTATTACTGCACTTGTTCCAACCCACACATAATAACATTATACTGGGAAGCAGCAGATGATTGAGAACGTCTAGTATAGTACATGAAATATGCATAGGCATACAGTATTTATGAAGGGGAAGAGTAGCAGCCCCTTAAGCTATATCTCTGAGGCAGTCATGGGAATAAAGTGTAGTGACGTCTTCCTTTTCTCAGCCTTGGTTTATGATGGCGAGTGGCCAGTCCTCTCCCTCACCGTCTTATCTCACCCTTGACAGTGTATGGTCAGTGTACATACATTATAGCTCAGTGACTCTTTTTAATCTATGCTAAAACTTACTTGCTCTTTAGGGCTTATCCAGTCTGTTACCTGCTTTTGTAAGGCACCCTTGTATGTGTTACGCCGCCATATAAATTGTTGTTATTATAATTTGTTATTATTAGCTAGGGGTAAAATTACACGTGACGCTGAAATCTCTAACCAAATTTCCACCATCGTAGGATTTGAATCCTGGCCATACAAGTTACGGTCCAGAATACTGAACACTAGACTATTGAGCACCCCTGTTGCTTATGAGACCTATGTTTAAGAGCCATAAACAATCATCACCATAACCAAATCTGCAAGTAGTAGCAGCAACCAAAAAAAACTAAACAAACTGGCATATTGTGACCGCTTTGACATTCAGGTTGTACAGTTACTGCGTAATTTCATTACACTTGCTGTCTTTACCTTACATTTTGTAATCTGCAGTATTTTAGGAGGTATACCATAATGGCCAATTTTGCTTATAGTGCTCGTTTTGCAATGTGGAGGGTATACGGGTTGGAGCCTCCCAGTAGATTGGTAAGCGTGTGTGTAATAAGGGAGTCAAAGGACCTTGAGTATTCATCCACTCACAACTGCCTATAGATCACTAATAATAATGATAATAATAATTATAATAATAACCATCTATCACTAATACTTGGTCACTCTAAATAGTGGAGTTCAATAAACACATTTTGATAATAACACTCCTGAAGGTAATAAGAATGATCATAAATAAATAATAAATAAATAAAATAATGTTTTATCAAGCAAAGTCCTTCGTGTGTTTTTTTTTAAGAATCTGCAGGAACATATAACGATGGTGATGACTTCAATTCACACTGCCAAATCAACGAGGTTGTCATGGTAACCCAGGCCACCTTGGAGCAGACTACTGGTCGAATAAAATGCGACGTGACGCCATCACCAGGAGGAAGCAGCACGTGCGTTCGTGACGTCAGGAGTCACGTGGATGAGAAGTGTTCAGGTCTGCAGAGTTGTCAGCTAGTACCGAATGAACTTTGTCGCACGTTGAATGCAACATGTGACGCATTGTCTGCAGTGACACTGAAGGTGTCCTACGACTGCTTGCGAGGTAAAGCGGGTGACAAAAAATTGTAGGCCTACTAATTGTAAAAAAACAGTGTTTCAACATGGTGGCTTTATGGGTAGGCTACATTCACGAACTTAGACCTATAGATGAAATAGGACTTTTCCAAGTAATTGTCTTAAAAAAATAGTGATACTAATGATACTGATGATGATAATGATGGTGATGATGATGACTACTTTGACGACGATGATGATAGTTGTAATGATGATGACTACCATTGGCAATTGAGTGTCTTGACAGAACCTTTTTCTGCCCCAGAACTAGTGTTAATGAGTGGCAGCCATTTCAGATCATGTTCTGAACTCTAGAACTGTTCTGAATCTCAATAGGAATAACAATAAAAATGAATTTAATTTAATAAAACGAAATTAACACAATAATATAACAACAATAAAAAACAGTGATAATTATGATAATGTATGGAGACAAAAAATAAAGGTTATCAGTGGTGTCCGATTTTTCATTACAGCGGTGTCACGTGACTGCAGTGACGCGTGCGGTTCCAATGACCAGCTGACCAAACTTACGTCACCAGAGGGCTATCTGGTCAGTACGGTGACGTCAGAGAAGCGCTGTGGGTCAGCGCAGTGTCCATGGTTCATCCAGGTTCCTCCTGGTCAATCCATCAACATCACCCTGCTCGACTTCTCTGGAGGTGAGAAGAGGACTGTGGCCCGGGGAGGGGGAGCCAGGCCATCTGGATCGGAGGGTGGTGGTGGTTGTGTGACTGTAAAGGAGAAGGCAAATCCCAAGGAGGTGGTTGAGTGTGTGGGAAAAAGCAGAGAAAGACTTATCTATTCCACGGTCAGCAATACGCTGGAGTTGCGATTCAACGTGAGGGAGTCGAGGTTTCTCATTCACTACAAAGGTCAGTTAACGATTATTAGTAGGCCCTATTATCATTATTATTATTATTATTATTAATTTATTGTTTTTCTTATTATTGCTATTATTATTTTTTCAGTATTATTTTTTTAAATCGATTATTATTATCATTATTATTATTATTATCATTATTAATATTGTTTTTATTATTATTGCTATTATTATTTTTTCAGTATTATTATTATTATCTGTGCAATTAATTATCAGCACTGTTTTTGATAATAGAGTGAGGTAAGTTTTCTCAGTGTTCTACATAAAGTAGGCTATGGTTAGTTTTCATGTCATACACTTGCATTGTCTTGCACCTCGGGAGGCTCGGGTCATTAAATAATAATGTCAGAGGTTAATGAAGTTAGCAGGGTACCCCAGCGGCACTTTTCACTTTCGTTTTGCCAATAAAAAGCACCAGTGGATGTGTCTTTCTTATGAACAGTCCAATACAGGATCCTCGAGGATGGTCATGAATATAAATTATTGTAGAGCAAGAGGTTTAGTTATTAATAGTTTGAACATTTCATTACACTATTGTGTAGTGAAATGCTAACTCGGTGAGACTGTTGAAGCTGCTAATTACCAATATTATTAGTCAACCGTTGGTCATGATAGCCAATTGGTCAGAGTCTCTGCCTTATAAGGAGTGAGGCTTTTGTTCTGTAAGTAAAAGTATAATGTGGTTCTGACTAAGCTCTTGTGTAGTAGTATAGGACTGAGGGTTCTATAGCTTAGTCACCATCTTAATTGCTGGACCTAGCTATTCTATCTAGCTTCCTGTAGGCTAACTGCTCCTTTTACTCAGTCATTTAATTTAATTCTTCCTTCTGACTGTCCTTTCGCAGATTGCTTATCCATGATCAGAGACTGCCTGTACATAGTGGTGGTTTCAACTTAGACTTTGATAGCAGACAGTTGATGACCGTATCAAACGCGTGTGTCATGCAGGATAGTTATGGAATGCAAAATAGTAACAACAAACCGCCTACATGGCTTAGTAACTTGACGCTATTATGCTCGGTATCGGATGGCAGACGAATTTGCATTTTCAATCGGACTTTTAAAAGTAACACGTGATGGCAACATGATTCTGTCATGTTTTTCATTATAACGCCTGTCAGCAGCTAGACATTGCTATGTCCACCGATTATTTTGATTTGAATACATGCCTATTCATACGCTGGTCTTTAGCCCTGATGCTACTCTGGGGGCGAGGGACAATTGTGCAGGGGCCTCACGATTTTAGGGACTCGGGCTGGGTAGTTATGTATATACAAAGTTTAGGATTATTGCCTTTTTAAAAATATGTCATACTGACAACTAAATGAATTAGCTACAGTCAGTCAATCTTCAAACTAACAATTGAATAAAATCATAATTAAGCTGCATGAATCCCGTTTGGCTTTGTAACCTGTCACTATTTCATTGTGTACATGGGTATTCACATTATAACCTGTCACTATTTCATTGTGTACATTGGTATTCACATTATAACCTGTCACTATTTCATTGTGTACATTGGTATTCACATTATAACCTGTCACTATTTCATTGTGTACATTGGTATTCACATTATAACCTGTCACTATTTCATTGTGTACATGGATATTCACATTATAACCTGTCACTATTTCATTGTGTACATGGGTAACCCTATTAGTGGGACACATTATAACAAAAATCAAAGCATTCACTTAAAACCCCTTAAAACCCATTAAAATCCCTTAAAACCCATTAAAATCCCTTAAAACCCATTAAAATCCCTTAAAACCCATTCCTTTGCCTCAGTTTGTAAAAAAATTGTTACTTGGCCTACATATGTTGATATCTGGCTACATGAAGCAATACCATTTGAGGTTGTAGTTATAACTATATACAAATATTATATTGTAGGTCACACCTGCACATTTACTATCTCAGTGTGTTTATGGGAAAAAAATTCTCGTACAACCTTATTAATGTAGTTTAAGGACCCTTGACTGTTCCGCCTAGGGGTCTGGAATCTCTCTCATTGACCTTGCTCTGGTTAGGAAATGCTGCACTATAGGCTAAAGTAGGATCCTCGTTTGCCTGCCTGCTGTGTACCCTCTAGGCTAAACAGGACCACAGCTTTTTCTAATCTCATCTGCAGCTATTGACTTAAATACAGAGTAGCTATCTTAATGGACGAGATCACTAGAGTTCAGCGTTCATCATTTTTTAGCGTTGGCATTTTGTTGAGACGAGTGTTACGTTGTGTTGATTTGTCTTGTGTGAAGTAAAGAATTGTGTTGATTGCTGCCTGGAGTGAGAGAGGTCGTTGTTTACTTACTATCACTTCTTCTTTTGAAGCCGAGTAGCCAAAGAGTAGCAATTTAGGGTATACCGTTATGATTTTCTTTTTGCAAGTGAATTCTGTTACTTTCTTGTGCAAGTGAATACTTTTACTTTCTTCTGCAAACTTTCCTTTGCAAGTGAATACTTTTACTTTCTTCTGCAAACTTTCCTTTGCAAGTGAATACTTTACTTTCTTCTGCAAACTTTCCTTTGCAAGTGAATACTTTTACTTTCTTCTGCAAACTTTTCTTTGCAAGTGAATACTTTTACTTTCTTTTGCAAGCGAATAACTTGATTTTTCCCCGCAAGTGAATGCTTTGACCCTCTTCTGCAAGTGAATACTGTTACTTTGACTTTGTTTACAAATAAACACTTTGACATTCTTCTTCAAGTTAATACTTTTACTTTTGTTTACAAATAAACACTTTGACATTCTTCTTCAAGTTAATCATTTTAATTTTGTTTTGCAAGTCAATGACTGTAACTTTCCTTTGCAGCAATCGGATGTCCCGACATCGTTCCCCCACGCAACAGTCGTATGAAGCGAACGGGGAACGAGTGTGAGATCGACTGCCCCGGCACGAACCTCAAATCATGGGTGATGACGTGTGAGGAGAACAAGTGGGTGGGGGACACTGTGGGCAAATGCCCTGGTGGGGAATTTGGACCGGTTGCTCCCCCAAATCCTCAACAGTCGGAAGGTTCATTTTCACTACCTACAGGTAAGTTAATTTTGTAGTCTCATCATTAATTAATTTTACAGTCTCATCATGTGATGGTGAGGGAGAAGATTGGCCACCCGCCCTCGTATGCCGAGACTAAGAAAATGAAGTTGCTAACACTTCACACCATGGCTTCCTCAGGGCTAGCTTAAGGGACTGCTATTCTACTTTTTCGTGTGATTGCAAGGATCCTAGCCACCCTGTAAGGAGCTTAGCCACCATCCTCAAAAAAGTAGATTTTAGATTTGAGCGTTGTGCTGATTTGTTTAATAGAAAGCTGGTCTGTAATCTAACGATTGTTGGTTCAGACCAGCTGAGCAGACTCCACATAACCACCCTAGTACACATTGCAAGTTTATGCTCACTTTCCTGGCACCTGACACTTGGTCTTGCTGATCTTTCGTGCATAATAAGTCAAAGGAAAACAAGCGAATATTAAACACAGTCTCAGTTGATCTAACCTTTTGGAACAAACTACCAGAAAGGTATCTGTATCGGAAAGGTGTCTCACAGCAACGTATCTCTCACCATGATGGGTGTTCCTCTTTTCTTCCTGGCTTGGTCTCTCTCTATCTCTTCTAGCTGTGTTATGTAATCCAACCTTTGGAACAGACTGCCAGGATGATACCTGTATCTGACAGCAAGGTATCTTTCTACACGTTGTGCGTTTCTCGATTCTTGGTCATTCTCTGTCCAACCTGCATTTTGTAATTCAACCTTTTTGAAACAGACTGCCAGAAAGATCTGTGTACATCAGAAGGTCTCTCTGACCATGATGGCTGGTTCTCGATTCTTCTTGTCGTGAATTCAACATCTATTCTACCTCTGTTATCTAGCTTACTTTTAAAATGCCCTTCACCTTATTTGCTGTTTTTCAAATGTGTGCATCTGTCTATTTATGTAGCACCTTTTAAAACCTCTTTAAAGATGTTGCATTTATGTATGGCTTGTGACTTCGGACGAAACACAATTCCTGTTTTGTATAACTTGGTAACTGATACACGTGTCGATTACTTGACTCGACAAGTTATGCAACTTAGGAGTTATTATTATTATTTAATATGATTTAATATTAATTAAATATTAATATTAATTAAATAATAATTAATAATACTACTAATAATAATTTATAATATTAAATATTAATATTAATTAAATAATAATTAAATATTATTTATTATTTAATAATTACCAATTTAATCATAGGTGACTAATCCTGCGCACAAGATAAATATTGATTCAAGTAGAAACGAAATTTTAAAATATTTTGAATAAATACCAACTAATCCTATATGTGCAATTTATAAATGTTGATTTAAATTATAATTAATGAATATTATTTTTTAAAGGTATTTTGATCGCAGTGGTCGTCGCTCTGACTGTTATAATCGCTGTTCTCGTTCTTACCATTGGATTCGTCTGCTTAAAAAAGTGAGTAGGCCAGTCATCATCGCTTGAGTAATAATGTAGTGGCTGAATGGTCACTGTACCTGTCATTAAGCTTTATGAGCTGGGCTTGAAATCTTAGACCGCCATTTTGTTGTACAAATATATACAGAATTACACGGATGCTATTCAAATGACCTTAATTTTGTATTACTGTTTATCTTTTTCTCACAAATGGTTTCCATAAATGTATGTTATGTTGTTTAGTTGTATAGGCCTACTGTGATTATAGAAAATTGCATATTTCCATTTTTGTATGAATGTACATGCTATGTTCTGTTCTCATATAATGTTCCCGCAGTGCGTTTGCAGGCGGTTCAATAAAGCACATACTTACTTACTTAATTTATGTGTGTGTTTATATGTATAAATGCACAAGAATAGTAATAAGATTACCAATTGTAATAGTAAAAATAATATGAAGTCAACATGGGTCACATTGAAAAATGCTGCTATGTAAACTGAAAAGCAATAATTTTCAGTACAAATGCCTCCTTAAAACCATTATGCAAGTGACAAAACGATTAATTTCTCTCTGTGTCTGAGTAATTTAGTCAGTCATTGACTCATCAGTTTAATTGTGCTGTATGATGTATCTATGTTTAAATTTTTAAAGCACCTCTCACCGTGAAAATCAATCAGAGGCGCTCCCAGTGCGAAAAGATGGTTCAAACCAAAATCAAACCTTAGTATACTGCATTTACGTAAGAGCAAACAAACATCTGTTTAAAATTTGTTATAGGAAATAATATTTTATTTTCTTTGTCTTAAATTAAAAGAACCAGAGAAAAAATAGCATCGGACATTTCTGGTCCTAATCAAAATCAAACTTTAAATATGTTGTGCATTAAAAAAGAGCAAAACGTCTGTTTAAATTTTCTTATAGGAAATAATAAATATTTTCTTTGTCTTAAATTCAGGCATCAGTACGAGACAAAGCTTGGCGAGCCCGTTCTCTACGGCGCTCCCTGCTCCGAGTTCGAATTCTGCGACGAGTTCAGCAACATGCACCGGCCCGGCGCTCCAAAGACGGGCACGTCGACAGCGGGCACGAGGACCCGGGCCCTGCGATCCGGGGTCGACCCGCGAGACAACACCTATGCAGCCGACCAGCAGTTCGAGATGCAACCGTTGCAGCGGCCCCTTCCTTCGATCCCAGGGGATGGACGGTGCGGGTCGTGGCGCCCCAACGACCAGAGGCGGATTGTGGTCCAGCTGCATCCGACGAACTCCGGGTCGGGGACGATGAGCATCATCCAGCCTTACCCCACGACGATGATGGCGCGCGACGGGGGGCGACTCCCGTGCAACTGCGGCGGGACCCTCAAGACCCATCCGTCGACCGGGTCCGTCTATCGACCCCCCAGCCACCTGTACTTCACCCTCGACCCCGAGGTGCAGGTCGAGGAGCCGGCCACCATTGCCGATGGGTACCCCTCGTTGGGACATCCCAACCGCGGAGGAGGAGCCCCGGATAACCAGACAATCAGTAGGGTGCAGCAGAGGGCCCTTATGGGTCCGGGGGGGCACGGGAGCGCGGCGATGGCGTCCGGGGAGGCGATTCACGTCAACCCGCAGGACCTCGTTCCGTTGAACCTGACGAATCGCTCGAAGCAACAGGCCAACCACCACCAGGCGGTGGCGAATCAGAACCAGGCGGCGAGTCACATGGTTCCAACGGCGAATCAGTATCCATCGAATCGGATTCGCGCGGACGACGCGCCGTTGAACAACCGTCTGCCAGAGAATCCGTTTCCAATGAACCTAAGTTTCGACGCTCAGCAGAATCTGCAACAGAAGAGAAATCCTCCTTCAGCGGCCGCAACGGCGGCGGGTTGCGTTGAGCCGATTGCGCATTCGTAGCTTTTCCGACATGGCTCTTATTCTTCCAGATCAATGTTTCAACGGAACAAACGATGCCATCTTTTCTACGCTGAAAGTCCCTCGGATCCGGGATCTATTAGTTATCCAGGTCTAAACTATTCGGAGGTCTTTAATCGGAGGTGATGATGAATCGATGGGTGCCTGTCTTAGGGTCTTCGGGAAATAGGGTTCGTCTTTGCAGGCGCTTTCTCGTCCACTCTCATCGACAAGGATGTGTTCTAAATCAACTTCGAGCAAACCATGACAAGCTACGTCGCATTCTGAAAAGACAAAAGAATTGCTTTTCGTAACGTAACTCTTTCCTGGTAGTCCTTTCCTCGTAACCCTTTCCTGATAACCTTTTCCTGGTAATTATTTCTCAGAACCTTCTGCTGGTAACCTTCCCTGGTAACCCTTTTCTGGTAACCGTCTCCTGGTAGCCTTCACGTGGTAACCCTTTCATAGTAACCCTTTCATTTCCAATCCTCCACAATTTTGCTAGCACATCAGGAGAAGCCTGTCATTAATGTGTGTCCAGCGGTGGGCTATCCGACTAACCACTCCACAATCCACATGTCGTTCTGCCCAGTGGTAGCAGTCCAGTGTTGCTTTCTCCACTCCAGCCCAACAACAGCCACCTAAGGATGACTTCTCCAGCCCACGATGGTTGCGAAGTGATATGTCATCTTCAATTGCAGTCTGTACATAAAATAAATGTCAACAAGAATCCATCATGAACTCAATCCAAGATTGATGACCGATTGCTTCTGCACACCGTCAGCAGTTCAATCTAAGACGTGTTTTTCACGAAAATAACGTTTCCTCGTCGTCGTGGAAATCAATTTATTCCAGTCGTATATTTAAAATAATAATACTATTATGTGTAACTCTACTCTAAGGAATCCAAAGAACTGCGATTGAATGAATGTGAACATTGAATCTATACCGAATAATTGCAAGCAGACGATCTTGCAAACGTCAACGAGTGTTGGGTCTGTTTGTCATTTACTTATAATCTGAAGTAAATCTGAATTGGATGTTAATCTGAAGTAAATCTGAATTGCATGTTAATCTGAAGTAAATCTGAATTGGATGTCTACTAATTAATGTGTCAGATTGTTGCACCTATTCTGACCTTAATGTAATTGCACAATTTCCAGCGCCAAGCGCTTTTCGCTGTTCGTGTTATTTCGTGTGAATGGCTCCGTTGCAATTTGTGCTTTAATTCAGTGGTTCAGTAATGAATGCAAGGAACCAGTGCTGTAGGCATTTTTCAGTTAATGCTATGGTGCTATTTTGGCTATGTAGGTCGAAAAGGAAATATAATTATAAGCTAGATAGTCACCAATGTGTCGTTCCAATAACTACCGGTACATGTCTAGACGAATGCAAGGTTTTGGTGCCCTCTTGCAACCAGTTAGGAGTTAGGAAATGTTGTAGAATTGTTGCGTTGCTGTTGCCGTGTTGCCCTTCAACTGTATGAGGAGACAATACACTGGGTGCAACCGCAAGACAATACACTGAAGTATCTAAACAAATCAAGGGTGACCTTTTCTTTGTTATGAATGCTGGTGTCCTGTTATCGTAATTGCAAGTGTTCGTTGAAGTTTCCGACAAAATCGAATGATAATTTCAGCATTGAACCAAATACGGCAAGTAGATGGTGGTTTTGAATAAATGTAAGTAAGCAGTAGACGGTAGAAGTGTTGTTTTGTTGGTAG
Organism: Lumbricus rubellus; assembly: GCA_945859605.1. Lineage (NCBI taxonomy): Eukaryota > Metazoa > Annelida > Clitellata > Crassiclitellata > Lumbricidae > Lumbricus > Lumbricus rubellus. The sequence goes on from OX243828.1 coordinate 10,341,575, forward strand.
TCATAAAATAGTAGCAGCTGTTTTTATTTGTTCGGTGTGATTAACTTGCGTGTTATCAGTTCTTGAACAAAGTTTTACATCTGGCTTGAACAGATTTTGTGTATGTGTGTGAACATGTTGGTTTGATAACTAATTTGTCATGCAATATAAGCAAAACGAGTTACCAGTACACAGAGACACCTATCTACCTTAAAATGAAAGTGGCAACTGGCCATTGATTTTTAACTGTTTTAGCCCGGAAACTTCCTGAAAATGTATTACCAGTCACTAAATCCCATGACCTCATCCAACCTACTTTGTTTCATTTCTTGCCCAGACCGGTAAAACTTTTTAAAGTTTGCATGTTTATATTAGCCTATGTCAAAATTTATGTTCAATTGTAAAGAATTAATATGTTTACGTCTATTATTATTTAAATTTTTCGTGAGAAACAAAATATAAATGTTTTGTCTAATTCATGTCGTACTGAATCTGTCATCAGCCTTTGCTGAATACATCAGAAACAGAATACTCGAAGTGAAGCAATATTTAGGTCTCCACTTTGGGGCCCTAGCCAACAAACTGTTGGAACCAAAGATACAATATGGGCCAGCAATCCAGCCAAAAAATGTGCATCTGGGTTTTTCCTGCGACTGTACAGGTTATCCTGAATGGAAAAAATTAGCGCAGTATGTAACGTGGCAGGCAGTCGGGTAATTTGTGGTAACTTGAAACAATTGAAGATGATAATGAAAAAAGAACACCGGTGACGATGCAGAGGCTAACAAAACATAACATGTTTCATTGGCAAGTGGATGTCCAGGCATCCAACTATTAGAGGCTTTGTAGTCGACATACTGTTGCCATGCGTACACTTTACATAAGAAATGTTAACGTTAATTCTAAGAAATGTGTGGACAAATCACATTGCCAAAAATGTTATGTATTGTCATAATACATTATTGCAATGTTTGGAAGAACTTACTAAAGTTATTAGTCAAATGTTACTGTCTACGTTGACCCAAATAACTTGAGAACGTTGTATTAATATTAATCTTGCTTTTGTGAAACAAACCAACTTTTTCATAGCCCTAGATTTACCCACACATCCATGCATGTACCACAGGCACGCACAAGCATGGGATACGGTAGGCAAATGGACAGAGTGTTCGCCTGTAATGTGGGAGTACAGTTTCAAGCCTCCACTCAGGCAATCACTGATTAAGGACTGATTAAGGACTGATTAAGGACTGATTAAGGACTGATCAAATCATCCTGCACGGTGCACAATTGCTCGACACAATCAACGCTCTGTCTTACGGTCATGTAATTATCACTGCTGAACCCACATAGAAGGAGGGCAGAGTATCAAAACAGTTGTGCACATCAACTTGTGTAGCGTTGATCTGAAAGATGTATCTAGTCATGAAATTCAATCGAACAACCGTCTTTCTGAAGATCTTGCCGACGAATAAAAACAAATGCTGGTGACAGGAGTGAATGTGATAAGCTGTTTTTCGACTATTTTTTGCTGTGATAAAGCGAAAGCAGAAACCGGAATTTGATCGATGTGAGCTTGCACGGCGGTGATGAGGACGAGTGAGATATAATGGGATTAACAGACTTTCAAATCACGTTGAGTGGTTCTTATAGGTCGCTGTGTTATCGTACGCATTGACATATACATGTACGTATTGATAATATATATATAAACATACACATTGATATATAAACGTACGCTGCACGCAGTGATATATAAATGCATGCATTGATATATAAACATACACATTGATACATAAACGTACGTATTGATACATAAACGTACGTAATGATATATAAACGTACACATTGATATGTAAACATACACATTGATATGTAAACGTATGTATTGATATATAAACGTGCGCATTGATATGTAAACGCACTCATTGATATATAAACGTACGCATTGATATATAAACGTATGTATTGATATATAAACGTATGTATTGATATATAAACGCACGCATTGATATGTAAATGCAAGCATTGATATATAAACACACGCATTGATATATATTATATATAATATACATATATACTGTATTAATTTCTAACAGTTTATGCCCAAATGATGGTGACCATTGTTGGGGTTTCAAGAACAAAAACATCTTACTACCTGCCATTAGAATGGGTATTGTTTAACTTGTAGTTATGTGGCATATATTGATGCTAAATAAGTGATACTTAATAAGTACATAATGGCAGTAAAAATCCCTATATGGAAATTGACCTTTGGCCTCTTCTGGAAGGTAATGTAAAGCAGAATGAAAGCTAAGGCTGCCCTAGAGCCTGTGGAATGTCTTTTATTGTGCTTAGGACTTAAGCTGGACAGACTATTTTCTTTCATACTGGGTATGAGTGCTGTCAGGTAACGATGGAAACCAAACCTATAGGAAAGGTTTGTCAGGTAATCATGGAAACCAGAAATACAGGAGGTTGTCTGGTAACCATGGAAACCAAGCCTACAGGAGAGGTTTGTGCAGTTCTATGGTTGAGCTTATCTTGACTTTAGTCAAAGGAAGGACACAGAATTTACCCCATAACTATTTCTCAGACCTTCTATGATTTCTTAATTGAGATGGCAGACCAAGTATACCACTCAATTCTCGTGCATGTATCGCTACGAGAATATATACAATATACACGAACAATCAAAATTACACTTTTGTATTTACTTCAATTTTTTGAAGAGAACTTTCTAAAGTACATTTGGTAGGCCCGAAAAGGTGCTATATAAAAATCAAGTTGCATTGCATGTACAGTACAATGTTAGTTAAGAACTTGATGCATAAGATTGCAATTTGCAAGTACGCAATGCGTTCTGCTGATTTGTAAGTACGCAATGCGTTCTGCTAACTGATTTGTGTCCGTGCTTCGTTTTGGCTCAATTTTACACTTACATAGTAAATGCCTTCGTGAGGTTATTGTAAGGCGCTATATAAATGTCCATATACATGCATACATACATACAAACGGCTCAGCCTAAGGCTATGACTATGCACTCATCATTGTGTGTATTTTATGAACTGTGAGCTATTTATGTCAGCCTGAACATTTTTACGGTATCCTGTTACGCGTAATCAAGTTTTACAGAGTCAAAAGGTCACATGATAAATCAGTATCAATAAGGATTTGCTTATGATAAGGACAATTTTTAGCTAAAGAGTAACACTGGGATAATCATTACTTACTTCAGATTATGAAATTCGTTTCTTACGACTTAAACAAGAAACTGAATATGGTAGATAACAATTGGTTTTTGATGAATTATCATGTGGATAATTATATACACAAGTGCTACACAGGGTTGATTCAATGTCCATAATGTTTGGTTGTGAACTCTTGCAATGCATTTTGGGATTAAGGAATCCTACAGCTGACGGAAGTTCATAATTCTGGGAATTACACAGCAAATTAAGAGTGCTGTTGAGTGGTCCGAAAAAGGCTTTCACCAGTTTTATAAAAAAAATAATGTGTAGCTATAGTTTTTCAGTCCAGAGTAAAGCACACGATAAAAGATAATTATTGTGAAGCGCCGTAAAAAGTTTTAAACAAGACAAAAATTATATTTTCATGTTGGATACCAACAGTCCTTTTAAAAGACATTTTATTATGAACAATAGTGGTAGTACTACGTGTAATAGTAAAAGAACTAGTATTAGTAAAATTTTACCAAACCTTAATGTGCCTTTTGCATCAATTTTACCCACCTGTAATTATCTATATTGATTACAAAAGTAAAACTGTTTAAAATGTATTTTTAAGGAGACCACCAGCCCTGCTGCCTCAATGGCCCTGTGCACCGAATGGTACTAGGTACTTGTGATTATAGAAGTTAGTCATATTATGTAAACCTGATACTGCAAGTTCTACTTAACATGTAAAGAATGACTAATGGCACATTGCTGTGTGCCTTTGAGATGTGCTTTTTTGTGCCTCAGTACATCACTTCCTAAAATTTAACATGTCAGTTTCCCTGCTTGCAATGCAAACAGAATGTGCCATAACTAAACATTACTGTTACCAGTTGTATTACATGTGCTAGTATCTATCGTTGCTACGGATACTATCATCTTTATCATTCTTATAACAGTATTATCATTACTACCATCATTATCATTGATTATATTATTATGAATGGAAATTTCTGAAGGCTCGTTGAGGTCTTTGAAGCTATCAGGATGTAATTTAGCAAGTACTTTAAAATTGGTATGAATGTACCATATGCCATCGAACGAAGAGTGAGTCAAAATTTTGAGGTCATGCAAAGAAAATTCTCAGTTTTAATGACCCAACCGACTCAAAATTATTAGTCCACAGCGAGAAAATTCTCAGTTTTCATGGCTCGACTCACTGAAAATTATGGTAACCCAGAAAAATTTCTCAGTTTTCATGACTCAACTCACTCAAAGTTATGAGGCGACCCAGAGAAAAAATCCCCATTTTCATGGCTAAACTCACTGAAAATTATGAGGCCACCCAGAGAAAAATTCTCAATTTTCATGGCTCAACTCACTGAAAATTACGAGGCCACACAGATAAAATTCTTAGTTTTCATGGCTCAACTCACTGAAAATTACGAGGCCACCCAGAGATAAATTCTCCATTTTCATGGCTCAACTCACTGAAAATTACGAGGCCACACAGATAAAATTCTTAGTTTTCATGGCTCAACTCACTGAAAATTACGAGGCCACCCAGAGATAAATTCTCCATTTTCATGGCTCAACTCACTGAAAATTACGAGGCCACACATATAAAATTCTTAGTTTTCATGGTCCAACACACTGAAAATTATGAGGACACCCAGATAAAATTCTTAGTTTTCATGGTCCAACTCACTCACAGTAAAAAAATTCAATACTCCTGTGAAATTGAACGGCGACGTCATTAACACAGCACTAACTCTTAACCGACCAAAGTAAAGTAAACGGTATTGGAGAAAATCCAATACTCTCGGTCGTTAAAGGGTTAAACAATCGGACTCTAAGAAAATCAACATACCATCGCTTGTAATTAGAAGCATTTATGTCCAAAGACCAGCTATACGTACATACAGTCCAAGGCAAAAGCTTCAGCAAAAAGGAGTTGTATCTATCTATGTTGGATTTACCAAATACTTTGTATTCTGAGCATCAATGTCACGCTTGTGTGATTTGTGGGACGATTTTGTGTTAAAAATACGAAGCATGATTTATCGTTTATACATGTATATCGTTATGCATTCTGTTTCGGACGTGTTTTTTTTTACTTAAACGTTTTATAACGCTGAAAAAACTGTCCGTAGGTCTAATGTTAGCTTTTAATCTAACCGTCTTGATGTAAAGTCTGTCAAAATGATTTGCTGCAGTTTGCAAAATAAAGCTTTTCATTCCGTCTTAAGTAGCCTAATTAATATTTCTTAATGCCAGTCCTAGAACCTGGAATGGGCACCCTGTAGGACTGCACTTGAGGCTAGAGGTCGCACCATTATGTTCCTTTTAACTTAGAAGCTGTCTTATTTAGATGACTACTGTCATTGCAAGAGTATCTGATTTGATTTACTGAGATAAAAACATGCTGGAGTGATGTTATTCACTTGGCTAGTGTTTTACACGTACCGTACATTCATTCATTTTGTAGCGTCATATAGCGCCCCTTCAAGAAAACTACTCAGGAGCGCTCCCAGCCCAGCCACGGCAAAACACTTGAGAGATTGATGCCACAAAGTTTGATTGGTCAGATGTAGCAATAAACGCAGATTTGAAAGGAGGTCACCAGACACCTCTGAGTTAGAGAAAACATACGAGGCACTTCTGCCTGCGTGTAAGGCAGTCACCTACTACTGATGGTGGTTTATATCAGGGATTTTAATCTCAGGCTACCACAATCTGTACGTTGGCAACTTAAATTGCATGACAACCCTTCTAATAGCGTGGGTGATACAATCTCACCAGATCAATTCATTGAAAATGAGCAGATCGACTCAATATAGAAAATGTGGACATTATTTGCATGTATTGCAATTAGCAAGTTCAACAAGAAAATAGAACATCAAATTAATAATATAACCAATTATTTACAAACAGCAACCTTTCCGTTGTCATATAAAAGCTAAACGATGCAAACATAAGCAACGAGTGATACCCCTTGCCACGCAAAGCGGCCTATCCTAAGGGGCTAACAAAGACATTTTATCTAAGAACAATACAATGTTTTCCCTTCAATTATCAGACAGCAAGTTTCACAAGAAAATTTTACAGAATTCTGTTTCATCAAACATCTACAAATACCTATACATACATACATACATACATCATACAATGTCATACATATATCATACATGTTACTATTCTATAAGTTATCGTCAATGCCTGATGCTATCTAATATACATATAATACATTATTATTATTATTATTATTATTATCACACTGTACAGTGCCACCAGAGTATCACTGGACTTGTCCTTTTGTCAATCCCTGAACCCTGATGCAACCAAGAATAATTGTTACCCACATCACTTTCTTAATGTTTCCTTGCAGTTACTTCGCTAGAATGCTCACAGATTTACCAGTAACAGAAACTGTGACCTGCAACCAGTCACTGTTAACAATGCTATCATACTTGAATATAAAAGGTGACTAAAGGTTATGAGAGATATCAAGGTTACTGAACTGTCCTGTATAAATTTATGCCCAGATGCTTACACTACCTTTACAGGTCTAGATACTGGTTAAAACAAGTACACAGTTATACAATTTCAACTGGCAATTACAGTACCACATTGTTCACAGTTCTTCCCCATCAGCACTCCGATGAATAGCTATTGAAGTGACTCTGGAAAGGTTCGAACCCATACTCTCCGTGCTGCAAGGCAAGTGCTCTAACCAAAGACTATATATATACAGCACCACATGATTATCATCAATGAAGATACATGTCTGGATTTCAACAGCATAAGAAATCCCCTTCAGGTGTTTCTGGTAAAACACGAACAGCACCCGTACACAGCCAGAAGAATCCCGGATTCACAGTACTTCTGCCATGTTTGCCATAATTAATATGCAATGAAGAAGTGAATGTTGCTTTTACGATGTTGCTTTAAAACATTGAAAGCTAATACTAAGCATAATGCACAGAATTTCAGAACTAGACGTTGCACCTTTCTGGGAAGTTGTGCTTAATTTCTCTTAACTCGACACAAAGATGCAGCCAAATGAGGGCAGTGTTCAGTGGGTAGTTGGAATGTTGATATTCTCAAAGGAAATGGATACATGTCAAATCTGGAAAAGGAAGAAGAAAGGGCTCCAAAATAGGTCATATGTCGTCAAACAAAAGCCGATAGGTCAGGACACCAAGTCAAATTACGTCGGGTAAGCAAGTTGAAACGTGAAAGTCTAGAATGGCTTGAGTACAAAACTAAAACAGGAACCATTAGAAACCAGCCTGAAAGCATACACCCTTCTGAAAATGCAAACCGGATAGATACAATCACACAAATAATTCACAATGACACCATTCACCATTTGAACAAAAGAGTAGAATACAAAAGTAGAAACCTGTTTCATCTATTTCTTAAATCCAAATCTGCTTCGTTTCGACTTCGACAGAAGAGACGCCGCATCATAATCTTTCGGATCAGAGTCACCGTTTGTTCTGCCTGCGTTGTTCGGTTGTTCCGGCTGGCGATGAATCGGACGAATGGGGAGAGATTTCTGGGGAGCAGTTGAGTAGCGTTGCGAGTCGAGACGGCTCGATTGAACACGTTGAATGAGTGTTATCAGGTCTTCGTCTTCTGGGATTGTTGAAGATGAGAGTTTCGTTGGAGGCTGACTGCGCTGCTTTTCGATTCGAGGAGTCTGTAGGAAAACACAACAAAACCAGTTCTAATCAAGAGAAAACTATTTTGTATATGAAGCCTGTACGCTGGGGGGCTTGATGGTGTAATGGTGGCGTCGCTGCCTTGGAGCCGGAAGGTTCTAATCCACCTCGCCGCGTAAGGACCCTGGGCAAGTCCTTCACTCACAATTGTTCAGCGCTTCGGCGTGAAACTCCAATGCAGTGTCCGCTCTGCATTCGGGAGCGCCTCTGAGTAGATAGATTGAAGGGGCGCTAAACAAGTGCACATACAAGCTAGAAACTGAGAGTATCATGATGGGAAAGCAGTGCAGTCTGGTTGTTGTGGGATCCCTGTTTTCTTACATGTTTCTTTGTATTTCTTTGGCATAATTCCTCAACATTAGGGGAGCAACTTTATACTTACTGTCGCATGTTGTATGTATGCACGCACAAGTATGCATGGTGCGTGCATACATATGTTTCGAACATGCGTGTATTTCAGACTGCATTTTAGGAACCTCTGCACATGTTCATACCCTAGTACAGAGGTCTCAAACTCAAATTGCCCAGGGGCCAAAGAAGACCGTATTAAAAAGACTTCATGGGCCATATGCGACCCACGGCCGTTTGCGTGAGACTACACCCTAACTTTTTCAGCTATGTACCTTTTTAGACTAGTCTAAAGAAAGTACAAGCTGAAAATGTACTTTAAAATGAGTTCAATAGAACACACGTGTTGGCATTCTTTCAAATGATAAAATACGATGTTTTCTAAACAAAATCGACTAAACAAATGCACGAATTGTTCACCTGTTGTTGGAGCAGCATATTGTAAAGTTCATCGTTGCATTTGTCTCCTCCGTTCGTGGGATCGACAGAAGCAGCGTTCGATTGCTGGTCAGCATTCGATCCAAGGAAACTAGCACGCTGGTTGTGCAGTTGTGTGCTCTGAACGTTTGCAACCAGATTCAGAAATTCCTCCTCAGCATTCACTCCTCTTCCGGCTGAAACCAGAAACCAATCGCAAGTCAGAGCTTCGGAAAACTTTCTGATGCTGCGGACCCGTAATTGTTTTACAAGCCTTGCCGCACACCAGTGCTTTTCAATAATAATAATAGTAATCTTCGTTTAATTTCAAGCAGAGACGATGCAGTAATATGAACAGATGATCACAAGTTATTACAGAAGTCGAATTTAACTGTCGGCATCCATGCAAGGCGCTCATCATATCCTACTTCTCAATCTGCAATACCAAGTCTGCAACAGCAAGTGTAAAAACTGAGTCATTCTTAAGCACGGTCCAAGTCCCAGTTTTAACCCTCTACCGACCAACGGTATAAGATTTTCCCATACTACACTTTGGTCAGTAAAGGGTTAAAGCGAAAGCATAGAATTTTTAAGAGACACATTTGACATTCTTACCCTGTGGTCTGCCGTTCTCCTTGTTGTTCTCCTCAGCGGAAGAACACGAGAACTCAGGAGGACAAAGAACGGACCGATCGAGATCGAGCAGATAAGACGGACATCGCTGATCGTCGATCCGACGGCTCTGAGAACGAGCGAGAAGATCGAAGAACGATTCCGGTTCTGACGAAGAACTGCTCGTGTTGATCGAAGCGATCGAACGCGTTGGATGCTTGAGCAGGGCGACGGAGCAACGCTGCTCGTTGATGCGGCGACTCTGAGATCGGCTGAGAAGCTCGAGGAAGTTCTCTGCTGCGTCGATTTCTCTTGGACTCGCTTTCTAAATACGACAGAGAATTGCCTTGGGTGAACATTTAGATTTAATTATCACAATTAATGTGTTAAATACATAATTTGTTTGTATGTGTACTTGTTATAGCGCCCCTTCAAGTTCACTACTCAGAGGCGCTCCCGAATGCAGAGCGGACACTGCATCGGAGTTTCACGCCGAAGCGCTGAGTAATTGTGAGTAAAGGACTTGCTCAAGGTCCTTACATGGCGAGGTGGATTTGAACCTAAAACCTTCCAGCTCCAAGGCAATGACGCCACCACTACACCACCGTGCCCCACATATGTGTCAGCAATAGTTTGATCGTCAGCAAGGTTGGCAATAACAGCAAAAATATTCGCATTTAATGACAAGCTGAACGACAAGACACAGTGTACATCGAAACACGATGGTACAAATTTCATGAACTTAGTGAGCACGTCTCATAGTCCACTTATTTTACAGCTACCTCTAGGGAATGAAAGCCAGACTTGACCCCGAGGGGCTAGAGGTATTAAACAATGTCTTTTTCATACCAATTGCAATGTATACAAACAGTTAATATTCCACATGATGCATTAAAGCCAAAATATCTAAATTATGCATCAGGTAGAGACAGATTGAATTTATATAGATTTGTGATTTTCCACCAAATGATTTTTTATATTTTCATCTAAAAGGGCAAAAATTTGAGACCAAACGTTACGAATTTTTTCCATGACTTCCTTATGACGTTAGCATATGGAACCTGTATTAACAAGTCCATTTCTTGACCACTTGAGATCACATATAGAAAGAGAAACAGTAATCACAGAAATGTTGCTTGGCTTTCCAAACATCTTTGACTGCCCTTTTCCAGGTGTATTCCGACCGTTCGTCTTCGTCTCCTTTCCACGCTTCTTCTGCTTCATCTGGAAAAACATCAAAATTATTTACTCAAGTGAAATTCCAAAGAACTAAATCAACTTCAGAAATAAATATAATTGAGAAACAAAAATTCTAACTAATTGAAAACAAAACGTTGTCTACAGAAGTTAAAAGAATCAAAAGTAATCCCTATACTTAGCAGTAAACATGAGCATTAAAAAAATGTGGACTACAACCAGTCCTTTGCGTGCTACACTAGCCACAGTAACCATCATTCATTACCCAAAAGGTTAGCCATCAGAAAAATCTGCTTTAAGCAGACATTTTCAGAGCCAAAGAGATATATGCACACATCTGAAACAACCATAAAATGTCACCTTGCTGGGCGTAACGGAAAGAATGTCCAGCTTCTCCATGCTTTTCCTCCGCGCCCTCAAGTCAGTGACGACTTCCTCCTTCTGGTATTGTCTTGGAGTTTTTGTATAGTCGTTGGCACCTTTCTCCGCGAGAAGCCCTCGCATACTGGAGCAGTCTACGCTGTCGCTATCCGCGCTCGGACTGCAAGAGCTCACTTCGCTCGTCACTTCCGAAACCTGTTTGCTACTGAAGAAATAAATAGCAGAAAGATATAGAATGCTTCTCACAGCAGATCTAAACTTCAAACTGTAGTGACCGTGGAACACATGCGTCCTATCGTAGGACAGGTTGATGATGATGATGGTTCTCTGCCCGAAGGCAGGTTCATTGGCTTTACGCCCCTGGGGGATGAGATGAGTGAGGTGGCTTCCCGTTGCCTTCCCCGCAGACAATGATGGGTAAGCAACTTGACCAAGGTCGCTCCGCAGCAGCTTGCGCCACCGCGTCCCACGCGTGCTAGCCCAAGATATCTAAATCTCTGAGCGTCAACTCCCAGCCCGGGGCGTGAACCGCAGTCCGTTGTATCCAACAGACGAATGCCGCTCTTGCTTACTGGTGTAGCTAACTAGGCCAGGACAGGTTGTGCTACTGCAAAGCTGCAGTGCCATTATGAAGCTTCTTAATTCTGTTCATACCCATCATTGCTCCGAGCATGGACTGCAATCTGGCCAAAACTCTAACTTTTGCCTTCTTTGGTCGTGCACTATGAAGTCAGCTCTCTCCTTCAACATGCTCTTCGCTACGAACTGGTTCCCAATGTTCATCTTTCCGCTATTTTAAAACTACTTTTTTATGTCTGGGTCTTCAGTGCCTTTCTTAAGATTGAAAAATTGTTGACTTTATTGTATTGTATTGCATCTATAAATTTATACAGCATCTTTTGCATTGCACACCAATAAGAGGCACTCCCAGTGCGTGAGACCAAGAGAGAAAAAGTGGTCTTGAGACAGCGAAAAGCGGCTCGTGGCCCACCAGTTAATAAGGAGGAACGTATCAAAAGAACAAGTTACTTTACTAACACTAATGTCTTCTATAGCTGTTTGCCTGCTATCATATAATCTTAATCCATTGGAGAAACCAGGTTGAAATCAGAAAGATAAGTCTTAAGCAAGAGACCAACAAAATGAATAAGATCTGATTGCTTACCTGCATGCATGCTCCAGGGTTTGATTGGCAGTGTCAATCAACTGCCCCATTGGATGATTGGCACCATCAATCATATCTTCAAGTTCTGCCAGGGATATGCTGGCCATTCTCTGTCCTGCTTCATCACCAATCTAAATTAAGAAAATATTCTGGTTTAGATCCTGCAGCCCAACCCAGGTCCGCCAAGAGGGGCAGGAAAGGAAAAATGCCCAGAAGCCTGGCAACTTTAGATGCCCAGGATACGTAGTCATATATAGAAAAGTTTATGATTTATGCCTTTCAAAATATAAAATTGAAGAGAAAATTAACTACATTGAGTTTAAACTTCAAGCTATCAACTGAATATAGTTGTGTTTTATATAATAAATATGTGACCCGTCATAACAAAATGAGTCGTTAGGCCCTTTTTGAGTATTTTGAGTTATGCATTCCACGTTATTCCATGTTAAATTACCTTCAAAATTAGCTATTACGCATCAAAATCGACCATGTGCTTGGGGAGTTATAAAAAATTTATCGATCGACCTGCCTAACGAAAAATGTTGGAAAAACGCGATTTTCTGAATATTTTTAGGTTTTTAATCTTATTGGTCATTTAATCTGCACAAATAGTATGTTAAAAATAGCAAAATAAAGTCAGTTTTAATATTTTATTGAGACATTATATAATGTAGATTCCAAAAATGGAAAAATCAGTAATTTGAAGGTTGAACACCTTTAAAAGCGATTTGCAGCGTTCTGCATTGGGCGACTTACGACTCATTTTGTCATGACGGGTCACATATAACAATTGTAAGTCATACAGTTCTGCACTTTTATCACATCAATTTGTTTCTAAAGAATTGTTTCTCATTAGGCCTTAAGATAGTTTAAGGGCCAATGACTGCTCTGCCTAGGGGCCACCCGAAATTTCTCTTGTCAGCCCTACCCAGCATCTTAACCTTCTAATGAAACCCACTCAACAAACCCACTCTTTAACTCTACGAATATCTCACATCACATTGCACCAATTTCAACAAACCCACTCTTTAACTCTACGAATATCTCACATCACATTGCACCAATTTCTACAGCAAGGAACCAGTCTGAAATTGAACCTCCTAAAGAAATGAAAAACCAAAATCAATCTCACCTCTTTTGATATTTCCAGAAGCCTAGCCGTGAATGTCAGCGCCTCGGCTGTATCGCCGGTTTCCTTGAAGACCGAAGCCAGACGCTGACCGACTCGTCCCTCGCCAACAACGTCCAACAATTCCTTTGCGATGCGCAGATGTCGATAATAGAATTCGATGGCGTTCTTGTAATCTCGAAGGAACAAGTAGGCATTGGCAAGACTGAAGCATGCCTGCGCCTCATCCGTCCTATGTCCCAGTTCCATTGAAAGAGACAATGACCTCCTGGCAAAGACAACAAGAATAAAATACCATAGTTTGCCTACGACAAATTCATTCATTCATTTGATAATTTACATAGCCACCTGTGCAGGATTTTTACTCAGAGGCGCTCCTTGCGTCAGCCTATATAATGATGCTAAACATCATTACAAATAAATTTAATTACATCGGCTAGCAAAATAATGCATAGTAAGTTGGAAGAGCCATCCCTGGCAGACAGATATACACGTGTGAAGTCAACGAACAGATTCCGTCAACAGCTCGCAGATGGCATGGATGGATGCTCAGAGTATCTGGAACCAAATTGCGTCGATAGGGTTGAGCAATGACAGGCGACAGCATGGAACTGCTTTATCACTAACGACAGCAAAACCACATGTGATAAAACTTTGAAGTCGCTTTAGATATGAATTGCTACATTACATGGAATGCAACAAGCATAAGCAACTGGTCAACTAGCACAGGTTTTGGAATAAACCGATTCCAAGTACATTTACATAAATGTACGATCACAAGCTATATAAATCTTATCAGATAATAATACAATTACAATTACAAGTGTTGGCTCTCTGTACAGCAAATCAACAGAGAACTGTTTCTGAAAATTGTGTTTGTGGGATTTGGCGGCAGCAGTAAATTTAAAATCAAAAGCCGGTAGCTAAATTTACACCAGCTGATAACCATTTTCTTTTTTTCCAATTTACATTTTACAATAATTATACGCTTACTTTGCAATAATTTAAGATCTTTCTGGAGGATGTCGCATACCTGAACATTTCAACAGCCTCGTGAAACTCGCCAAGGAATATTCGTGCATTGCCAAGATTCATGTAAGCTCTTCTTTCAGCGATCTTATCTCCGAACTCTTTAGCTATCGCAAGACGCTGTCAAACAAAGTCACAACTACTATAAACACTAGCATCTTATCAGTTCAGGAAACATTTTCTGCTCGCCTGGCGATTCCTAGGTAGCCGTGCTAGAGCGCCCTTGTGATTTATTTATAAATGGTGTTATACTACCGTAATAGCATGTATACATTTGTTTTCAGACATGCACACACACACACACACACACACACAAATCATGTCTTAACAGCAGCATATCATCACAATAAAAAGAGCAGATTTAAATAACTATTTCTTTATATTGTTAACTAGTACTTAAAATACACCCATCAAAATGGTGGCATTGATAACCAGTGCACAAGCCAACTCACCTTTTCATGGCAATCAATAGCTAGAGCAAAGCTTCCCAGAAGGTAGTGCGTATTGCCCAGACTTCCAAATGCCCTGCCCTCAGCCGATCGATTTCCAATATCCTGAGACAGCTTTAGGTTTTCCCTACAGAAAGAATCCACAAGTTGCGAAAAAAGAGCATCAACGTAACATTAACGTTACTAGAGTGTCTCTTTAATTATGTAACATAATTGCAACATAGACCATGTTCAGAGCCTTTCACGCACAATTATATTATTATATTATGCTAGATTTCCACCGGACAAATGAAGGAGGTTCATCTACCATAGCAACTCTAGTATCAAAATGGTAGAACTCTGCAGCATAATTTCACCTAGACATTAATTATAACAGCAGTAAAAATCTAACAACAGACACTGCAACCAGACACCCATTCAATATGATCATATAGAAATTTATTACAATACTGTCATTACAAACATTATGTAACAAGCCGCTAAAAATTAGTAGCAACAAGTACTTACTCGTATAACTGAGCGGCCTTTCCCAGCGCTTCCTGCGCAGTGGCAGGGTAATTCCCTGGGTCACAGTTGTCAAATTGCCCGATCAGCTTTGCTCGCGCACGGTGTACATCACCCAGATTGTAACAGGCCTTCGCTTCAAGAATCTGTTATTAGCAAAAACAAATTCACATATGACAATGGGTAACAGAAAAAGGTCATCTTCATCAACAATAGTTCTGCAGACAATGTGCTTAGATAAAAGAAACTTATTCTATGTGCTCAGCACAACCTGATCAATTCATTGAAAACCAAGCAGGGTTGTGGCACTGTAACAAACATAGTTATGCTATCTTTGTTCAGCTTGCCTGTGAAGGTTGAAAGCAAGCAAAAAAGTGTACGTCTACATTTCTTGGCATCTAGACAAATTAGACATCTATAGTACGCTCATGCAAGTGCGCATGCATGCAGCAGTCTTACAAACAGATGATGAACAGTGACAAAAACCTAACTCACCTTGTTTCCAATTTCTTTTGCCAACTTGAGCTGACGTTCGCAGCAGTAAATGGCTTTCTCGTAACTGCCCAACGCTCGGAGGGAATATCCGAGGCTACCCCATGCACTCGCCTCGTGATTCTGCAGCTTGTTGGCACTGTTGAGAAGAAATAAAAACACACTTTAGGCGAAGGCACGTCTACAAGTCAAACTTGCGTTTTTTTATACTTGAGTTTTTCTGTTGCTGGACGTATATTTTTAAATTCCATGTCTTTATCTTTTTATTATACTCAATCATTCGTGTCATCTAGTTTCCTACTTAAGACTTGTACCTTTCAAATTATTGACTGTCTCGCTTTCCTGGTACATGAATCTTCCAGAATTAGATGTGATTCCATCATAGCTTTTGTATGCCATCAGTTCACGCCTTATGCCTTATACACTAGAGTTACAAAAGTGCATCATTGGTTGATGGATTGGGCGTTACACATAATAGGGAAGATGCTAAAGAATGACAGTGATGATGATGATGAAATGGTAATCAATTTATAAAAATGCAGCCTTTTTCTCTAGCTAGAATACAAGCAAAAACTGAAATAGACAATGAACAAAAGTTAGTTAAAACAGTTAGAAAGTACAGGAATGATAATGATGGCAGAGAACTGGCTCTGAATATTCGCTACTTAAGAACTAACCAACTCAAATCCAGTGCACACTTGTGCCAATCATAAGATGCTGAATAATCTTTGAGGCAGAAATTACAGTTTCCAAGCTGGCTGTAGATGGCGATCAACAACTCAATTTCCTCTGGCTCTGAGCTAAGAGCTCTCTCGAAGCAGGAGACCGCATCTTTGTAATGCCCCAATTTACACAATTTCTCGCCATCCAAAGCCTCCAGCATACAAAAGTCATCCATTACCTAGGAATAAGAGAAAAATAACAAAAGTGTAAAGCAACGGAATACATATTTTATCTAGATATGGTACTGGTCTGCTAGTAAGTCATGCTTCAGGCCTTAAACTTAATATACATTAGAAATATCTTGACAAATTAAAATTACGCAAATAATTTTGCTTGAACTTAGGAATAGGTTTTGGGGAGATCTGGAGGAAATTCTATTTCAAGATTGGTGTTTCGGGGTCCAACCCGAATCCCCGAAAACGTGGAAAATACATAAACGCCCGATTTGCCGTAAACAGTTTAAAATAGAAAGCGGCCGAGCCCCGAAAATTATTCAGAGTGGCTTGAATGCATGGCATAATGGACCTATAAGTGCTGTTGATAACACAGTTTAGTGTCTAAAAATTAGGTTTTGTGAAACGAAGTGACTAACGGACCGCCAGGCGGCCGTCCAATTTCAATTACTAGCGGACCGCCAGTCACGTGTAACCTGTGACATGAGTAACGAGTCTTGATTCTTGAATATTGTTACAATGGCGGCAGTTACCGATAGTTTGTTTTATGTCGAACAAAAAATTCTAGAAACAAGTAGACGGGAAACGAGAAACCATTTAGATGATTATATAGTATAAATACAAGTTTGATTAACAAAGATAAATTTTGGTGTAAATTGAATTTGATAATCCTGTCAACACTACTCAACAGCGGTCCCAAATAATACCACTCATCCCAACATGCAAAGCGTGAGGGTCGGTTAGGGCTCAGGTTAGGCGTCGTGAGGGTCGGTTAGGGTTAGTTTGAGGGTTAGTGCAGTCGTTCTGCTGAAATTGAAGCTGAACTGATGAACAATCGTCGATACGTCGCGCTCTAATTTTATTGCATTCGTTGGCAGCCATATTGTCATATTTCGTATTGGACGGCCGCCACTGGCGGTCCGCTAGTATTTGAAATTCGAGGGCCGCCTGGCGGTCCGCTAGTCACAGCCTTTGTGAAAATCGATTTCGGGGATCCGGATTTCGGGGATTCGAGCCGCACCCTTTCGGGGATTCGCTATAGATGCACCCTCGATCCGGAAATGGTTTAAACTTGTGATCTCTTCCAAGCACTTTCTGGTACCATTTTAATATAAAACTGTTCCTGCATCAAACCTCTCTTTGGTCTGGAACTCTGGATAAGCTACTAGACATCAGCGGGGCAGAGTAATAATATTATCCAGTTTGCCATTCTCATCAATACACAATAATATTACTGTTTTAACGTTTTAACTACACGACTTTCCGCTCTGCTATAGAATCCGCCGGTAGAGAAAGAGCAAGTGCGTTGAATAAAACTACCTAGGTGTCTCAAATCCGATTTTTAATAATAAGGAAAATCATAATAATATCGACGACACTTGAAATTAAAATTTAAAATTCGTAGTATCTCTTCCGTCCAATAATCGTGCACGCACGCCTGTGTTAGACTTTTATAGCGCTGTAACACGTCAATGTAAGAGAAAGTCGAACGATTTTAAATTACTTAAATTTAATTCTATCATATTTTCAACCAAATGCTCTGTCAAGCCAGAAATTCCACTGATCTTTTGAATAAACAAATCACTGATTTCACAGGTATTTTTTAAAATTTTTAAGCAAAATCATCTATCAATCTAATCTTAATTTTTGCTGCATAGGCCTATGCCTAGGCATCATTGAGGCCTATGATTTGAATTTGTTGCATGTCTATATAAATAAAAATGTAACCGCGTTTGTGTCGGCTTCAAGGATCTCGGAAACTTATTGACCGATTGCTTTCAAAACTTTACCAAAACGTTAATTCCCGTTCCAATACGGCCGGGTTTGCAGAATGCTTTATGGGGAACAGCGCAATCTTTTAAACAAAAAAACACCTTTGCAAATTAGACCATCCGCCCGTCGATAGGCCTATCTGGGTTGTAAGATTTCGGAAACGCTTTGTCGTTTGTCGCGAAATCACGTTGCAAAGTCGCCCAAAAGTCGCGAGATAAGCATCGTAATCATAATCTCCAAATTTCTAAAGCGCTACTTGAAAGCCAAGCGCGGGGCACCATTAGGGTTGCCAGGCAGCCTTGAGTAAATTACCGGACTATATATACATAATTATGCTACATATATATATAGCATTCTATGCCGTGGAAGCTGTCCAGCTTAATTTGGCAACGAACATGTAGATACGTTGTGATTTCCATTATGGGAGGTCTGTAGGTCTATCTAGAATGCAACAGCTAGACATTTGATAGGCCTATGCTGCAACCCAGTCGTCATGCACGAAAAGTTGATTGTGCGTGGAAGATTAATAGTCTGATGAGAGATGCCACCATAATTCTGAGACTTGTGATGTTGGTTCAAGTCTTGGGAAGGTGGGAGGAGGCGGAGCAGTTGGCGATGGGCCAAGATGAGTGGAGGAAATTGATGCATTTCCCGATATGCAGACCTGCACGGGAGGACTAATTAACCTACTAAATAAAATGTTTTTAATCTGAGGTATACACCATACGTAGGCCTACATCATGTAGCCTAAGCTTATGAAGAAATCTGGAGCAGTGACATTCATCATGTTGATAGACCTATATCAGATATCTTGTAATCAAGTGTACAGCTGAACGGTTGGCTTAGCCTAGCCGGTCTCCAGATATAATTATACTTGTGTATCCAGCCACATTAAACAATGGCATAGTCATTTATCTGTCTGTGTATTGTCCTACCTACCACGTATCTCAGGTTGACTGCATTTGAAGAGGTAGAAAAATGGCAATATAATTGGAAAATCGCAAACAGATGTCTGTTTACGGACCCAAGAAACTATACACTCCAACACTTGTTGCTAGCAATAACTATTTACCGGACACCACCATGTCCGGTAAGCGTGTTTCCAAAAGCCTGTATGGCCCAACGCATACGATTTCCTATTGGGCAGTAATACTGGAAGAGGCGAAGACCGTAGGGGGGAGAAGGTGGTTGATGTTAGCAGTTGTTGGTCAAGCTGTAGTGTTGGCTATTAGCTTGACCAACAACTGCTAAACAACCAACGCAAAAATCAAGAATCTAATGACGACACTAACCCTAACACTAACCCTAACCGACCCTCACGACGCAAAAATCATAAGAATCTAATGACGACACTAACCCTAACACTAACCCTAACCGACCCTCACGACGCAAAAATCATAAGAATCTAATGACGACACTAACCCTAACACTAACCCTAACCGACCGTCACGACGCAAAAATCATAAGAATCTAATGACGACACTAATCCTAACACTAACCCTAACCGACCCTCACGACGCAAAAATCATAAGAATCTAATCTAATAACGACACTAACCCTAACACTAACCCTAACCGACCCTCACGACGCGAAACCTTACCCTATACGCGAAAAACACCTAGGTCTTCTATGTTATAACCATGCTTAAATTTAACGATAAAGAGCGCTAAAGATTACCTGTGCAAAATGTTCCTCCATACGTAGGGTCATTTGTAAGAAATTTTAAACGTTTTACATTGCAATTCGTCAAAAATCGTCAGAGCCTGCCGATCACGCACGTGTTGTTGATAGTCTACGAAGGGATGGGCCAGACATTGGGCCAGACATTGTACTCGACAACCTCCTCCCCTACGGAAATCGCCTCTTCCAGTATTACTGCCCAATAGGAAATCGTATGCGTTGGGCCATACAGGCTTTTGGAAACTCGCGTCCGGTAATGCCTGAAATTTCTAACCGGACAGATTGTGCAAATACCGGACTGTCCGGTTCATTACCGGACGCCTGGCAACCCTAGGCACCATGAAAGGAGGAGGCAGCAGGACGAAGAGGAAGGGGATGGAGCGGAGGGGAGGGATGGAGCGGAGGTGAGGGATGGAGGAGGGAGGGATGCATGGAAGCAGCTAGACGAATTAAGGGACAAGGAGGGTACGCAGAGTGGTATTCCACAGATAGTATAATCACTCAGTTACAATAATCCGTAGGCCTAAACGATGCGTAGCCTAAATGCCCACAAACAATGGTCATCATTTGTCTACTTTTCTGACTCTCTGCCACCCACCAGTGAACAATGGCACTCTATGATTGGTCGGTATTTCCATATTAATTCTTGCTGACTCTGCACAAACATCGGTTTCCTGCGATTAATCGAAACCGGTTTTCGATTTGCGACGTATGTCCACTCGAGACGAAACGCGATGACCATTCTCTGTGACCGTCGACTATTAGCCATAGACGATGACACCGCAGACAATGACAATACACACAGCGACACCACAGACAATGACACTACAGCGAGCGAGACCAAACACGGTATAGCTTACGATCAGTCAAAAGCTAGACACGACCGAGATATGATTTTATCTATTAGGGCCTATGTAGCCTATAGCCTATAGGTTTAGATTTAAAAAATTAATATAGCCTACATTTGCCTTCATTCTATGGAGATATTATGCCATCTATTTGTTATCTACGAATGTGTAGATATTGGCAGGCCAGGCAGGGTGAAATTGTTGGGGGCGGGGGCGGAGGGGTTTAACCCCCATAATAGTCTTTGTTGGTACCCCAGGTCGAAATAATGTTTAGAAAATTTCATTCTCGTTTAGTCATGAAATAGTTTAGGGCCCGTGACTGCTTTGTCTAGGGGCCAGAAATAATTATTTATCTCGTCAGCCCTGCCTCGGACTATCTTAAGACCTCACCTATAGTCAGATTTCTTCTCAAATTGGCTAACACTGTAGGCTGCTGGTCATATAATTATACTCTATAACGATGGACAATGAATGACCAACCAAACGACCACAAACAGATCAGATAAGGCCAAAATAGATGACATCATCAACAACAAAAGATGTCATGGATGACACCCACGACATTTTCGACGACGACGACGATGACAACGACAATGTCCACCAACGTAGGGCAGACCACCCACGCCGCCGACGCCCGACGTCCACAAGTGCAGGGGTGGGGCGGGGGCGACCCACCCTACGGTGATGGGGGGTGGCAACCACTCGATCCGTTTGACGACCCTTCTTCCTACATGTAAATATTAAACGTGACAGCGATTCGAGTTTCATTATCATCAACCATCCAACGCCTCGTCTTCCTGCTTTCGTATCTTCCTATGTATTCTGCACGACCGTATTAGTCACCAGATGGCCGCCTGCGTGCAGCGTCAATCACCAGAGGGCCAGTTGGTAACGTTTGCATTGGGGCGGAAGGGGGAATTCAGTGGGACGAACGCATCGGGTGATTTTGTGTTTGACGACAGCAGAAACAGAAGTTGTTTTGAAATATAGCAGCTTTTTTAATTTTTGATTGAAGAGGCGATTTTGTTGACAATCCTTTGCGAGTGTTTCCGGTAAGCGATAGGCTTGTGACGGCTTATCGTACCAGACTGTCAATTGAGAAGTTGTGGAGGAGGGGTGAAATTTCTCCCCCACTATAGGGTTTAAATTTGTGGGGAGTCAAATCTCACAAGGGTAGAAATTTATGGGTAGATCCATCACGTCCTGCGAGTAGGTGTCCTTAATAGACACTTAACTGTTGTCTATTTTTCTACATAAAAAAGATTGAAACTAATCCTACTAGTATAGTCTCCAGATTTCCAGAGCGCTACTCGAAAGCCAAGCGCAGGGCACCAGCTTATCCACAAGCGCAAGCAAAATCTTGGGTTGAGTTAGACTGTACTACACTGTTGTCAACCACGTGCGCAATTCTCGTATCATCGGACTAAAGCGTTCGTCGCCCAATGCGGTTTGCTCCTTTTTAGCGGCACCTTTTCCACCGGGTACAGTTCCTTCCCCCTCCCGCGCCTCCCCCACGCTTTTCTCCGATCGTCGGACGGCAATGATCGACAACAATTATTAGTCGTCCGTGAGGGGGCAGTGGACCCGACCACGCAGTCAGCAAACACGGGCAACAATACTCTCGTTTATTTGGACCAAGCGCTCGTGGCTCCCACTGGCGAATCGTTGAAGTGCGGAAAATACTCGACTCAACGGAAGCTTAACTCTTTCTGTCCCTCAATACGTGCGCCTTACGTCACGATCAAGGCATTACAGGATTGGTTACTTGTGAACATTTTGTGGCCATCCATTTCACTCTCACATTTCCTCCTGGCCTCACAGATAACTTTAGGGGGATAGAATGCCGCGCGACACCTGTGAGCGCCGTACTCACTTAGCGTCGCACGGAAAGGGTTAACGTCTAACATCTAATCCACTTAACGCTATTTGGTGATTAAGTGTGTCAATCACTGGTTGCGTTTTCTATCTCTGTTCTCATTTCGGAAATTCAGAATGTGGGATGGGAAGCGATTGCGCAAGCATAATATCTGGTCTTCCTTTTTTCTGTGTACCGAATAAGTTTCGTTATTGTTAGATAATATTACAGGCCTTTGCTTACGGTTTTAGGTGTCGGTCTAAAAGCGCGCCTTGGATTTTCGCATGGCAAATCGGCGGTCATAAATTCCAACAAGGCACGATATTGATTGTGTAATGTTTATGGAAGGCTCACGACGAGGTGGATGGAACTGGCCATCCATCCTCGGTATATGCTGAGGCGAAGAAAAATTATGTGGTTTATAGCTAACACTTTAATTATGCCTTGGAAAAATTAGAATTGTAATTAGTAACTTCTATGGCGTCGGTGTCGAATGTAATTGATTGATTGATTGATTGATTGATTGGTTGATTGATTGATTGATTGATTGATTGATTGATTGATTGATTGATTGATTGATTTATAGTAAAATCTTGAGATGTGAAAATTTATTAGTGTTTTTTTTATTCCAAAAGTAGACTGCACCTTAAAAAGGCTCAGGCCTTTCGCTCTCTACTGAAACCATTTTCTTAAATAAAGAATCCCACGCTGTCCTTCCCTCTCATTCATTTTTATCTTTCTCGCTGCTGTTATTCATGCACATGCGGCCATCAGCGCGCTGTTATTCGAGAACGGACACATTTCCCTCTTTGAAGCCCGTGTTTCTACTGTGCATGTGTGTCTCTTTTTATCACGTCGCGCGAAACCTTTCCGATACACGTGGAGGCGTTTTCTAAATCTGGCAGAAAACTTATAGATCGGCCTATATATATATATATATATATATATATATATATATATATATCCGACGACGAACCAAAAAAGCGCCAGGGACAAATGTCCGGGGGCGGAGAAGTAGTAGGCCTACTTTCGAGGCAATGACGACATCAGAATGTGGGAGCTATTATTAGACTGTCATTAAAATAGTCCTACAAAAGGCGGCAAATGAACAAATGTAGCCTATTATGTGATGTGCCACAAACATCCGATCTTAAAACTCGACTCTATTTTTACCGTAGGTAGGACTATTATAATGACAGTCTAATAATAGCTCCCAGAGACAATGTTAATGTACGTATACATAACTTACATAAGTTGCATGTATGTTCGTTCATTCATTCCTAGAATTTGCATAGCGCCTGTTCAAGATACCCACTCCGAGGCGCTCCCAATCTACCAACAAAGTATACTTATAAAAGCATGCATGCAATATGTTAGCTATAGGCATCAATCGCAAGGCTAATTATTGGAGACCATTTCAAATTGATGGGACCCACAATCGAAAAGGATCGGCGATGTCTGATAGAAGTGCGAGCTCGCAGAACTAAGAGCTTTCCCCTTGACGAAGAGCGAAAAGCTCGACGGACTGCGAGGTCAGAGACAGGTCGACAAAGATCAGACAAGTATGACGGAGCGCAAATCACGAAGGCACCGTTGTATATGCAACGATTAAAACCTGAACAGATAAAGTGTGCACTGTGCAATCATTGTGCATGCCCCATATGTAGGACATGTGTATACTGTCTACGTGTATATACTATAAATTGCTCCTTATTCATCTGTGATAAACGACGCTTCTGCAATGAATTCTACAGCAAAGGGTATTGTCCAGGGGAAACTGAAGATCTCATGTCGTCAGAAACGTCTTCCTATATATTACTCATTGTCTCAGTAGCCTATACGGCGTCAATTGCACAGGACAAGAATTGTTACGATTTTCTTTATCATTTCTTATTTGTAACTGGCAGCGTTATGCGTATATGTCAGCAAGAGCTTAATAAAATGAATATTATTATCACAAGAAGATGTCGAAAGGAAATCGTCTTTAGAAAACGAAACTTGAAGTGGACGGAGTCTCATGCATGCTTGCCGTATGCCATGGGTGGATATAATTATTATGAGTCGAGTAAGTAGATATGATTGTCCTGGATTTCTGGATGAAGAAGGAAGAGAGGAAGACCACGAAAAACTGACTGGAAGACATCAGGGACGACTATAGCAGTGTTTAGGCCTAATCCAGGCATCCCTCAAGTCTCAAGGGGAGAAGACCCTATATGGGGGCAATACGTAGGCTACTAGCAAAATTAGAGGTGAATATATACAAGCTTAGGTTTGTCTGCAGGTAATTTTCCCGCATACTCTACACACAAAATATTTGTGAGGCGAGTACACTCTGTATACCCCAGCGTATACCCTCGGGTACAGCCCTGAAAGTTCCCTCAAGTGCCCCAACCCCAAGGAATGACATTTCCGCAGAAACATTTCGGAGCGATATAGAGAACTGCGACTTGAGATTCTATACAATCGAAAAGGATCGGCTCTTTGAGGAGAGGCGTTTCCCGATGTGCAGAACTGCAGCATGCGGAAGCACATACTACTAAGAAAGTAAGTATGGCTTCTTTAAGCTCCCCTGCCGTCAGTACTTTTTCATTCATTCCATACGCAATTGCAGTGAAATTGAAAGAGCGAGCGATTCAAATGTTTACGAACAAAGCAGGTAGGCTAATTCAAATCGAACCCTTTGACTTAGTTAGCAAACATGCAGAAGTGTGACGCCATTATTTTAGTTGCGTGTGTTTTAATCGTGCGCCGCTTCTTGAGGTTCAGTCATGTGTGACAGTGAGCGTGACCAACACGACTTAGTCGTGACGCTGGAAGTGACTTATTGTAGGTCACACGTGACTGACTCTCGACATGCGCACTCGGCCGTTTTACTGACATGGGTTCGAGTCCTTGCTATGACGTCTTGCTATTGCATTCGTGTATGTAGCCTTATTTGGACATAATAAAGAACATTGCGCTGGATGTAGATTATTGTAGGCTATAACTCGCCAGAACTTCAAATGTTGCAAAGATGCGTTATTTGCAATAAATCTCCAACGTTCTTATTTCATCCGACTTATAATATAAATTAGTTGATGTAATATGTTAAATGTAGCCTATAGGCCTGCCATGTCTACATTTCGATCATGAAACATAATGACATACTTAGCCTACAGTTTAGGTCTTTAAATATGCGCCCGTATACAAAGTAGGCCTATAGGCCTACATAGACCTATAATAGCATGCTGTATACACTGCATTTCAAGATGACCAAATAGGGCCTATAGCCTATATGTGACTAACGTTTAGCCTACATTTATCATGCAAATTATATATAGACGAACACGCCTCGGCGCGACGTGTGGTCGCTATTTTGATATCATAAGCCCTAATTATAGGCACACTTCAATTCAAATCGAAATGTCTTAACTTAAACTTTTATTGCCACGTTAATGCGTCATTTCATTGTCTAATTTCATCAAACAATGCCTCAACTTAAACTTTAATTGCCACGTTACTGCGTCATTTCATTGTCTAATTGCATCAAACAATGTCAATGTCTCAACTTAAACTTTAATTGCCACGCTACTGCGTCATTTCATTGTCTAAATTCATCAATCAATGTCAATGTCTCAATTTAAACTTTAATTGCCACGTCAAATGCGTCATTTCATTGTCTAATTTTATCAAGCAATGTCAATGTCTCAACTTAAACTTTAATTGTCACGTTACTGCGTCATTTCATTGTCTAATTTCATCAAGCAATGTCAATGCCTCAACTTAAACTTTCATTGCCAGGTTAATGCGTCATTTTCATTGTCTAATTTCATCAAACAATGTCAATGTCTCAACTTAAACTTTAATTGCCACGTTAATGCGTCATTTCATTGTCTAATTTCATCAAACAATGTCAATGTCTCAACTTAAACTTTAATTGCCACGTTAATGCGTCATTTCATTGTCTACTTTCATCAAACAATATCAATGTCTCAACTTAAACTTTAATTGCCACGTTAATGCGTCATTTCATTGTATAATTTCGTCAAACAATGTCAATGTCACAATTTAAAATTTATTGCCACGTTAATGCGTCATTTTATTGTCTAATTTCATTTAGCTGAGCGAAATGGGTTGGACGTTAATCAAACGGTAATTTTTCCCCAATGTTAATGAAGTTACAGAGGTACTTAATTTGTGTAAATTGAGATAACGCGTAAAGTGCAGCATGTCATCTTTGAATGACACCGTGCGTTCACTGTTCATCTCACGGTGCACGTATGCGCTTTAAGGTCAAGGATTCAAGAAACAAAATCTGGTTATAAATAGATGAGCTGTTTACTCGTGTTAATTGTTTTGACGACCTTTATCGTGTTAATTAATGATTGTTTTAGGTGAACATTCTCGGAAGAGATGATGCAATAAATGCAAAATTCCTTAATCTATAATGGTATAAGCTTACGTAAAGTTTGGCAGCATGCACGCTGTATATTTAACTCAATGGGTCATTATACAAGGATTAATTATACCAACAAGCCGAGTTCAGTATTACTGAGACATTCAATGTTCAATCTGACAGCAAAAGTATATTCGCTAGTGCGGTTCAGTTTGATAATCACTGTAGACTTAATCGTAGGCTAAAACTTTCTAACGTGTCACTCAAAGACCATGCGCAGAGCACCAGCTTATTCACGAGCGTCGACGTTGGACAAACGTATCATCTGGAAGAAGAGTTATTCAGCAGGAGTTTAATTTGTTTAAATATAGGCTATACATACAAGACCTATACGCATTTTGCAATAATTGACATGTAGCTCAAGATAAAATCAAAATTTATATATATATATATATATATAAGCCCACAGTTAACTTTTCGAATAGGCCTATATATCGCGTTTTATAATTTCCGAACGAAAAGGAATTTGCTTGCTATAGCCTCAATGGTTTTACCCTCACAACAAATGATGGTAGGCCTAGCCTATAAAACATTGACTTGTAATACTGAGAGGATGTAGGCTATAAGCTTACGCCTGATATTTTCCACAAAAGCATAGTAGGCCTATTATCAAAGATCTTAAAGTCTACAGTGACATACTTGCTCTAACCGTAGACTTTAAGATCTTTGTAAGACTTTGTTGCTGGGCCTACTCTATGGTGTATCAAAGCATGCTACTTCTGACATTATGACAGCAATTCTTTCGGGGCGAATTATAGATGCAGCAAAACAAAATAGGTCTTATAACAAGAAACCCAATCAGCTTATATTTTTTCACTTTTCTAGACACGCAGCGTGCAATAGATGGCTATGGTAAAGCGACTTCGATAAATCAACGAATACATGTAGGCGCAACATACATGTAAATTGCCCACAAAACAACGACTGCATCTTTCCAATGCATGCATCATGAGTGGGATGAGTGATAATTAGGAGACAGTCAGAGCACACAATAATGTCCTTCTACTCTTCCATCGGTTACTCCCTTGTGCCCCTTCGGTCCACACCATATCTATAGCATACTCTCCATCCGACACACACCCGTGGCTCCACCTAATGTACTTGTTGGTGTGTAACAACACTGTGTCATAGCAAAGACGATTAGTGTCGCCCCTCCTCCTTTATCCAGACATGGGACTGGCACTGTCATGTATACGCACGATAGGAACTATATGATGATATGAGAAGAACTTCTGAAGAAGCATGCACAGTTCGGTTTCTTCACATGATATAGGCCTCTATCAGGTAGCCTATTTTGGTCTCTTAAATCCTAATTTCTCAAGTCGTGCGACATTAATTTCAGTTGAATTCAACGATGAATTTCCAATTTAGACAAGGATGTCGTTTGTAGCGATCAAACCAGTGCTAAAAGTTTTAAAAAAAGTGCATGGACACCCCTTATCTTTCCAAAAGAAGTGCCAGGATGTTCCTTACATTTTCAGGTGTGCTGGCCAAATAAGTGGCAGGACGGCGTTGAGATTTTAGAATAAGTGCCATGACGCCGTTCATGACCGTCCTGTCACACTTTAAGCCCAGGATCATCAAACTATACTATTGTCGCCATGTATACATTATCTCAGATCAGATAAGAAATAACTGTTCGGAATCTTTGATCATCTTCACCGCACAAATTAATAGCCAAGTCACGGTATCCAACTTAGGCCCACTAGTTAACGACCCGCTAAAAGCAATTATTCTAGTACAGGTAGGTGAACCTATAAGTTTATTTAGATAAAGCAGGAAGTGGACCGAATGACATTCTATCGCTTTAAGAGGGAAACAGGTCTCTATGATGAGACTCTATCGATACACAATGCGAAGACCTGTATAGGCTATATCGAAAGCAGTCCATTTAAAATAGGTTTGAATAGGTCAGGACTGCTCTCAAGGAACCTATAGTTTGCGCACTGAAGCATTTAGAAACTACGTGTATATCGTAGGCCTACGTCAGCTGTTCAATAAAGAGACAATGCAAGTTCGGTTTAGTTTTCCGTTGCCACCCCGGCGTTGGTGACGCTCCCCTTAAATTCAGTCACTGTTCAATTTTATTGCTTTTCTCTTCTAGTTATGAACTTATAAAAGCAGAATTATAATGTATATAGGCAGGTTATCTTGATGCGTAGACCTACATATGTATATGTATATGTAGGCTATTATATAAGGCCTACACAGATTTACATGTATAATCCGAACCACGCACCGTAAAATTTCCAGCCATCTCACCTTCTTCCTGCATGAATCGCACGTAGGCCCCATAAATGTAGGCCTATACGCTAATGAAATACGCGCACCTCTTAGCAAATCGATGACATATTTAGTTATTATACTTTAACCGATTTTATTAATTTTGTCTCCTTCAAAGTCATTTTCGGACCACGTGTCGCTGCTGGTCAAGTTTCTTTCCATGATATTGAACATGGCAAAAGATCCTGTACATAATTGCACGTACAATCTGCAACCTAAAGCTATATGTTAGCCTACTTGACACAATCTTTCATAATTTAGTCATCGGATCTCCTCAATTTCTCTCGTACAAACTCTCGGCCAAAAACGCTTAAGTTTTCCATCGTCAGCCAAACAAGGCGTCCATCACGTCCTACTACTAATATTTTGCCAACGCCATCTGCCGATTGGAAGGTTGAGTGAACCTTTGGGAGGGTATAGCATCCGTGCGCTCTTCCTGCCAAAGTGTTGACCAATGCCATAAGCACGCACCGCACTGGCGCACCTTGTTCTTAGTTCTTACCTTATTCTAAATTCATTGACCTCACGTTGTTGTGCTTATTAGAACCACACGTGATTCACCAAAGACGTGTGCCTAACCGTTTGCCCTTGTATTGTCCTTGCAGGCCTACATGATATGTCTATTTACACGTTAAATAATTACGTCTGATTAATTAGCCAGACTTCTAAAGATCAGCATCAGTTACTTAATTACGGGCCTCTTAAATAATCATACTATAGGCCTAATTGTCAACAGTGGAGGCTTAGGCACGCGTGTTATCCCTACCGGATATTAGAACAATCCCATAAGTTGTCATCGCAGGATATATGACGTGAAGCAGATAGCTAACCGGAGTCACATTGAATATTTCAGCACTGGGTCACCCTTGCCACGCACGGCTCACCCCATTCCTTGAGACCCCCTTGAGACAGCCTACCCATGCACGAGCACCACTTCGCCCACCCACAGCTCTTCCCGGCTCATCCCATCCTCCCTCCGCAAACCACCCACTTCGCCCTGTAAGCAATCAAGCAATCAATTAGCACAGCTGACAGAAGACGTCATGCGAGCAGCGATTGGTCGGGAGCGGCCGATCCTTTGATACTCCCTCCATGCATGCCAATACTGACTAACGGGTTGTGTTCCAGTTAGCATACTTACTCATTCGACCTTCCTCGGTGGTGTACAAAGAACTCTCGAATGGAATTAGCACCAGCAGCAGCAATGGCTGGAGCAGCTCTCGGTGGCACGTAATGGTAATCGTAATCGCCATCTCCAACCCTCTAAAGCGCCACTCGAAAGCCAAGCGCAGGGCACCTGCTTATTCACGAGCGCTGTGTCAAGTCAGATGGGGTTGTCCAACGGACTAGTCCGAAGGGATCTAAGTTCGGTTTGCATTGGGTCATATATAGGGGTATAAGTAGGCTATAGGCTAGATGTTTAAACGGGTGGTGTTTAGGTCGAGAATAAGATGATGGGGATCTCAGATGAGCCGGGAAAGAGTTGACTGGATTAAACTCACTGGAAATGGCCATCGGGTGTGGTTATTTAATTACCCCCATAATGGGTGTGGGGTGGACTGGCTTAGGCATTGTACGTTTTATTATTATTTTAATGTTCTGGGGTTTGCAATTTAATTGGTAACCAAAATGTTTATTAATTTTAATTCTAATTAGAAACTGTGTAATTCCTATTAAAACCTTATAATTGGCTTAGGCCTTATGATCATTATCTCCCAAATTGTTAATGATTACTTGCCCTGGTTTTGTTAAATGTGTCGCTTAAATATGTCCTATATGTCCTACTCTGCTTTGAGGATAATGTCCGGGGTGGGCTCCCTTTGCTCCCTTCGGTGTGCTTTGCTTATTTATTAACGATACAATAATTGGCGGTGCATGCATGCCCGCAAATCAGGTTAATATCGTTGAAATGTCTTGACAGTCTTAAGTCAGAAGTCATTTTAATAAAGCAAGACGAACACATGTTGGCCTACACAGGGTGAGAATTTCCGGGGGTTGGGTTTTGACCCCAGCCTTTCTTATAGAGCCCCTTAGTAAAGTCTGTTTTTCACATCCCAATTCCAAGTTGATCATAGTCCAACCCCTAGTTATTTTTCCACAATTCTTACAATGGGCCTATACCGGAATGCAAGTCTAGACTGCAGGCATGCAGAATAATGTCTGCAATAAAATTTTATTATTATGCTGACGATTGTTTATAAAACCATGTAGAACGCGGCAGCCGATTGGCTAGAGCCTGCGGGGATACAACTGACAGCTTTTCCCCACCTAGATCTAGGTTTTTCAGTTTTGTCTATTATAGTTTCTCTTTTTTATCCGGATCTATAGCTGTTTTCTCACGGAGTTATATCCTGAAACATGTGTTATTGTAGCAATTCTTAAAGCAATACACTTTTCCTGGCATTTTCATAAAATAGACACTCTATCAGTGTGTAAAACCAGATGAAACACTAGGAAAAGATCTTCAGTTGTAAATTTTTAATCGAAGACTAAAAAGTCAACAGAAATTTTAAGCGAATAACCATCCGTGTGAAAAGTCCACGTATACTTCTCAGTCAAATTCTTTGGGGCCTATTTCTCAACGTAAAGCCAGTCTAGCTTTATCCGGTCTTTTTTAAGGCCGTATCTGACCTTTTTTGAAAATTCAAAGTGGCATCCCTGGTTAAAGCAAATTATTATCAATTTGAACTTGCAGGAATGGTGTGTTTTGTCAAAAATTGCGCAGTCGGCAAGAATCTGTGGAAGTGACTGGACGTGTGTACCTCGCAATTCAAATTTTTGAGTTAGGTCTTCTATTTAAAGCAATATTTAATCACAAATTTCATTAACTTTGGATGCATATTGGCGATACTATATTATTTGTTCGAAGGCTAACGATACGGTTTGAAGTTAGCAGATCGAAACCTTTTATCGAAAGTTTCGCATTGAAGTGAATCAGGAGAAGGCGTAGCCTATTTGGTCCAGGTCGCCAAAAAGGTAAGAAAAAGTTAAGAATGCATACGGTTCTTAGGTTATATCCCTATAATTAGGCCTGCACCCCTCGACCCACATGCATGAGAGGGTGTAACTATGGGCCTACTCCTAGCTTAAAACCGGCCTATGCGGGAATAGCGGACTAATTCCGTATGCATGGATCGAGATTAGTGAGTTATGCTATAGGCATAAGGCTACTCCGAGTCTGGACGACAATTTTTCCTTTTTACGTGGATGTGTTAGTGCATTGACAGTGCACGTATCCATGTATACGTATATTATCCATACCTCTTCAGCGGGGGATAACATCAAGGCCGTAGCCCGGATTTTGCTTGTGTGTGTGTGTGTGTGTGTTTACTCAGCTGAAATATTACTATTTAGAACTTCCACATCATCATCATCATGATTAGACCCTCGTCTTGATCTAATCCATTGTAAAAGTTCACATAGAAATAAAAGCTTTAAAGATGCCGCCGCCATGTTCTTACATCGTGTGCTATAATACTGCCCTGAAAAGGCAAAACGCAGTAACTCGAAAAAAATCGTTTTTCATTTTATTGGATTTTTGCGCTTAAGATGTTACTATCTTCATGCCCTGTAAGTGTCAGAGCTGTATTTTCACTGGTTTCCGAGATATTATGTTGGCAAAACACAGTAAGTCGGATATTTTTCTTTGGAAATCAAGCCAAAACACAGCACTGTGTTTATAACAACAGAATCTGCTGCGCTTCCCAAACGAATGTCAAGCCAAAACGCAGTGCTGTGTTTTGGCTTAGTATAGGCACTACATAAATTACTGTTACTGCGCTATAATACGTCATATTTCTGTATAATATTCTATTTCCGGTTTTGTTTACAAGACGCGTGAAATATATTTATTAGTACGAAGTGATCTAATATTAGGCCCTTTTGGGTTTTTCATTCATTTTTTTCAAGTTTAAGTTTGTCTATTCATTCTACGTAAGTGTCAGACCCTATTATATTTATTATGTATTTAATTGCTGATTATAATTATGAGTTTTAACATCTCGGCGAATATTTCCTATGTTATTTACACGGCACGTGTTGTTATTATTGCTACGCGTGTGTGAATGGGCATTATACACGGATGGACGGAGGGTTAATGAATTATAAATGAAATGGTAATTATGAATGAAATCCTGGTTTAATGAGGTTTTAAGATATTTTACTCTAACTAGAGCCAAAATCAAATTATCCACGTCCCAACTTCAGTGATCTGTACAAAAATATCCAGATCAATATCGGTTGATCAATGTAACACACGCACGCTGCATAGAGTTGTCAAGCCAAAGCGCAGTACTATGTTTTGGGGTATTCAATTCGCATTGAAATGTCAAACCAAAACGCAGTACGAACGATTTTTAACTGTTTTGGTGTATAAATAATATTAATAAAAATATTTAATTGCTACCATTAAATAAAACACAGTTTACTTCATTTATGGTGCGAGTTTTGTTTGGATTGAACAAATAAATTCCGAGATATTTGAAATAAACTGAAATAAACTTTCAAATCCAGTTTGCGCAAAATATTGGTTTTCCGAGTTACTGTGTTTTACCTTTTCAGGGCAGAATAGTAAATGCATTATTTAATTGGGGGGAGTGTTCAAACACCAAAAAATATGATCCTAAATACGGCATTGGATAGCCTAATAGCGATGGCGACAACTGCCATGGTCATCATCCTGATCGTTGTCGTCGTCGTCGTCATCATCATCATCATCATCATCATCATCATCATCATCATCATCATCATCATCATAGTCATCATCCTTTTCATCGTCGTCATCACGATTGAGGTGGTGCGTGGAGGTGGTGTTGATTGGCGACGATGATGACAATGGTGGTCTTTAACTGTTTACAAAGCAATCCCTTGTATACATAATATGACCAATTAAGGCTTTCTGCTATAGAATCTATAACTAAGGAATGCGGAAGAGTTTAGAAGCACCGACGAACGCGTGCAGATTCGATCCGCAGTGACAAATAGATCGGCTCCTGATTCGTCACTAATTGCTCTATTCTTCTGCACGTGGTTATGTTGTTTTAGTTCACTGCTCTCTGTGGTTGCTCTTCGATAGTGCAGCTGTTATCTGGTGCTGACTATTGTTCATGTGGTCTATAATTATATTATTGTAGGCTCAGTATGAGAATTGTGGAAAAATAACTGGGGGGTTGGCCTATGATAAACTTGAAATTGGGGTATGAAAAACATACTTTAACATGGGGCTCTAAGAAAGACTGGGGGTTGAACCCCTCAACCCCCCGGCAATTCTCACCCTGTGTAGGCTACTCTACTTGTCGTGGTTTCGACTTCCCAGATCAGTGGCGGCGATACCATATAGTTCAGGGAAGGTCATATATGGCCTGCCAGTTTTGCTCTTGACCTGCCTTATTAAGACTTGCCAAAAAGTTGTAGCCCCTAGCTATCAAGCCTATCAATATCTTCTTTACATTTAATTTCTTTGACCTGTCGAATAACTCACATGACCATGACGCATTCTGGTGAAGAAATTGTGTATAATTATGTCTCATTGGCGCCGTTACTGTCTCAAATCCTTTCTTCGAAATAACAAAATAATTTAGCCTACGGAGCGACTGCATGCGTAGAAACTCCGCCACTGGTTGCACTCTGCCATTGCCTGTCCCAAGTCTAGGTGGATGAAGGAGGAGGGCAACACGAATCATCTTCGATAGGCCTATATGGCTATGTCGTTAAACAGTTAGTGACATTTTACCCACAAGCGACTGCATCGCAGTGTTGTTATCAAAATGAAAGCGAAAGCGATAACAAACACCAATGAGAGACAAAAATATGTTGTGATGGATATAGTAGGCTATTCAGCCTATAATTGAATTAGAATTTTAGGGAGACAGACGCGCGCACACAGAAGGTAGACGCAATGACACACAGACGGATGCCACCTTTTATGGCAGCCAGAATTTTTATAGGCTAATTAGGCTATCCGAGATTAACGTAGATGTGTCATTTCATTGATGACCAGCGGATAGTCCAATGAGTCGATGAAATTATACGCTAAGGTCAATATTTACATGCGTCATGGGAAACACGCTAGTGGGTGGGTGGGGGTGGGTTTGTCCCCTTATCGGTCAAGATCACATTTTCGCAGCCTCATCATTAGGCTATTTCATCAGATAACCCAATAAGCTCTCATCAGCAATCTTGTTCGTCCAAAAGCAATGTCGCAATAACATGCGATTTTCCGTCAACGTACAAAGAACTACAGTCAGCAGTTCGTCTACACGTGGTTACAACTTACAATTATTGTAATCGTACTCTCCAAATTCCTAAAGCGCCACTCGAAAGTCAAGCGAAGGGCACCGGTTTGTTGACGAGCGTTGAAGTGGTATTTCCCACAATGCAACGTTCAGAATTGCACGCACGAGCGTATAGTGTTACGACATGACATCACACACCAGCTGAGTTATTCGAGTCGAAGGGCTTTCCATCCCTAGCCTACTATAGGCTATCACCAGTTGTACACAACGACTGAATGACTGAGGGCTTGAACCCACACTATTCGTCTCCCGGATTATGGAGTATCCATTCAGCTAAGCCTACAATACATCACTTAGGTATTCAATATTAATTGAATGATCAACCATATTCCTGCATCATTGTTTTGTAGTACGTGTGTAATCTATAGGCTATAATTATTATGGCGGATTTTTCCCGGATGTTGTCATTATTAAGTAGGCTAGTCTTGCAATAGCCAATCGCAGCGCCAGCGCAGCGCAAACCCGCCCACGACGTGCAGATTACACTATAACACAGAGTATATATAGACAGAGGACACAGCGTGCAGTAAGCAGAACAGAGAAGCGAAGCGCAGACTGTATATCGAACGCGAGTAGACTTTTATAATCTAGAAACGTGCATTCCAACTATTTTCTACGAAAGTATTTATTTTTGCTATATTTATTTATTTATTTATCTATT
This sequence comes from Lumbricus rubellus, assembly GCA_945859605.1. Lineage (NCBI taxonomy): Eukaryota > Metazoa > Annelida > Clitellata > Crassiclitellata > Lumbricidae > Lumbricus > Lumbricus rubellus. The sequence continues at coordinate 10,377,904 of OX243828.1, forward strand.
TATTTATTGATAGGGGTCGTGGTCGACATCTAGTTTATTGTAATATTGATTTAATAAGTTATCAGTTTACTTTTCGTTTTTTACGTGAATTTCGCAAGTCGAATCGTTATAAAGTCATCGTCAGAAATCTATCATGGGTATGTATGAATTTCTGTCTGTTCTTAACAACGTCTAAGCTCAATATGTATCAGCTTGCAGCCCAATGTCAATGGGCATTTATATAGCGTCAGTTATCGTTGACAATGAATGAGCCGATGTTATTATTTCCGAAGTTGATATCGGCCTACATCATGCTACATGTCTCGCGAGTCTGTCTCTTGACACGGAATTAAAACATAATTATTTTTATACGTGCGCTATATTACTTGTTTAGAACTTATTCCTCTCCGTGCAGGTCTGCATTTCTGGCAACACAATTACTCCACTCCTCCCTGTCCATCACCAGTTCTTCAGCCTCCTTTCATGACATCTCCAGACATCTTTAATCACATTTGATGGTGTCCAGCCAGTTCTTTCGTGGTCCTCCTCTCTTTCTACTAGGCCTATTCCAGCATTCTAGGACATCATGGGGCGCGGTGGTCTAGTGGTAGCGTCGTTGCCTTGGAGCCGGAAGGTCCGAGGTTCGAATCCACCTTGCCGCGTAAGGACCTTGGGAAAGTCCTTCACTCGCAATTGCTCAGCGCTTCGGCGTGAAACTCCGATGCAGTGTCCGCTCTGCATCGGGAGCGCCTCTGAGTAGATAGAACTTGAAGGGGCGCTATAACAAGTGCACATACACATATCATATCTGTCTGGCGCTCTTCGACTTCGATCCTCGTCCATACGAACGACATGTCCCATCCACTCCTCCCTTTCTCATGATGGTTTCCACAATTATCTTCTTGTCCCGTCTTCTCTCTTATGATTTTGTTTGTTATTTCGTCGCACAACTATCAAGTAGAATAAACTTATCAGCCACGTATGGTGTGCTGCCTCCAACCGTGAGCTATATAATCTAATGTTGTGGGGCGCGGTGGTCTAGTGGTGGCGTCGTTGCCTTGGAGCCGGAAGGTCCGAGGTTCGAATCCACCTCCCCGCGTAAGGACCTTGGGCAAGTCCTTCACTCACAATTGCTCAGCGCTTCGGCGTGAAACTCCGATGCAGTGTCCGCTCTGCATCGGGAGCGCCTCTGAGTAGAGAGCTTGAAGGGGCGCTATAACAAGTGCACATACAAACAAACAAACAAACTATATACATACATGCTTATTCTGCATATATATAATGTAACTATATACATACATGCTTATTCTGCATATATATAATGTAACTATATACATACATGCTTATTCTGCATATATATAATGTAACTATATACATACATGCTTATTCTGCATATATATAATGTAACTATATACATACATGCTTATTCTGCATATATATATAATGTAACTATATACATACATGCTTATTCTGCAAATATGTATGTATTATAAGGTAACTATATCTATATAAGTAGATAAAGATATATGAATGTGTGATTACATAATCATGATAGGGACTATGTGGCCAATATTTGTTATATATATATATATATATATATAGGCACAGTAGCCTACATACGACTTTGGTGCAATGGCCTAACTGAGTGATCCCGCCGGATCGTTTAGTTTTCAACCATTCTGAATAAAAGCACCTGTTAGAAGTGTAAAAATGGGCCTAGGTCTATAAGCTTTTAAGAAACGGTCTGCATATTTTAGTCATACGCTTTGGTGGCTCAAACGGTACACGATGCAAATCGTTTGGCGTGGTGGTTGGGGAGAGTACATGGTTTAGGACTGCTACCATGACTAGTTGGCTGCTTGGAAAAGCTCCTTATAACGCTACAGCTGAAAAGTGGTGAAAAGCAAGAAATAGACCTGTAATACGTTGAGCTCATCATATTTTGGTCGCACCCCACCCCTAATTAACCACCCTCAGCATCGTGGCACCATGCTGTCTCCCCAGTTGACTGCCCCACCTCCCTCCCCCCCCCACCCCACCGCGAACTCTGACCTTGCACCGAACAGACCAGACAACCCGACCCGGCTCTTTGTATACTTAATTTATATAGCGCCGCCACAATGAGTAAGCTGCAGTCTCGATGACGTGTCTTCTGTTTACGTTAGCGTGGCCTTGAGAAGAAGAAGAAGTATCAGATTATTTCTATTAACATATCATAGTATTGCTCATCCTCACAGCTCGGTTGCTGCGTTATACATACATAAACATATAATATATGTATACATATATAAAAAATATACATACATATACATATATAAACATATATACATACATAAACACGGCCGATACTATCAGTGATTACCTGTAAGCTCAGGTACGTCTAACTCGCAGCCACTCGGCGGAGGGAGGACTTGATGTCCAGCGTGTGTGCCCCCCTCTCCCCCTCCGTGACTAGGAAGATTGCTCATCGGTGTGTTACCCACCTCACCAACACCTCAACTATTGGCAATGAGTAATAACAGCGCTGGACCAACGCGAAGAACTTCATTGCATCGCTAATGGACGCACCTGTCTCTTATAAGTCATGCTTTAGGCCGTCGCTATAGGCCCTATTAGACGCGACTATAGCCACATTGCTTGGGCTATTTTTATGTAGAGGAATGACCACTTCAAGCAACATATGTAGCTGCATACACATACATAACATATAATTATACTATTACTTATGTATAAATAACAGACTATGCGTGGGTAAAATATGAAACAAAATGGCTGTTTGAAGTGGGCATTGTTCATTTAAAAAGTAGTCCCAACAATGGCTAGACGCGCGTAGTAAGGCAAGGCCTAATAAGATTTGCAAAAGGCATATTATAGCCAATATATGACCCATCTGACCAAAACCAGGCTTAAGTCGGATTTGTACAATATGAGTGTCATATATCTTCTAAAAGAATAAAGTCTCTTCTTTAAAATGACACAAATTTTATTGCTCTGCCATGTTTCTGTCCAAAGTTATGGGTAAAAATGTGGTTCGACCGTTCAAATTACAATTCTGAGAAAATGCATTGAAAGCATTCTCTCACTCTCGTTCTATATATTATATAGAAAGAGAGTGAGAGAATGTGCGTGCGCTTTGAGACAAAGCTGCACTTGCAATAGCGTAGGCCTAAGTATTATTATAGCCTAAAAACTGCCTAATCCTGTTCTATGTTATTATTATTATGCTACGTATACAGGGCCCCTAATGACCCTGCATTAAACCACGTAGTACGCTGGATATTATGATGGAGTATACTGTAGGTGCCTGGGGTATTGGCAGTCGGTCAGTCGGCATAGCTTGGCATATTATATATTAAGCCAATGAATGAATCACTTCCATCCATCCATCGCCAACGTATATAATTATGTGTAAACAGCTACAAACATAATTTTTAATAGTAACTTATGTCTATAAGCTTGTGTACTAGGCTAGTTATAATTATATATATATATATATAATATTTTTATAATACATATATATATATATATATGCGTGTGTATGTGTGTGTGTGTGGGGGGGAGGTTTGTCGGCTCTGCCTGAGCTTGCGTGACAGTCATCACAGGTCAGAGGCCAATGCACTGACCAATTCATTGTGTATATATATATATATATATATATATATATTATATACATATACATGTATATATTGTAAGCTTATACAGGTACAACCTGGTACATACCTATGTATGTATATAGACATGTGTTGATGAGGCTATAAGAGAGTTATAACTGTAATCGAATAATGAGCAGCACCTATAGCATAATGGTCCGACACGTAGCTGATGTATTCGTGAATTTCGTGCAAAATACATTATTATGACTATAAGTTCTGAGGTTTCGAATTCATAAACGCTATGTTTTTCGTGTGTTTCTCAGCAGTTTCTCCGTCATCATCATCATCATCGTCGTCGTCGTCATCAACAACAACAAGATCGTCTTGTTTTCTGGTCACCCTAACGAGGAGCAGTCCTCTCCTGTCCTGGGTGCTCTGCCTGTCCCTCGCCGGCCTCGTCCTGTCACCGCTGCCCCTCGCATCCGCAAAGGCCGTCGGTAGGACGGAGAGGTGGTTCAACCCCTGCTCTGGGTCGAGGTCTATCGCGTTTGAGATGGACTTGGACGATGATGTTTCGAAGGTGGATCTGGTCGCTGCCTTTGACATGCTTGCGAAGAGATCCGTGTCGCTGAAAAGACGAGTTAGGACGACAAGGACCCGATACGTAAGTTGTCTTTTTATTATTGTTATTATTAAGAAATAAATCTATTGTTTATGATTATTTAATCCTATTGTTCTTGGTTGTGAATTAGTAACTTCTATGGCGCCTGTGTCAGATGCACCAGGTATCGGTCGATGGCGCAACAGAAATCAGAATAAGTGCATTGAGACAGACAAACAGACAGACGAACAGATAGACAGACAGACAGAAAGACAGACAGATACGACAGATAGATATTAAGAATATCTGATTGAATAATGATTACGATAGCTTTTCGAAAGGCTGGTATAAAAATAATTGGTTTTACACTCATGCGACACAGTTTAGAACAGCTTATTGAGGTATCTATTCGTAGGTATACCTCTGCTGTTTATTAAGAAAGAGACAGGCAGACAGACATATGAATATAGGACGTGTGAATGGAGTCAGTAGAGCAGGGAGACAAAGAAGCAGATACCCAGTGACAAAGTTTTGAACTGCTTGTTGAGGTCTCCATTTTGTACAGACCTCTGCTGTTTATTCAGAAAGAGACATGTATACAGACAGATAGGCATATATGAATATAGGACGTGTGAATGGAGTCAGTAGAGCAGGGAAACAAAGATACCATAAATGCCTATAAATAAGCAAACTCGAATACGCGAGTTGACTCTAAGCGGTTATAAATACTCCGCGTTCATTCGTAGTGATATTCGGTGCATGGGTATGCAGGGCTGACGTCAGCACCTTCTTTGAAGACACGTCAGATGTCGCTAAGCACTCGATTCAGTCTCAAATGTTGCTATATTTATGAGGCGCTAATAGATTCCAAAATAGCTGAAGCACCTTCGCATTGTATCATGGGTCGGGGGCAAGCTTCACACGATAGGAAGTCATTCGAGAGCAAACAATAAGAAAAGACGCCCTTTGTAAGAGAGTGGGGGGATGAAAAAATCTAGAAGCGTGACGTATACAGTCACTTTAAGACCATTGGACTGTCACGCATCGTGACTGAGTCAAACGTGCGGCACGATTGTTTTCACTCTACTGGTCATGAAATCGAATAGGCCTATAGCCTATACAAATTACAAAATATGACCAATCAAACTTTGCTTCCTAAACCTCTCAAGTCCTTTTTCTTTTGCCGTAGCTGGTCTGGGAGCGCTCCTGAGTAGTTTCTTGAATGGGCGCTAACGAGGGGAATTCCTCCATAGGATGAATGTATGAGTTCAGAACTCCGCCACTGGTTGCACTCTGCCAGTGCCAGTCTCAAGCTTAGATAACAGAGGAGGGCGACATTAATCATCTTTGATATGGCAGTGTCGTTAACTAACTACAATAATTTTATTCGCTGAATGAGTAGCGTTCGCGTTCTGAGACATGACATGACAAACTCTCTCAATTTCCCAATCACCGATTAGCATTAATTTTTAGAATGAAACTCATTATAAATAATTTTCCAATAACAATACCGTCTACAGTCGGAACACAATAGCTATGACTATATCGGTGACATTGCGATCATTCTGTCCGTAACAATCGCTGATGAATCAGTGACAATAAACTGCACACTTCCTATATTTATTGGCCTTACTACAATAGGTAACGAGGGGGAATTCCTCGCAAGTCGTGTTGCCAAACGGTGGCCAGGAACTATAAAGGAATTAAAAACAAACATATAATTTGTAAATTATTCGGTGAACAACGAATTTGTAATTTCATTGTTGTGACTTGTGAATAATGTATACACGCCAGCTATTCGCGTATTTCTGAAGCCATTCCTGGGTATTAATAGGTAATTTATGATGCTATTATTCGCTTCATAAGGTGGGTGTTATAATTATGGTGACTAAGTAATAATATAAGTCATAAATGGTTATAGGTTTACATGCATAGGTGAGCAATTATAGACACATGGTTAATGTGATCGACTGTATGATCAATCTAGAGGCTAGTGTTCATATCCCATTGATCTGTTCCGGGGTTTCTATTACCTCTGCACCATTTCCAATTGAGGCTATAATGAGTATACACTGTTGGCGGGAAGATAAGACGGCGAGGGAGAGAACTGGTGACTGGCCTAGTGGCCCTCATATGTCGAGATTAGGAAAATAAAGTCGCCAGCACCTCATACCCATGACTTCATACCCATGACTTCATACCCATGACTTCATACCCATGACTTCATACCCATGACTTCATACCCATGACTTCATACCCATGACTTCATACCCATGAGTGCCTCCCAAGGAACAGCTCGTCTTTTTTCTCCTCCATTCATAGATTGAATGGAAATACGATAATAATTATTGTCGATAAATAATAACTGAGGAGTTCTGTGGAGTTATACTACACTGTGTCCGGAAAAATTCCAAGGCTTTACGGTAAATATAAAAATAATTAGTAAACATTAATAGATTTTTAAAATTCCAGAAACAGTTTAATCCTGAAATATTATGGAACTATAATTTATGTTCGAAATGTCCGCCATTGGCTTCCACGCATGCTTCGAGACGTACACGCCACTGACTAACAGCAGCATCGACGACCAGTTGATCAAGTTCATCCCAAGCATTAACAATTCGCTCGCGGAGTTCTTCGATGTTTCTGACCTTTGTCTTGTATACTTTCTCCTGCATTACTAATAAATTACAAAGAATTTTGTTGGTAATTATGTACGGATCAAAAAGGTTTTAAAATTTTCTAATTGATTATTATCTGCTATAGTTTTTTCCATATATATTAGAGCCTTGGAATTTTTCCGGACACAGTGTATATATGGAGTTGGGATGTGCAATGAACTCTTTACCATGAGGTCCTAAGAAAAGCTAGGTGGGTTGAGTCCCCTAACCCCCCAGAAACCCCCCACGAATTCCCACCCTGGGTCAGCTGCACTATTTCCATTCCACTTGGTTAGCACACATCGCCTGATCTTCACGATGCGGTAGGTGCAGACGAACTCTTCGTGCGCGGAGGTTCTCATGAGGTGTAATAATAAGTGAGAGGGGCTTTTGGGGGTCGTGTAATCGGTAGCACACATCTGCACACGATTCGATTCGACCATGCAGCACGTGAGTGAGTCATAGACGATGAGGATCATCGTTGTATCTCCTGAGGTCCACATGCACCTGACGAAAGCTACGCTGGTGGTGTTACTGAGCGCGCTCTGCTTAGCAGCGGAACACATAATATTTAGATCTTTGCATTCCTAATATTCCTATAGCTGTTCACTTGTAAGTGCTCGCACATTTGTGAATCGTCCAAATCAGGTTATGGATCTACCTTGCTGCATTCCAAGGCGCGTGGTTGAATCGTGTTCTTTTTATGTTGGTGAAGTGGTATAGCTTGACTGCTTGAGTCTGCTTGACTATTGTTTGTGCTCATAGTCTACATGACTCATGACTCACTGTTGTCAAATCGTGATTGTGAGGGACACGGCAAAAGCGTTAAACTTGAGGGACGGGGAGGGGGCGGGGAGGGTATACGGCCATCGTTGACGGAGCTCGTTGGTGGCAAATTTGTAGGACACAGAAAAAAGCTGTTTTCATCCGAACGAAACTTTTTTTAGATGAAACATTGCAGATGAAAACTATCGCAATCAAATAATTACTAGTTCGCAAACACCAGTGTGAACGTCTGCCCATCTGACCGCCCGTCCCGCCAACCCGTCTATTTGCCCGTCTGGCTTCCGCTCGTTTTTCTGTTCGTCCGTTCGGAAGTTAGCGCGTATACCGTACTATCGCTTAACTTTTCATGAATTTCAAGTACCCTCTGCCATGTGTGTTTGGTCGACTATTATGCCTTCGTAAACGAAAGACTTTGGCTTATCCTTCCCTACCCTCCTCACTTCCTCCTATCCTTCCTTCCTCCTCCTCCCTCTCGTCCTCCCTTCCTCATACCTCCCTCCCGCCCTCCCTTCCTTACTCCCTCCTTCCTCCTCACACATCCGCTCTCTATGCCTAAGTAAAAATGCATTACCACCCGCGAGTCTATAATCTTGAGTCAATATTCGTAAGCAAAGTATAATGAGTAAGTGATAGAAAATGTTCTACGTCAGTGAATCTAAACAGTGGGTGGATTTTTTTAAAGCAGATTGGCCGGATATAAATACTTCTATATGCATGTGGGCTAGACATTATGCGCATACGTGTTGCCGAGCACCAAAATTTAAAAAAAACGTCGATGAATTGCAAATGTAAGCCTATAATTATAGCAATCACCAAAGCAAGTTTAATGGAAAACACACGAAATCAAAGAATTATTTATTATTTATTTTTTGTTGTTGTTGTTGTTGCTGCTGCTGTTGCTGTTATACGAAATCGCATTTTCTGCTTCTGGTTGACTTTTATCGGATGAAACCGAAAGACGTGAATTTCTCCGTCTCATACAAGTAGCATTCACCGAACAAAAAATCGATCTGCTAAAAACCCAGCAGCGCTCGTGAGTAAGCTGGTGCCCCGCGCTTGGTTTTCGAGTAGCGCTTTAGAAATTTGGAGATTACGATTACGATTAAGATGAGAGTGAACAGGCAACGCAACAGCGCTGCGATAATCTCGTAATAACACGGTAATAGCTTCTTTAGCGACTTATTGATGGCAACTTTGTCGTCAATTAATTACAACGTTTTATAAAGGCAATGATTTTTATTACAATACATTTCCTGATGCTACGACATAACAATTTGTTCATAATCTAGTGGCGCTTAACAGCCGTGTAAATGCCGCGATCACACGATCAGCCTACGCCTGAAGCGATCGGTGTAAACCCCCGCTTAGGAACCCCGCACTTAATATGCTTGCATCGTTGTTTGCTCAGTCAAGTAGAACGTCGGGGGTTGGCATGTATAACAGTCGGGGGTGGGCTGGCTTCGTGTAGGCAGCTCGAAGCATGATGCACAACTAACGGCAGCTGCTGTTTGTTCAAACTCGAATCGACGATTATAGATGACTGGAGGATGCATGCATGACGTCTCGTAAATATTAGGAGACGAGGAAATTCATTCACGATCGGGTGGGATATTGGGAATTATTCTCCTCTTCTGGGACGGTGAACGTGATTTCCCCGCATCAGAATTGAACACGAATTCGCATTGATGGGCAATGTCAGGAGAGGCGAGGGCGCGAAACCACACCTATAAATCAAATCGTCAAACGCCCTCCTCGTGACGGTCATCTGTCGGGTAAATGTGGGTTATAGGAGGTTCGTGGGTGCAGGGGCGGATCCAGGGGGGGCCAATCCGGCCATGGCCCCCCATTTAGAAATCCCATGTATCGTGGCCCCCCCCCCCCCATTTGGTTTCAGTGGCTGCTGAAATGGTATGATTTTCCCAAAAATTTGGCCGGATGACTAAAAAAAAAAAAAAAAAGGTCGTCAACTTTTTTGGCGGATGAAATGGTATGATTTCCCGGAAAAATTTGGCGGGATGACTAAAAAAAAAAAAGGTCGTCAACTTTTTTGGCGGATGAAATGGTATGATTTCCCGGAAAAATTGGGCAGATGACTAAAAAAAAAAAAGGTCGTCAACTTTTTTGGCGGATGAAATGGTATGATTTTCCGGAAAAATTTGGCAGATGACTAAAAAAAAAAAAAAAAAGGTCGTCAACTTTTTTTTGGCGGATAGGCCTACGAAAGAAAAATTTTCCAGACCCAAGGCCTAGAATTTTTCCCGGACCCAACACCAAGATTTTTGGCCCCCCCGTCCAAAGTTTCTGTATCCGCCCTTGCGTGGGTGGACACTCATTCGCCGTTGGTGACATTTTTGTCTACATTGGTGACATTTTATATCTGTCGTGGGTGGACATCGAGTGGTTAAAGTAGGCCCGTAACAGAGATATGGATGACGGCGTCAATTGAACATTGGCCCTTCTCCTCTCATAACTCTTTGACCATCCCACTCGCTGTGGAATCTATGTCTCTGTCTGTCTGTATGTCTGTATGTTTGTCTGTCTCTGTCTGTCTCTGTCTGTCTCTGTCTGTCTATCTGTCTGTCTCTCTCGCATTCTTGAGCTGCATCTACCTACACTATAGACACCCACTCCACTTATTTTTATCAGGGATGAAACATTTATCTAATTTATATCGAGGCTGGCTTGAGATCGCGTTGGCGCAGACATAAAAGAAGATGCATGCGCCACAATAAATAAAAAGAATGATATATTATAGAGGGAGCAAATTAACTCAGCTATTATAGACCGTGAATTGGTTTTCGCGATATCTCTTTGTTCTAACTTAAGCACCACGCTAATTCGATCGTCCCACACCTACAAACAACGCAGCCGATGACCTGTCACTTCATTACACTTATGTAGCGCCGCTAAATTAAGCAATTTCGCGACCAAACAGTCGAAGTCCATCTCAATAAAACCCACGAATGCAAACAGAAGTCTCGAAAGCGGAGAGATATTTTGGCGACAAGATTACTCAATTAGTCCGTGGCGAGTTTGGCAATCTTGTTGCTTGGCGGGCTTTTGTCCAACTATTGTTTCCACTTTTATTGACCCTAATAACATCTGATATTACTAAGCTTACTACGATCGTATGCTGTGTCTGGCATTCGTTTGCGTTTGTTTATGCGTGTGTTTTACAACTATAGACTATTTGCCGACACACCCTCGTAACTATAGTTCTCTCTCTCTGTCTCTTTGACCCTCTCTGTGTCTGTATGCCTCTCTATCTTTCTGTCTGTCTCGCTCTGTATCTGTCTATCTCTCTCTGTCTGCCTCGGTCTGTCTGTCTGTCTGTCTGTCTGTCTGTCTGTCTCTGTATCTATCTCTTTCTGTCTCTGTGCCTTTCTATGTCTCTCTCCCCTGTCTTTGCCTCTCTATAGGTATCTCTGTCTCTGTGTATCCCTCTGTCAATGTCCCTCGCGCTGTCTCCGCCGTCTTTGTTTCTGTCTTTGACCCTCTCTTTGTCTCTGTCTGTCTGTCTGTCTGTCTGTCTGTCTGTCTGTCTTTTTCTCCGTGTTTGTAAACTGCTAAAAAAATAATTCTGACAGCAAAGATGAGCATCGACTGACTAAGTCGCCATCGACGTCAACCCGCCACCCTCACCTTTCCCAATATCCTGTATAAGATGAAGAGATGTCTCCTGAATTGTGTCGTGGGTGTGACAAAGTGATAACAAGACTGCTTCAGAGACAGAAAGAGTTTCGTCGTGCTATACATAGGCTACATGGATGAGAAAACGTAGAGACACGCATAGCCTACGTACGAAGCGAGACATGAAGTGAAAGACACGCAGACTGGAATTGCACACAGAGAAACAAAGAGATAAAGAGATAGAGACACAAAGACGCAGAGAGATAGAGTGAGACAGAGATGAAACAGAGACAGGGAGATACATATATGACAGGGGTAAAGACAGACAGACAGACGACAGAAGAAGAGACAGACAGGGACAGAGACAGAGACAGACAGAGTGTAGGCCTAAGCCCACGACTAACACTGATGAAGGGAAACATATATAGGCTTAGGCTCACGCAGAGCATAAGAACATAAGCAGTGCACAAAGCAGAACAGGAAGCATATAATGCCTATTATAATAGTCTACATTTAAACCGAAGGGTGAGTGTCCTACGAATGAATAACTGAGAGCAGAGCCGTGACTGATAGTAAACAACCCTGAAAGAATAAATTGAACAGAAATGAATAACAATGGAGTAGAAATACAATGGAGTGGAATATAATAACAGGCTTTGATCAGCATGACCTGAAAATCAGACGAGGCCCTTATAGAGCACGAGTAATACCAGACATTTTTAAAATTATTTTTTCAATGGACATACATAATTATATCTAGCGCTCATAGAGCTTATTCTTGGCTAAAAGGATCAAGCCTCGTTTTAACTTTTAAGACGCTGAGGAAAATAATAAGCGTATAGGAAGACCCATTAGCAGGTCTAAAAGCAGATAGCATATGTAAAGAGGAAATAGATATTGAGAATGATCTTGAAACAGGTGTTAGGATTTGTCTCTACGCCATAATTATTAATTTCGCTGTCTTTTCGTCAGATGAATTGACATCCTGCTGCGATGTTCTATCGAGGCATACGGCGTCCATGCAAATGTGTATAAATATCATGAAGGCCATTCTTTAAAGCTCTCATGAGATCCTCTCCTTCTTCTGATTTACATGAACATAGAGACAGACAGATAGGAAGACATACAGAGAGACAGACAGATAGGCAGACATAGGCCTACAGAGAGACAGACATATAGGCAGACATAGGCCTACAGAGAGACAGACATATAGGCAGACATACAGAGACAGAAGTAGGGACGCACGGGTAGATTGATAATTATAAATAGGAATAATATAGACATCGACGCTCTTAGAGTTCTCTAATTAATAATAATATACATGCTATATATATATACATATATATATATATATAAGCAATTATCTACATAATTATACTCGTTACATATAATAGAAATAAGTGTATAGGCCTATTTATACATGTATATATATATGTATATAATTATATTTGAACCTCTATATTTATATATGGGTCAGTTTTGTTCCGGTTTACTGAGCTATATCCGTAACTTGTTTCAAGGCTGTCGATGCCTTGATAATTCAGAAGGAATTTTCCCACGGTGCCACGCACTCTCCTCTTTTGGAATCCACCCCCACCCAACCGTAATCTCCAGTCGTCTTATCATCAACTCGCGTTGTAACAAATCGGTCAGCGAAAGAAGATATAACACCAACGAAGTGGGAGCGACACCTACTGGTCATGTTTACCCTTCACACTTTCGTTCCACAATATGTACCTCAACCACATTGATCAGACCCTACAAAGCATATAGAGAGTTAGAGACCTGTCGTCTGCTTGACCCCTCTCCGCCCTCCCCCCACACCCCACTGAACAATCCCCTACTCAGCTCCCCAGTCGATCAGACTACAAAATATTGGGCATGTTTACCGCTCACACCCCTGTTGACCAATTCTCCATTTATACAACCCCATTTGTCAGAAATGCAGCAGCAGCAGCAGCAGCAGCATCATGAACATTTACTGCAGGCGTCATCAAGATATATAGAGCGACTGCTATTGTAATCATTAGTGTGTTTCAGGCTTAAAGCCACAGATATTATTCTCATTGCTGGTCGGCACAACTACATGTGTAATGTATCGTTTAATCCTTACTGTATGACAAACACGGATTAAACATCGGCCCTATATGAAGAGAATATAGACTGGCTGACTGCATGACAGATGAATATATATAATTATATATATAGTTATATGTATATATTGTAAATATATATAAATAGACCAAAATTAAGTTAGATCGATGGATCGTCCGATGATAGGTTGCTCGACATAATTATATGTAGATAAGTAGGTAGACATGCAATCAGACTTTCCTATTATAGGCTTCTGTGCACATACAATGGCAGACAGACAGACAGACAGACAGACAGACAGACAGACAGACAGACAGACAGACAGACAGACAAACATATAGACAGACAGGCAGATAGACAGAGGGGCAGATAGACAGTCAGGCAGACAGACAGGCAGACAGTCATACATACAGACAGACAGACACACAGACAAGCAGGCAGACAGCAGACAGATGGGTAAAATACAAATACCGATTTGAAGACAATGCAATAGACGTATTAAGAAGATACAATGGAGTGGCATGCACGCATGCATGCAACGTATCTGATGATGTCGTTATCTCTGACTAATTTGCGACGACCTCGCATCGCGAGCAATTAAACGTCGACCTACATTTGATTCTCAATGACTTCCGTTTGCCTCTTCTCTTCTGAATATTATATCTAAAGCTATTATACATCGCTTAAGAAGAAGTGCTCCTCTCCTCTCTTCAGCTTTTCAAGTACGTGTTGTTCTCGCGTAAAAACCGAAAAACCGACCATCCTTAACCGGATCCTTAACCGGATGTCAACCTTCCTTCCTAATTGATTATGATTTCTAATTGCAATTTAAACTCGAAGCGATCAATTAAAAGACCCTGTACAACAGAGGTCTTATATTGGTTATATTAATCTGTGCGGCGCGGTGGTGTAGTGGATATGTTCGTTGCCTTGCAGCGGTGGGTTGCATTTCGAATTCACCTCAAGTTGTCGCGTAGGAACCTTGCACAAGTCCTTCACTCGCAATTGCTCATCACTTCGGCCTGAAACTCCGTTGCAGTGTCCGCGCTGTAGCCGGGAGCGCCTCTGAGTAGAAACCTTGAAGAGGCACTATATCAAGTGCACATACAAAAAAAACAAACAGATCACATTAGAAGAAAACAAGCAGTACCTTAAGCTATAGCCCGGAGGCAGTCATGGGTATTAACTGCTAACGACTGCATTTTCTCAACCTCGGCATATGAAGACCTAGTCCTTTGCCTCGCCGTCTCATATTCCCACCGACAGTGTACGGTCGGTGTACTCATCATAATTTAGTTGACAGGGGGCGGGGGAGTATAACCTGCCCTTAGCAAGTGGGGGAGATTATGGCAGGGTTCGAGATATAATTTATGGCATTTTAACAAGCATTGTTCGACTCCCGCACCATCATAATTATGTGAATGAAAACTCAACGGGTTTGAACAACTTGCGTGGGTCACATTTTTCAAAGTGGAGTGGTTCAAACCACTCAAACCCCCCCTGCATGTCAACTCAAATTTCTAACCGAATTTCTGCTCGGGGGTATATATGAGGATATAAATCCCGGACCTATATAATTGTCGTCTGACAATTCAGCACGCTAACCCATATACACTATCTAGAATATTGGATTGGATAAAAAATATATAAAAATTCCGCGGAGTTCCATTGAAACTATACTAACGTATACTAACATACTAGAGGAGCGTTTCGCGCGGACTCACAAAAGCCGTTCGGTAATCGAACAGCCGGTGCGTGAAACACACGGACTATCTCCCAATCACTCCACAAACCACTCCAGAATCAAAGGGGAGAAGAAAAAGCAGGTCTCCTACTGGAACTCATTACCATCGAATGCTCTAGAAGAGTTCGCATTTAATTATTATTATATATCGCGGCATCACAGGAGTTGTATAACATTTGGCTGCTGCAAACTTTCAAAGCTTACCAATCGGATATAATCGAAATATTATTTGGTCACAATTCCAGGGTATAATTCGTCTGATCGAATGTTATCTAACTGATAGCAGAAGAGCCCTGATAGAGTGATACTCGGCAAAGTCCAATCCCAAACCAGCCCTGAACTCATTTTTGTTCCGTCTGATTTATTTGGCTCAGTTCAGATACTTTTCCTCTGTGATTATGATGTATCATAATAATTATAATTACTGCTGTTGTTCGATTAAAAATTTTAATCGAAATTAATCGTGCGATTAATTTTTTTAATCGCAATTAACGCCAAATTAATCGCAATACATTTCCGTCAAATATATTAATCTTTTACTATTTTCTAAGGACCCCTGAAGCATATAATTTTAATGACTTATTGCATTATTTCTATTGCAAACATACTCAACAACCTTTGGCTTAGTAGGCTTAGGCCTATTTAATCTGCATTTAGTTTATTGAACAGTTTTGTATGACAGACAGAATTAAATTGAAACACTGTTCGAATCAGTCAAAACCTCAAACTCCCGTTATTTTTTCATTTGAGCTACCTTTAATTAAAATGATATAGACCTAAATGAAAATTAGACAACTGTTTTCTGACTATCAAAATTAATTATTTAGTAGGCCTATATGCAGACCAGTTTATTTACATTGGTCGGATCAAGAGATGCTCTTATTAATTAACAACAGTAGGTCTACTAGATCTATATTGAACCTCATTATTTAGTCAATTTTTCACAAGAGGTTGCGGTTCTTGCCAAACCTCGTCTCAGTTGTCCTTCGGTAAACATTTATCATTTGAAACCTGGATCCAATGGTCTTGCCATCTCCTGGAGTTCAACCAATGTAGTCTGACGGGGTGAGGAAACAAATTTAGTGGACGATGCGATGCGGCCGATGTCGACGGCTCATCGTTAGCGTTTAACGCATGTTAGGCGATAGACTAGGCCTAATTGAGCAAAGAATGCTCTGATAATAGCCCACTCAAATTGGTTTTTGGAATATTTGCCAAAGATGTATCACTAGTTTTAAGTATGAGCCTTTCGTTTAAACGAGTTTTTCTACCTCTGATTCCATTTTAATCGCGTACGATTAATGCGTTAAAAATTTTAATCGCAAATTTTTTTAACGCGTTAATCGCACGCGTTAACGCGATTAAATCAACAGCCCTAATTATAATGCTACCAAAGTCAATTCCGTCTTACAAACTTTATCTGCTCGTGAGGTTTCTACTTTGACTATTTTGCTTTCCACTGTGCATCAGATTTATTTGTTAATATTTTGTTCTGCGGGTGTCGTCCTTCCCATGCAGCGGGATTTCAATCCATATTGCATCTCCGTTTGGAGCCATTGTCTCATAAGTTAGTTGCGATGTTTTGTGTGAAAAAATTATTTGCAATAAAAAAAATCACTTGTCTTCACTTTGCATAGGTCTCTCTTTCTGCGGAATGAACCCCACCATTTCGCTCCGTCATCCTCATTAATTAAACATTGCAATTCGTGGGAAATCTGCATGTATACGAAATTCGAAAGATGGTCAGTAATAATTCTGAATCGCCCCCGGAGATTCTATGCATAATCCCCGTCTTTGTAGGCAATCCGATTCTCTGCAGATCATGCAGTCCGCCATCTTTCTTTTGCACAATATCCTGCCTCGCACTGGGAGCGCCTCTGAAAGGCTCTTGCTGAGAGAATAGCTTATTCAAATCCAATGCAATATAATACAACACCCCGCCACTGCTTGCACAGTGCCAGTCCCAAGCCTGGATAATGTAGAAGGGCAACGCTAAATTAATGATCTTTGTTATCATGCACACAGTGACGTTAAATTGAAACTAGCATACTGCCATTGCTGCTGCTGCTCCCGCTCCTACTACTGCTACTACTAATACTACTGCTGCTGTTGCTACTACTACTACTACTGCTGCTACTACTACTACTGCTACTACTGCTACTAGCCTACTACTGCTGCTGCTGCTGCTGCTGCTACTACTACTACTACTACTACTACTACTACTACTAGGCTACTACTACTATTACAACTACTACTGCTACTACTACTACTACTACTACTACTTGGCTGCTGCTGCTGCTGCTGCTACTACTACTACTACTACTACTACTACTACTACTACTACTACTACTACTACTACTACTACTACTGCTACTACTACTACTAGGCTACTACTACTATTACAACTACTACTACTACTACTACTACTTGGCTGCTGCTGCTGCTGCTGCTACTACAACAATACAATTGAGGTTGCTGTTATATTACGGACTATCTGCCCATCTTAGGCACTTGTTGAAGCAATGATAACTTATGTTAACTTGCTTTTCTTTTAGATCGACAAAAGGTTCCGGGACGAGTCTGTTGTTCAAGACTTCGACACAGCCGGGTTTCGAATCGACGGCATGCCATCCACCCACTCAGCCACAGTCTCGTCAATCGGTCATGCAGAGGTAGGCCTACGTTCATTACAATCGTAGATATCATTAGTATTATTAATAATACACGGATGATAAAACAAAACATCATTTCCACAAGAACAATAAACACTGAGTGGTGGGGATTATATTAATGCGCCATGTTCCATAGATTAGTTTCGCCGCCATGTTTGTTGACGGTTCAATTGACGCGATGTGCGCTAAACAAACGACATGACGTTTTTGTCATTCGCGATTAATTTGGCGCTATGATAATCTCTCACAGCGACAGACAGCGAGAGACGATGATGTCAATAGGCTATTATGTGTAGATTGGTTTTAAAAAGAATGGTAAACGTCTGGCGTGGAATAATTGGACAAGGTTGCAATTATTGTAAGCTAAAGAGCTAGATCAACGTTTGTTTTATTGCACGCAGCACTAGAATTACGAGACTTGTTATTGCAATGCAGATTGCAGAAGCCTCCGATGAGTCTGTCTATCTGTCTGTCTGTCTGTCAGATTATGAATGTCTGTCTGTCTGTCTATCAGTCTGTCTGTATGTATGTATGTAGGCTATGTCTGTCTGTGATCAAGTGGCGCTATATAAATTTGCAATTACAGTTGCAATTGCAGCTACACATAGCACCTATACACTGTAGGTATGTTTTGCTGCTTCTGCAAGTGGCTTAAAGCATGTAATAATAGCCTACTTATTTTCGTTTATTTTTCAAAATGACACAACACAGTATGATTAGGCCGATGCCCACATTAGGCCACATGAAACAATCCTAATTAACATCAATCTTAACTACTATAACATACGAAGGTTTCTGGAATCGAACTCAAGTCCATGTTCTGACATGATGGCATCAGCCCAGGTTTAACACGTTGGTCGGAAGAGACGTGTTAACACGTCCCAAATTGAGTCATTTAGCACAGCAAATCAGCGGCCAACGTTTTAAACGATACTAAGTATAGATAGATTATGAAAAGTTGCATAATATGTAAGTGTGTTCTCTCTATGTAATATCTTGTCTTTGTTCAGGTAACGCAGACGATTCACGAAGCGTTCGACGATCTCGCGAGAGTTGCCGTCTTCGTGGACCAGGCGAGAATCGGCGAGGCCCTTGCGACGAACGAGAATCTATCTTTCGAGAAGGACTTTCAGACGATAGAGGATCACCAGGAGGACGGGCTGTACTTCCTGTTGTGCTACCTACACCGAGTCATCCACAGCACAGGCAAGCCGTTGAGCGATGACACGTACAACGGTATCATGAACCTGAAGATACACGAGGTCGATAAAAATGCCCTTCGTCATACCCGGGATTATCTCGTCCTCAGAGACTTTGAAAAGATCTTGGAGAGGTTGAGCATGCACTTTGAAGCGCTGAAGCAAATTCATTCCAACTAACAACAATAAAAAGAGTTACCACAGCATGGATTCCGTTAGAGAAAGAAAAATCAGCGCCACCTCCTAAGATTTGCCAAAAATGTTCAATCTTCTAGTCTTTGAATGCGGGAAAATACCAAGAAGTTCCAAAACGGTGGGAATTGTGGTGTGGCGAGCCTTGGGAGCTTTTGGGTTGCTACTGAAACTTCCTTGCCTTCTACAGTGGGGCAAGAATGACCCTTCTCGTGTCCTATTTCAATTTCGATGAAAGTGTGTAGGCCTATCCATCTACACGTGGTTTATTTGGAGCAAACAAAGACCAACTTTCTCCTGAATTAAAACGTCCGGTAAAACTGTCACGATCTGAATCGACAGACAGAGGAGAATTCAGTTGCAGATACAGTTAACTCTTTAATGCCAAGATAGTAGTAAATGGTATGGGAAATCCTATACCCTCCGGCATTAAAGGGTTCGGGAACTGTTCTGAGAAGTTGAAAATAATAATACATAGGATACTGATGTTGATGTAAAGACAACGCTAGTCATGTTAATATATTTAACCGTATGTAATATGGACGATAGTATTTAAATATTTTGCTCGTTTATTTGAAAACTGCAAGAAGAATGATTGCAAGTAAACTACACTGATGTGATAGTCGACTGGTCGGAGAGCTCGCTGTGTAGCCTACATGTAAAACGGCGAGTTCTACTTCTAGCACTCTCCTATGAGATGGATTTAATTGTAGGGGTCTTGCACATCTCTTGCAGTTCTTCCGCTCCATTGATGCTGGCCATTTATGCTGGAGCATTTTAAATCTGCGAACATGTAGTTGGTGGTACTAACCAAATTGATGTGTTTAGTGTTTGACGTTTCATCGATGCTGATTGCATGCAATTTGCAGACAAAAATAGTATTTGCTAATTGCTTTATTCTGCAGTGTCGAAGCAGTAATGGTAGGCCTATTTCGCTGCCAAAGATCTCATTCTTAAGCTGTGATCTCACTAGTTAATGAAGCTGAGCGATGGCAGAATGACATTTCTTAGAAATGAGAATTCTCAAAGAGACTCCAAACTTAATGCGTATGAAAATGCAGTCTGGCAGATTCTCAACACCAGGGATGGTAGACTGAGTCTGTTTGGTGGATTCGAGTATCGCATGAAACAGAAAGGTGTTCATCCATAAAATAATATTATTGAGCATTGCTGAATGAGGTCATTGCGTTATTAAGAACAAACTTGTAATTTCTGATGTTTGCTTTGGTTTCATTGTTATCTAGAGGTTGCGATCTCAATTTTTTCCGCATCATGGTAACGTTGAACTCTTTGATAAAGTAGGCTATTGTTGACGCTTCTCTTTAAACTTAAAGACGACAATAGACGAGTTTAAAATGTCTAGATAATTAATGGTCACGTGTTGAATCAGCCATTCATGAAAGGGTAATCAAGAAATTCGAAATGGAGATCAATTAAGTCACAGAGAGTTTACTTTCGAATTCAAATTCTTGTTAAATTCATGTTCGATGTTGAAATTGTTTTTTTTATCTCACAGATCTTGTTTCGGCAGGACTTGTTATAAATGGTTTTGTTATGGTCCAGTTGCGTTGAATCGGGTTAGATTGGTCTACAGTAGTGTCTCAACTTCTCAAGAGGTCAAATGGATGCATTTGGTTTCCAGCTTGACAGTTTAAGTGCTGTTTCTCAAGAGAGATTTAGGCCTAATGGATGTATTTGATCTTCTCATGTTCTCATAGTCCTATTGCATTCTACAGAAAGCAGGCTGGGATATGGCATATGAAGTTAAACGCTTGTTCAGATGTCAATCTCGGCATTTAGCCTACAAAAATGCATGCGTTCAATATTATAATGCATTTTAATGTGTGTGTTGAGACGGTACAAGTAGAATGTATGTTTATATATTTGATGTATTAATGAATGTTAAATTATTTCGATTGTTAGCTTGATATTTAATGTAATTAATTTATTGTATCGTGATAATTGATCTAGCCTATGTGTTTTGTCGAGTTGTCATAATATTAGGCCTATAATACGCCTATTTTAGGATGCGGTTGTAGACCATGTAAGAAAACATGCTTTTTTAAACTTGTATTTTCGCATGTGTTGTAACTATTAATATAATAGAAGCGGCTCAAGAATTGTAGATATTTTTTGAATTTTATAAGGCATTTTAAAGGCAATTTAAAAGACATTTTAAAAGTATTTTAAAGGTATTTTAAAAGGCATTTTGAAGGTATTTTAAAAGACATTTAAAAGGCATTTTAAAAGGCATTTAAAAGGCATTTTAAAGGCATTTTAAAAGGCATTTTAAGGGTCGTGTATCGCCAGTGTTTCTACTCAGCTCAGACATTTATTTTACAAATCACCGAAGCGCGAAGAAACACTGGCTTGATCTGTTCATATCTAGCAAGTGATTTGGTTTCAAGTTGCGTATAACCGTTATACGATTCAATTAAGAATCGAACACGGATGATCTTACTTACTTCAGAGGCGAATTCAACAAATTAATGTCGACATGCCGCCTCTGAAGCAAGCTTTTTTTGTCGTCCATATCTGCGTTTACCGCTACTTGTATTTCATGCTCAGATGTTTTAAAGCTCTTCGTCTATCATTATAATTATTTATTTAATGTTGTCTCGCTGGAAGTTTTACATTAAATTCAGTGTTGAATATATTTAATATTTAATTTCTGAAAATAAATTTGTTGTGTCTAATTTGTGTCCGCTATATATGGAATGTGCGCCACTGAGTTAAGGCATCGTCAGCTCTTTCTGGTTAAGTTGTCAAATAAGTCAATGACACACTTGCTAATTTTCTGACGAAGTTAGTCATCTTCTCCCGTGGGGGCGTTACCATAGGTTACAACAGCTCATTTGACCTGCCGATTAAACTCTTGACCTGCCTAAATATCTGCCGAAACTTGTTTGCAATTTTCTCTATCTTCACATTATTTTAGGCCTAATTCACTCGACCTACTGAATTAGTTCCATGAAATTGTAGGCCTGCGTCTGGCGCCTCTACAGACACGCACACTCGTAGAATAATCCAATCACAAGCGAATTTGACGGAATCTTCGGAACTGAAAAGCAGAGTCGGACAGGAACCATTTTGGGTCACGAACCATTTGGGGCTACGCCATTTCGAGCATGGGGGGGGGACCCAAGTCTATGGAGCCTGCATATTTAGGTTACATTTTGTGCTTTAACGTATTGTTAATTTCTTTCGGGCCTATTGGGGCCCCCGTGGCGGCGTGGCCCCACGCACTGAAACCAAAGGCTCCCCAAGTGTCATGGCACACGGGCGAAATGAAACGTATCCTGCTATTGCTTCAAAGTATTCTGTGAAGCATACTTAATAAAAGCAATCGTGAGTTCAAAGCATAGTTGTTTAAAACGTTTTTTTCGTTTTTTATTCTCTCTCAAAAAACGTCGTTTTTTTCGTTTTTTATTTTTTCCATCGTTTTATTCCGTTTTTTAATATTTTTTATGTAACGTTATTTATTTATTTTCTGTCTCTTATTATTTTCTTTAATTTTATTTTTCCTGATATTCCTTACGTTTTCAGCCCAATCTCAAGGTTTCAGGTAACTGATGTCATTATTTAATTGCTTAACGTCATCATTTAAGAGATACATGTAGAAAGTAAACAAGTATTTTAAGTTTAAAATGCATTTTAAGATGTAAAACGTTAAATTATTTTCCATTTCCGTTTTTTGTCGTTTTTTTCCGTTTTTTATTTTTTCGAATAAAACGACGTTTTTTCCCGTTTTTTTATCGTTTTTTACATCTATGGTTCAAAGTTATAGTTAGATTCTGTTCATTGCGTGTTTTTCGCTGTTCCACTGATCCGCTGTTCTTCTGTTCCGCTGTTCCGCTGTCTCGCTTAACTTCTATTGAACAAAGTGTTGTAGAAAATATTTATGGTTATTGTGCGTAATTGATTATTATCGTGCTTAAGAGTTCTCTCGCCACAATGTGATTCAGAATAGGTGTTTGTACATAGTTGACTTTCTGCTCTTGCGTTCAGTCCGTTTCTCCAGCCAACCATGCACCAGCATGCAGATGACAGTACTTTGATGTTCCCAACCTTCCAAACAGCCGCTAAAACTCCGTCCCGCCACAGAATTTCCGAGCTTGCATATGGGCCTATTAGGACCTATGTGCATTTGTTCTTTTAGATACTGAAAACCCGGTTCTTGGACGCTTGAACTCTTTCCGTAGACTTGATAAACCTGTCAAAACAATAAATGGACATAGCCGTAAAGCTGGCGATGGTAAATTGTATTATAATTGTGGAAAGTAGAAAATAATTCGCCTTTTACTGTCGGCCATTATGTATAGAATCTAATTTGTCTGTGATATGCTTGCATGCTTCCGTGAGTAGCCTACAGTAACTGTTGCCTGTTGTACATCTATGCACTAATCGAATATTAAACTAGGCTATATATGTTGTGGAATTATTGCTTCTGGCCATAGAGTATTTTTTTGTCGTTGTAAAGCACAGGAAAACCGAACGGTTTCGTGTTATTCTGTAGGAAAATCATCATTGTAAAGGAATTTGTCAAACGTTGGAATTGATCGAGTCTGAAATTTTTTTTTGTGCAATATTTGGAGAAGAAAACTAATAAAAGGCAGTTGTTTTAATTACGTCTAAGCGTTTTCTCTTCCATCATCGTCATCGTCGGATGTAGGACATTTACCCCCCGGACATATTCCCCCCGGACATATTCCCCCGGACATTTACCCCCCCCGGACGTTTTCCCCCCGACCTAGGACATTCCCCCCCCCCATAAGGGTCCCTATGTTAATGAATGACTGCACTAACCCTATCACTAACCCTAACCAACCATCACGATGCCTAACCTATAGTATGTACAGAGGGGGTAAATTGTCCGGGGGGTAAATGTCCTAGTCAAAAACGGGGGGGAACGTCCGGGGGGAATATGTCCGGGGGAATATGTCCGGGGGGTAAATGTCCGTTCCCCGTCATCGTCATAGTCATAGTCATAGTCTTCTCCATCACGATCATCGTCATCATCATCGTCGTCATCATCATCATCATCATCATTATCATAATCAAAAATCAGCGGTGGGCCTACCTCGCGAATTTTTCAGCAGCTGTGGACCCAACGTCTCGCCATTTAATGATGCCTTGATACCTCTTACACAAGCTTTAGCTTACAGTCGGCCTAAGAGTCATTTGGTGTGAAAATTGTAGATATCGTTTGAGGCTGTGAGCGTGGCGTATACAGGATGGGCCCAAAAGTACCCCTAAGCTTTTTTTTACCAATATCCATCAATAAGTACGACTATTTAAATGAAAATTTACAGGCTAAAAGGCAATTCATATAATTTTTATTACGTAAAATAGCCAAACTTCACCAAAATATTTCAAACAGGCCTATACCACTTTTAGTGACATAACCCTCTGTTTTTTGACGTTTTGAAAACACAACACAACAAAAAAAGCAACAAAAGGGCGATTTTATTAAGTCATATCTCAAATAATTGTCACCCTATATAGAATAAATATCGAGTTAAACAGTGATAAGAAGGTAATCGGGATAGATTGCAACTGAAAGCTTAGGTTGAATATACCGACCGGTCCATATAGTACATGGCATAATAGGATATACGAATCTATTCTGTATAATATGCATCACCAAATTAGCAGACGAGTTAACTTATTATGGTAAATTGGTCAGCACAATATCAGACTCTACGGCACGATTTTTTGTAGGATTTTTCCGACAGACTTGAACAGCGTAGGCCTGGCTACTAGGCCTGTCACAAGTCTTTTCCCTCTTCTTCTCTACGTGTGACCTTCAGTCTCTTCGGAAGCTTCTTCGTATAAGTTCGTGGTAGCGTAGGCCTATCCCTAGATAACTGTTTCATTAGCTAAATGGCTAGGTTAAAGAATCTACAGTCTTTCACTGTTTTGTTAACCAACAACGACGACGTGTTTAACTCTTCTTATTATACTCCAAAATCCGATATAAAGTAAAACGATCAGCAACAACACAACAATGACTACACTTGCGTTATCATAACAACTACACGACTACTACCTTCATCAGTCTACTCTATCGCAACTCAACAACAACTCTTACAGCCTATCTCAACGGCTCTCAACACGCAACTCTCCTTCTTCACTTCCACTCCCTTCTTGTACAATTAACGTACGCTCGTCTAGACGTCACGTGCTGTCCAGGCAATCACCTGTGCAGACGCCGCGCGGCAATTTGCACCTGGCCTACTTACGTCGCTGTACGACAATCGGCGTGCACTGATTAAATTAGCTGACATTACCTCCTTCCTTTCTTTTGAAGAGAGCTAATTAATCTTAAAAATTAGCGAACGTATAATGCTTAAACTAAATACAAACAATTCTTATACTAAATGCAATCACAAAATACCTTATACTACAATCTCGATAAGCAGTCTGCTACTACATTCAACTTTCCTTTCTTATAGTTCAACAGAATGTCAAAATTTTGCAATGATAAAGACCATCTGACTAACTTAGCAGATTTCGACATTGATTCAGTCAAATAAACTAAAGGATTGTGATCTGTAAACACATTAATCTTAGATATTATTATTGGTTCTTTCAATTTGTTTAAAGCCCATATGATTGCATAGGCTTCCTTCTCAATCGTCGCCCATCTCCTCTGTGTATCTGTCAGTTTCTGACTGAAAATTGAAACGGGACGTTCTATCCCTTCACTGTCCACCTGTGACAATCCCGCTCCCACAGTAAAATCTCTGTTAACACAATACAAATTAAATGGTTTACCAACCTCAAACATATATAAAATCACATTATGCAATCAGATCTGTTTCAGAAACAATTCTAAATGTCTTAAAAGAATGTCCATTCAAATGATTAGGACAATTATCAAAATGTACTTCAATATCCTTTCATACGGTTAATTGCATACAGTATTTGATTAGACATTTTGATCGCTAAAGCGCTCATTGGTTTATCATCCACTTGAAGTGATTTCTGTTTCGTCTCTGAATACTCGTCTTTCAGCGGTGTTTCTACCACTGATCCGAATTCGTCGTCCTCTTCCTCGATAAGACCACACGATAATGTTTTTGTGATGAACTTTCTCATTCGGTTGGCATGAACGATTCGTCGACCATGTTCCTCCATGTCCACGAGATAGGAATATTTGGATCTTCTTTGTAAAACAGTATATGGACCATGCCATCGTGAGATCAATCTGTTGGTTAACGTTGGATGTAGTACGTCGACGCGTTCTCCAAGTTCGAATTCTTTATATTTTGCTTTCTTGTTGTATTGGCTGGCACATCGTTCTTGCTTCTCCAATTTCTTTGCATCCTCCAATTGTCTTTCATCATTCGTATCCTCCATAAACAATTCTCTGATACTCTCGCCAATTTCCATATCGCTCTCCGAATCTTCACTATCATTTCGTTCACATGCAGCCATCTCTTCTTCATTTTCATTGTTCTCGGATGTTGTTCCTTCTTTTTCTTTTTCATCTTCGCTTTCAGTGTCTTCGTCTAGCAGGCTTTCATTTAGCTGTTCCTCTTCTTCGTCTTCGACTTCTGTTCTCCGACTCCTTGCTCTTGTAGTCACCTGCGCCTGTAGTTCTCCTTGCAATACACTGATTGAGGGAATCTCTTTCAGTTCTGCAATTATCTCTGGATGTAGCAGGAACCTTTCTTTGTTTTCTTTACACAGTTCTGCTGGAATGCTGGCACACACCAACGTTGAGTATGGCGCAATATTTATTTTTCTGTCCATCAGATCTTCTCCTACTGTCTGACCACCCATTCTCACATCAATCTTCACTAACTTAGCTGGAATAGGCTCTCCAGCCACACATTGCAAATGTACTCTGCCAATCTCTTCCACTATCGCTCCTTTCAGTAGTTCCTCGTTGATTACTGGTATCTCTGTTCCAGAGTCAACCAATGCTTTAACTTGCACAGGACGACCACTGTTATTATTTCCACGTATTTCTACCGTCACATGCTGCAATGCAATCTTCTTTATAAGTGAAAAATCATCTTTACTTTGTATTATAAACCGTGGTGTACATTTCATCACCGACTTCACTTCCGTTTCTCGGTTGTATTGTTCTTCCCAACCAGGAGGTGCATTTATCACTTGGATCTGGTTTACTCTCAAATTCTCTGCACTCCTACTAAAGTTATTCCTCAGATTTGCCGCTCCTGGTGCTTGGCAATGTTTTATCAAATGCCGATCTGACTGACAGTTGTGGCAACGTTTCTTTACAAAACCTCTTTGCTCATTGTTCTCCCACTTGCGGTTCGGAGAGTACGATGCATTGCCTTCCTTTGGGTTGCCCAATGGTGGAGTTCGATTGTAGGCTTCTCTGTCCCATGTTGACTGTTTTTTATCTTGCCACCACGGCTTTCCAGAGAAATTATCTTTCTTTGCATCATTACTCTTGGCTTGGCTTCCGGTGTCTTTGCTATCCTTGTTCCACTTGGGTTGCTTTGGACTATTGTCCCATGCTTCAAATTTCGGTTTGTCTTGGAACATCACACCAATCCGATTGTTTACATGTATATCTGCGAGATCTGCAACATTACTAGCTTCCAAGCATTCTGTGCCCTCTTTTGCTAAGACAAACTGCAGTGGACCTGGTGGTAAACATTCTTTCAGCTTATCCGCCACTAACAAATCAAACAGCTTCTCGTAGTCTTTGTCCACTCGTCTACTTCGGACATAATAATTCAACAGGTTCTTCAGCCTAGCCGTGAACATCGTATACGTTTCTTCGGCTGTCTTCTTGGCATCTGCAAACCTTGACCTGTACTCACGAGCTGTTAACTTGAATTCCTTCAACAAGTGCTCTTTCACTGCGTCGTATTTATCTAAATTCTCAAATGACAATCGATTCAATACCGTTCGCGCTCTCGGGGTCATCAATGGCAACAACAATTTCACCCAATATTGCTTTTCCACAGCGAAGCTATTGAATGCATTTTCAACTGTTTCAAAATATAATGGCACTTCCATCATATCATACGGCATCTTCGGTAACACATGCTTCATTGCGTCACCTATCTTCTTAATCTTGGACACCATTGTCTCACTTTCTCTGAGCCTAATCTGTTCTGATACTTCCCGGCTCTTACGATCATCTTCGTCTCTCTTCTTCAGTCGATCTTGATCTTCGATTCTCCGCAGTTCTTCCTGTTCTATCTTCTGTTGTAATAGTTCTAACTGCTTTCTGCGTTCTTCTTTTTCAATGGCCATTTCTTTAAGTTGAGCCTCCTTGATAGCAAGTTTCTTTTGTTCTAACTGCATCTGCTCTTCTCTTTCTCTTTCTGCTTTTTCCAAATTGTCTTTTCCGGCTTGAAATTCTTCCTGACGAATTTCTTCTGCTCTCTCCAGTTCTTGTAAACGCATCTTTTCTTTTTCTTCCTCGCGAGCCTTTTTGTCCTCAATCTGCTGCTTTCGTATTTCTTCATCGCTTTTTCTTGCTTTTTCGTACTCTATCATTAACTCCGTCCGTCTCCGTTCTGATTCATCACGATCGAGTCTCATTTGTTCTAGTTGTATCTGGAACTGCTGCCTCTGCATGTCTATCTCTAGTTGTCGCAATTCTTTCTCTTCTTGCTTACGTTCTTTCTCCTCTTGTCTGCGCTGCTCTTCTTTCTCTTTTTCTTCTTGTTTACGCTCTTTCTCCTCTTGTCTGCGCTGCTCTTCTTTCTCTTTTTCTTCTTGTTTACGCTCTTTCTCCTCTTGTCTGCGCTGCTCTTCTTTCTCTTTTTCTTCTTGTCTACTCATCATCATGAATTGTAGCAACGCCTCCATGGACATCGGTGCCTGAGGTTTCTCAACCGGCTTTTCTTTAGCGCCTCCAACAGCACCTTCTTCTTCAACTTCTTCCTTTGCCCAAATCTCAGCCAAAGTTCTCATCAAATGTTCCCTCGACATCTGTTCAACTTCTTCTGCGTCTACGCCTGCTTCAATTACAATTTTACTAGTCTCTCCGAAGACATCTTTTTAATAGCCGCTTGCTTTTGCTCCGTAAGTTTCTCCATCTTACTTCTTTACTTTACAGATGCTCGATAAAATAGTAGGCTACTCTTCAAATGTTTGCAATTGACTGACTTCAATTCTTTAAGCAAACTTCAATAGACAAGCAAATTTTTCTACCTTGTAGTCGTTGTGTTGTCGTTTCTCACTGACGTACGGATGCTCGATGTATCGTTGCTTCTCCCGTGTGCTCGGCTCCTCGATAAATTCACAGCGTCCGTTCCTAGACGTTGTGGAGGACGTTGATTGGATAGAATCCCTCCGTTCGTAACTACGATCGTTATCCTGCAACTTGGATCGTTATCCTGCAACTTGGATCGTTATCCTGCAACTTGGATCGTTATCTCACCGCAACGACACCAAATGTCACAAGTCTTTTCCCTCTTCTTCTCTACG
The DNA here is from genome assembly GCA_945859605.1 of Lumbricus rubellus. Lineage (NCBI taxonomy): Eukaryota > Metazoa > Annelida > Clitellata > Crassiclitellata > Lumbricidae > Lumbricus > Lumbricus rubellus. Next base: position 10,407,479 of record OX243828.1, read on the forward strand.
TGTGACCTTCAGTCTCTTCGGAAGCTTCTTCGTATAAGTTCGTGGTAGCGTAGGCCTATCCCTAGATAACTGTTTCATTAGCTAAATGGCTAGGTTAAAGAATCTACAGTCTTTCACTGTTTTGTTAACCAACAACGACGACGTGTTTAACTCTTCTTATTATACTCCAAAATCCGATATAAAGTAAAACGATCAGCAACAACACAACAATGACTACACTTGCGTTATCATAACAACTACACGACTACTACCTTCATCAGTCTACTCTATCGCAACTCAACAACAACTCTTACAGCCTATCTCAACGGCTCTCAACACGCAACTCTCCTTCTTCACTTCCACTCCCTTCTTGTACAATTAACGTACGCTCGTCTAGACGTCACGTGCTGTCCAGGCAATCACCTGTGCAGACGCCGCGCGGCAATTTGCACCTGGCCTACTTACGTCGCTGTACGACAATCGGCGTGCACTGATTAAATTAGCTGACAAGGCCTACATAATAATTATGCTGTAGGCCCTACTGTTTTAAAAATTAATTAAACACCAACTACCGAACGCTCAGTCACCTCAGTGTCGCTAAGAACATCAGTTGTCTTGCTAGGAGGTTGAGAGTAATGGTAACCCTAAGGCACGAAGAGCATGCAAGATTATCAGCACAGATGTGGGGATCGATTCCCGCTGTGTACCCTTCCAATAGGTCGACGACTCAGCCTTTTATTCGCAAATGATGATGCGAAAATGAGCAGCAGAACGTGATGGTCGCCCTGCACCGCTGCCAAATACGAATCTATAGTTGAAGTCGACTCCTGTATATGCCTGATGGATGTAGGACATTGCCCCCCTGGACATATTCCCCCCCCGGACATATCCCCCCCGGACATTTACCCCCCCCCCCCGGACGTTTTCCCCCCGACCTAGGACATTTCCCCCCCCCATAAGGGTCCCTATGTTAATGAATGACTGCACTAACCCTATCACTAACCCTAACCGACCCTCACGATGCCTAACCTGACCCTAACCGACCCTCACGATGCCTAACCCGACCCTAACCGACCCTCACGATGCCTAACCTGACCCTAACCGACCCTCATGATGCCTAACCGGACCCTAACCGACCCTCACGATGCCTAACCTGACCCTAACCAACCCTCACGATGCCTAACCTGACCCTAACCAACCCTCACGATGCCTAACCTATGTTAATGAATGACTGCACTAACCCTATCACTAACCCTAACCGACCATCACGATGCCTAACCTGACCCTAGCCGACCCTCACGATGCCTAACCTGACCCTAACCGACCCTCACGATGCCTAACCTATATGTACAGATGGGGGGGAATTGTCCGGGGGGGTAAATGTCCTAGTCAAAAACGGGGGGGGGGAAACGTCCGGGGGGGTAATTGTCCGGGGGGGAATATGTCCGGGGGGGAATATGTCCAGGGGGGTAAATGTCCGGCTCCCATGCCTGATAACTTGCGATCATCCGTTGAAAACTTCATACGATGGCTTGAAATCCTATTGCGTTTATGCCAGTTTGAAATAATAAAAGAATGAATATATTGCATTGTTCGCCGTACTGTTACCTTGATATTAGACCCCCTGTACATTGTATTTAAGCTACTTGAGAGCGATCTGCTATGCTTCACTGCACAGATAACGTCTCATACTTTCCTATTTCCTATAGCTGATTTGAACTTTCACAGCTATGATTATAATATAAGACTGTTGCTACAGACATTACTCACCGATTTTTTAAAACTTATGATTTATTTCTCATTGGTTACGTAATGATTGTGATAATAGGGTAATTTGAATTGTTGGGGTTGTTTGGGGTTTTTTTGGGGGGGGAGGTATTTCCTTTGTTCATTGCATGCTCACTTCGATCAATTGCTTCCGTGATTCTGATTAGATCTTTTCTACAGTGAACAATAAAGCATTGATTGATTTATCGATCCGTCAATCTTCAATCGGATTACTTTTCCAGTCTGTGACTCTGAAGTACTTGTTAGGATTTCTCTTGTTATCTATAATATTATAGCGCTACCTGATTTGTACTGCCGTAATTCGTTGCCTAACTCCGCCATCAGCCTAACACTAAAGTTATACAAGCATTTCTCACTTGTGCTCAGTTCCTGAATGTGTCGACTAGATTACCTTCTTACCTACGCTACCTAACTTACTTCCTGACTCCATAGCCCCTTAAAGCCATACTGACCCAATCCAAACTATACAGAACGCCTGCGATTAGGCTTACTAAAAACTGTCCGTCTGTCTCTCGATGCGTATTCTATGTCTGTCTGTCTGTCCGTCCGTCTGCATGCCTGTTCCAAAAATTGGCGCAATAAGAATCGTGATAACAACTAGACCTACATGTATAGACGAAACTACATAGACTGCTTTTCAATTCTTCCTGCTCAAATTTGGAGACAGCAGCATTACTGCATGCTGCTCTCAGATTGTCAAGTAGAAAAACCATGGCGTGTGGCCCCTGTAACTGCACCATAAGCATTGTTATCATCGTCGTTGTCGTCATCATCATCATCATCATCATCATCATCATCATCATCATCATCATCATCATCACATGAACATAAAATATATGCAATAAATATAGCTCCCTTTAGCAGGCCTGCATGCCTGTTCCAAAAATTGGCGCAATAAGAAAGCGTCACACAATATGCAAATAGCTATCTACAGGGTGCGCCAAAAAAAAGTAATCCCCTACGGTTTTTAGCCCATATCTTGGCCAAACATACGAATTTTTAAATGAAACTGTACAGTCTTAAAGGCAATTCATATTTACGTACAATGTTTCAAATTTCGACAAAATATTTCAAACAGAACAAAAGTTATGCTACTTTTAGGGAGGTCACCCACCGTTTTTTGGCGATTCAAAAACGAAACGCAACAAAAACCAGATGTTTTGCCAATATCTTGGCCCGAAGTAAGAATTTCGAAATGAAACTTTACAGGCCTTAGGACAATTCATATTTACACATGATGGCCAAATTTCATCACAATATTCCAAACGGAACAAAAGTTATGCCTCTTTTAGGGAGGCCATCCACCGTTTTTTGACGATTCAAAAACGTAACGCAACAAAAAGTAACAAAACGTGATTTTATTGTCTCATCTCAAATAACTGTTGTCAAATGAACATGGTTGTGCTTCACAACGTGTGTTCAATGTGCCCACCACCAATGCCAACACTTCTTCTTATTATTATTTGAGATGAGACTTAATAAAATCGTGTTTTTGTTACTTTTCGCTGCGTTACGTCTTTGAATCGTCAAAAATTGGGGGTGGCCTCACTAAAAGTGGTATAACTTTTGTTGTGCTCGCAATATTTTAATGAAATCTGGCCATCATGTGTAAATATGAATTGTCCTTACGCCTGTAAAATTTAATATTTAAATTCTTACTTTTGGCCAAGATATTGGGGAAAAACCTAGTTTTTGTTGCGTTTCGTTTTTCAATCGTCAAAAAACGGTGGGTGGCTTCCCTAAAAGTGGCATAACTTTTGTTCTGTTTGAAATATTTTGTTGAAATTTGAACCATTGTACGTACATATGAATTGCCTTTAAGACTGTAAAATGTCATTTAAAAATTAATATTTTTGGCCAAGATATGGGCTAAAAACCGTAGGGGATTACTTTTTTTTGGCGCACCCTGTACATGTAACTGCATGCATGAGGGTTTCGAGCATTCTGACTCATTCTGAGACCGCAGAATGTCGAAAAAGGAGTCAACAGACTGGTAGAACTGAAGAACCAGCCTATAAACAGTCAGAGTGGTTATTATTATTCTTCGTTAAATCATATCGTTCGGCAGTGCCAGTCCCAAGCCTGGAGAAAGGAGGAGGGCGACAGTAATCGTCTTTGCCATGACACAGTGTCTTCGTTAAACAGCAACCAAAACAGAGTGCACAAAACTTGTACGTTAATAGTTAACTCACGTCGTACTTTGGTTATACGCCACACTATAGGATGCGCGCGCATATACAATAATTGACAGATGCTTACTTCTCATGACAGCTGTAGTTTACACATTCCATGGACATGACATGAATTCGACAGAAGGACACTTCGACCTCTGTGGATCGGGGGATGGGGCAGCTTGGCAGGTGATTCCAATTAAAACCAAGGATAAAGTTCATGCTACGAATCCTCTTCAATAGTTCTATGGAAATCAATCGGTGTGCAACACTGTGCATACATAATAATACGCGCATCCAGCGGACCAGCGGATACATAGGCTATTCATACAGAGGCAGAGATCTTAATTGAAAGTGCAATAATTATTATACGAATTCCAAGGCATACATATAGGATTACATGCCTATACAGTAGGCTATATGCAAACATCAATACATATATGCATATTGCATACACACAGACATGCATACATAGGCCTACATGCAAAAATATAAAAATATACATTCATTTTATAACATCTAAAGTTCTTATAAACATAATATAATCTGCTAGGATATAATTATGCGTATACAGACACCATATGAATATGATTTCGTACATATTATACTGAGAGGCAACCCCTTGCAAAGAGACATAGTGGAGTTTAAAATGGAGGGGAGGAGGGGAAGAGGAAGACCTAGGGAAAAGCTCTTGGACTGGATGATGGATGAGGGATCATCATCAGCAGCAGCAGCAACCGTGGGCTCAGCGCCCGTAGGTGTCCGATGCCTTCTTCATCAGGTCCTTCCATTTTCTCCTATCCAGCGCCGCTCTGCATGGTCAGCTCCTGAGGCGAGGCTCTGTCCCATTCGGAGATGTCGTCGAGCCATTCCCTTTGCGGACGTCCTCTCTTGTTTGTCCGTCTATTTGTCCGAACATCAGTGCTTTGGTCTTTCTGCTGTTGTGAAGGAGGGATAAGGAAAACTAAAAGAAAAAGCACAACACCGAGAAGAGTGGCGTCGTTGGGCATCTGGACCTGCCGAGAGGCAGCTAACCTAAAGAAGAATATATAGGCCTAATATACATACACTGCATACCTATAGGCATATAAATCTGTAGAAATTGGACCAAACGTGATAGGTGTTTGAGGCTAACCATGCTTGTTGAACAGTTGAGCCGAGGAATTGAATTAACGCCTTTCCAATAAAAAGATAATTTATCAGGCGATGGAAATTCGCAGGATAGGCTACAACAGATGATTCCCTTACATCAAATTAACCCCTCTTCTTCGCATCAATTGACCTTCCAATGTCACTCGTAATTACTCGGTAATGCGGATCCGCAACGGGTGCTGTGATGAATGAAGGTCATCAAGTCATCAAGCAAACCTAATAGCCTACCAGGAACTGGCTAATTAGTTCGGCAGCCTAACTATTTCCCTGAAACAATAAGCAGACCCCAAGTAGGCCCTGGATACACACTTCGCATGTGCCTTACAAAAATTCTATAATCTGTTTTGTTTCGCCGCAGAGTGGCTCCCGTTGGCGAATTCGTAGATCCTACCCGGTTACGGGAATACAATGTGGAACAGACGAAGACCATAGGGGGAGGAGGTTGTCGAGTCCAATTTCTGACCATCCCTTTGTAAACTGTCAACAACACGTGCGTGTCGCCTCCCTTTGTGGGCATGCGTGCAATTGACATGTCCTGGTTCGACAACGTTTCTCTCAGTTTCAGGGCAATTATTATATTATACAATTATTCGCTCATTTGGTTTTAAACGTCAATGTGTCTCTCGCCATCTAGCGAATGGAACGGAGACATTTGAGACAGCGAGACTCAAACACTTAGATTCGCTAGTTGAATACAAACATGATGCAACACACTGCTCGTACCTTGGCAGTGCCCATGGGCGGAGACTTAGAGGGATAGAGGGGACGGTCCCCCAATGTTTGCGGTGGGGACGGTCCATGCTCTTGTTTACCCCCCAATATATAAGAAAATTCTTAAATAGCATCGTAAATTTCTACAGGTTGAGGATATTTAGAAAACTTTTAGAAACTTAAAAGAGTCATCATCTAATTTGACAGTGACAAATGTGGAAAAAGACTTTTGAAAGGTCGTCAGTTTTTTGGCAGAGAACATGGTATGTTTTCATGAGATTTCAAGAAACAACAAGTCATCAGCAAAGTAACAAACGCGCATAAAAATTATAAAACCATGCAAGCATACATACGAACAGTGCAAGAATTGTAGAAAAATAACTGGGGGTTGGACAATGATACACTTGCAACGTGGGTGTGAAAAACATACTTAAACATGGGGCCCTAAAAGGACTGGGGGGTTGAAACCCCTCAACCCCCGGCAATTCTCACCCTGCATACGAACGCACACATACAGAGAAGCATACATGTATAAACAATCGCACATGCAGACATACAAGCACGCAGACAGGCAAATACGAAAAACGAACAGAAGAAAGGACCCACACGAAGCATGACCACCCAGACAGAGAGCTATACATTCAGACAGACACCTAGGCCTAGTAGCAGACAAAGGGTGACATGTCGCAATTGTGCACTCACAGCTAGAGTGCACGATGTTCTAGACAGCACAATTGCGATCGTGCTAATGACAGAGATGTTAATTACGGGCTAATTCAAGTGCACGAGCATTAATTAAATGCCAACCTGCGTGTCATCTATACAAACGAAACGGTGTGCTCATCACCGCCATTATTCCAATACTATAGTTGCGTGTTACTGGAAATAAGCCTACGTCTCTGTCTTGGTAGTGTTGATGGATTATTTCGAAACCCACTCTTTGTCTTTACAGTACTGCGTGAATTATTTCGAAACCCACGGCCGTGTTACACAGAAGTTTAGACTCACCGCATGTTTATCAACACGACGCCGTGTCAACTATAGTCGTGCAGTTTATGAAACTATCTGCTGTAGTCATTCATCATCATAATATTAAAGGCATCGTCGTCATAACTTAACGATGAGTCTTACAGGGCATAATTATTTACCCCATGATATAGCATGTTGATCGGGGTATGAGGCAGGGTGACATAGCGGAAACAGACGGACAGTGTGTCATCCACACTTAAAAATTCGCTGTAAGGAAGAGGTTAGAGGTCGTCAGGTCGAGAGCGAAAGAAAGAGATGAGTAGCCTATATGGTGCCGGATTGGATTTATAAGATGTTGTTGGAGACGTCTTCAACTTAAAGAGTCTCTGATTTCGGTCGTTCAATGCTACGGTTGGCTTTTCTTCTTCCCTTGTAAGTATATGCCTATTATATAATTTGTTTGTATGTGTAGGGCTACTTGTTATAGCGCCCCTTCAAGATCCCCACTCATAGGCGCTCCCAACTACAGTGCAGAAACTGCATCGGAGTTTCAGGCCTAAGCGTTGATCAATTGCGAGTGAAGGACTTTCCCAAGGTCCATACACGGCGACTTGAGGTGGATTCGAACCTGCAACCCTCCGGCTGCAAGGCAACGAACATGCTCGCTACACCACCGCGCCCCCGTGCACATGTGGCTCTTTTCCAGTGTAGGCCTATAGGCCTACGTGTAGGCCTAGGTCTTTTCATTCGTGAATTAGGCTACTTTAAGTAGAAGAGCTGTGGTTTATTCCGATTGTAGGCCTATTAATCGCACATTTTAATTTCAGTGTAGAGCCTATGAGCTTACGGGTTTTTAGAGTTCGAAGTAGAATAAAAATAAATAAAACTCATACCATATTATAGCCCAAGTAGGCTACAATAGACTGTCAACAGTAGCCTACTATTCAAACTGTTGTAAACTTGAAATCAATGCTATTCTTTAGTTTAAAAACTATAGGCCCTAGATTTAAAATCTCGCGAAGGCCTACATCATGACTATTAATTGATAATCTTTGTACGTTTGAATATGTTTGTGTATGATAATTGCTGCAGAATATTGCACATTATTTGTTTCAAAGGCCATCTTATGGCAATACACATACCGTAACCTATATTGACGTCACTCTGTTAACAGTCAAACAGTGAATACTAGGCTAGTTAGATTGGAAAGTGATTGGAAAGTGAAAGACATATATTGGACTCGATGAATTATGTGTTCTAACTGAACACTGAAATTATGTAGACCCCTATAATTATATACGACTACATAATTTAGTTATGTCATAATATTATGACGACGTGTCACGTTTTAAGCTTTTGAAACACGCAAATTGAGTAAGCTTATTATGTGTCTGTTCTGTTAGTGCAAATGTAGTTAAGATTTCTGCAGGCTACTCTGTGATCTGAGTTCTTGTAAATTGTTTTAACTGCATAATTGTAGCCTACAGTGACCGGTTGCAGTCTGTCAACCGAATTGTTGAATAAACGAAAATTATTATTATTATTATTTTACTATTTACCCGAGATATTTATGATCCCTCAGAATTTATGAATCTATTCTATGTAGTTAGTGATCCTCGTCCTCTGTGCGTTGTGCGAACGTGCCTCTGAATGCAACTGCATTAAATCTTTGCGTGCAAATGGATAAAATAATAAGGGTTATATATATATAACAGGGTTTACGGTGGTTCAGAAGACACGTGATCTGTGCGAGAACCACCACTTATACAATGTTTTAGAATCCCATCTGCCCTAATTTCTCCTTGAAGTTTATGAGTGTATCCACCGACACTGCCTCTTCACTCAGCTCGTTCCAGGCCTTCACTGTTCTGCTGCTGAAAAATCTTTGCTTGATGGCACCCTCTTTCTATATTAGCCTCAAGGCCGTAGCCTGGATTTTATTGGGTTACTCAACTTACTCGAACTTCAATAAGCACGCAGGCAACTGAATCAACTGACTAATTGGCTTGGAGAAGCGTCATGAGCTCTCATCTATAGCAGACTCTCCAATACTTTGCACGCTGTACCGCATAATCCGTATTACAGTTATTATCATAACATTCCAGAGCCTCGATTTGCAAATTGACCAGGGGTATTGTATTGTATTAACCTGAAAGAACATTGCAATGGTCTAAAGTGACTCAGAAGACGTGTAGTAGGCCTACATGTATGTGTTATAACCGTTGCAAGTTATCCTGTAGACTGTAGAGCTTAATAACCTATTTTTCCTAGCCTCCTCTTACAATGAATTAATTATCCCTTAGATGTAATTCTTACATCGTGTGTTACTAATTGCATTATTTCATTTTCACATTATTTCATTGTGGGGGTTGTTCAAACACCCAAAACACCCCTAGCTACGGCCTTGATCGGTCTACACAAGTCATGTAGGCTATGGCGGTTCATTCATTCATTCATTCATTCATTCATTCATTCAGAGCATTTATATAGCGCCCTTTCAAGGAACTACTCAGAAGCGCTCCCAGCCCAGCCACGACCAAAGAAAAAGACTTGAGAGACTTGTAGAACCCAGCCGGATGAACCACAAGTAGAGAGCGAAGCGTATCCGGGAGGTTAACTGCGGTGCATGATGAACTGAAGTCTGAGGAATCACCACCATTGTGCATTCTACCCGTCGGTTTAACTGTAGATCTACTATATACACTGTGTCCCAATAAAACGGGCACCCTTTTTATAATGTGAATAAAACAGGCAAATCTTAATCGATTTTCAAAATTTCAAAACTGTTTTTATCCTGAGATAATTATCTACAAATTGGTAATTTATGAACGGCCCTCACTAAAAAGTTACGTCATAATGACGTCGTTAATTTACATAGCGAAACCAAATGTAAAAATATCGTTGAAGAATGGCGTTCAGCCAAGAAGACAAAATTGTAATAAAATTCTTAAGGAAAAATAAACATTACGGCTCAAAAAGTTTATTCGAAAATTTCCGGACAAGGGATGGACAGTGAGCGGTCTAAATAAGCTTCTAAAAAAATTGATTTGACCGGTTCGTCGGAGCGTCGCGCTGGAAAAAGTTGTGTTCAGTACTTAACATTTGAATTCTCTGATGCAAATGACGTCATTGTGACGTCAATATTCATGCCAGAAACTTCATATTTGAATCAGGGTAAGATAATTATCTCAGGATAAAAACAGTTTTAAAATTTTGAAAATCGATTAAGATTTGCCTGTTTTATTCACATTATAAAAATGGTGCCCGTTTTATTGGGACACAGTGTAATTATGTAATTCCTATAGGTCCATATATAATGATTGAGATTCGTGTATCACCATATTAAGCAAGATTTTATATTAATCACGAGGCGTGTTCAATTTTGTGTTTCAGAAAAGGTGCATCATAACAACTGGTGTTCGTGGCGATGTTGAATGCGTACGGCGTTGCCCTCTGGTCCCTGATCGTCGCTTGGCAACAGTTGCTAGCGTCACCTAGCAACGCCGCATGCAAACATTCCTGCGCCGAAAACTCTGACTGTAATATCCGTTGGCTTTATCCTTGTGACGGATCCAAAAAGTTAGACTGCATTGAGATGATGGATAAGGAGGAGGATGAGCCAAAATTGTTGAGGTTCCTCGATCAGGCGCTGGACATGGGAAGACTCTCCAACCAGGCGACGGTTATGACGAAGCAACTTAAACGCGTCACTGATCGTTACGTAGGTCTATCAGCCACTGCACCTCGTAATCGTAATCGTGATCTCCATAGCGTAGGGCGCCAGCTTATTCACGAGCGCTGCACTTATAAGGAGGCGCTATATAAATTTAGGCCTATTTTTTAAATATTTATATCCTCCTTCTTCATCTCTTGTTCATTGTTTATTTCGGTTTTCTTTTTATTGTTCACATCCTCTTCATAACCATCTTCGTCGTCATTCTATCCCCTCCTCCTCCTCCCCTCCTCCTCCTCCTCCCCTCCTCCTCCTCCCCTCCTCCTCCTCCCCTCCTCCTCCCCTCCTCCTCCTCCCCTCCTCCTCCCTCCTATTCCTCCGCCTCCTCCCCTCCTCCTCCTCCTGACCTCCCCTCCTCCCTCCTCCTTCTCCTCCTCCTGACCTTCTCCCCTCCTCCTCCTCCTGACCTTCTCCCTCCTTCTCCTCCTCCTCCTCCTCCTCCTCCTCCTCCTCCTCCTCCTCCTCCTCCTCCTCCTCCTCCTCCTCCTCCTCCTCCTCCTTCTCCTGACCTTCTCCTCCTCCTCCTCCTCTTTCTTCTCCTTCGTTTTCTTCTTTTTCGCATTCTTCTTCGCATTCCTCATGCTTAATAAGTTATGCTATAATATAACAGAGTAACAGAGCTTTATGCTATGACACACGAATGGTGAAAATTGTTCTTGAACAATTTCTGCTGACATCAGCTTGCGGTCTTTCGTAGGTTAGGCCCTACTTTGGATCCATGTTATAGAATGTAAAGCCTATGTTAGGCCTATAGACTCAATTATAGTCCGGGTCTGCTTAATCTAAATCTGACTAACAACTGACACATTCAGCTCAGTGTCCAGCAGCAACTGCTGCTGTCCAATGTAGGCTAATTATTATATTCATCATCATCTCTGTTAATGCTTTCGCCACTAATGGCATAACCTCGGTAGGCATTTCTCTCTGACTCAGTTCTTCGCATCTTCAACCATTCATCTCAGCGAGGCATGAGTACGTGGAGGTCTCTCCGCGTGCTGTGTATTGTAAAGGGTGTAATATAACACCACATAGAAGTTCATAGCCTACGTGTAGCCTATAGACCTAAATTATACCATGAAATCATCCATGGCAGGGCTTTTTAGTGTGCAGTTCTATACACAAAAGAGGCAATTCTATATGATTAGGGCCCTATGCTGCTGTAAAAACATTTTTGTGGAGTTAGAACAAATTTAAATGTTAATTTTCATCCGATTGGGAATAATTTACTATGGAAAATGTTTGGCAAGCGAAAGAAGGGGCTGTGAATGATTAACTAAGTGTTTTATTAACTGATTGATTAACTTTGTTATTAAATAATTAGCTAATTGATTGAATGATTGATTATCTGGTTTATTGACTGATTGATTAGTTAATCTTGATTGACTGACTAACTGATTCGTTGTTTTGTGCTGCTGTGCAGAGTCTGTGTTAGCCTTGGCTTGTTATATTTATCAACCCTATTTTGCATGGGCGGAGTTTGGTTTCCGTTCCGGGGGGGGCTAACCCGAGTCTGGACCTTATTGGGATGGCCTAACCCCGAAAAAGGATACCATTTTCATGATAAAAAAATTGAATCTGGGCCTGCTTAGAGGGGCTTAGCACCCCCTAGCCTCTGATAAACTCCGCCCACGCTATTTTGTTATCGGACTATATAAAAAATATTATTTTCGTCTCTTTACAAAAATGCGTGGCTTTGATTTGTAGATAGAAGGCCGATTCCGTGATGCGCAACATTTAAGCGACTATCAGGCGTTCCGAGTCGAAGGAATGCCGAGTGTGATCGAAGTGAGGGATTACGACATGGAGGTAGGTCGGCTACATGCATGCGTTCATTGCACAGATAATTGTTGTGATCATTAACATGTGTGACTGCGTACATTTGCAGGCTAATCACTGGCTAACAGAGCATGTTCTGGTCGACGATCATTTGATCACGACGATTATACAATATACATGTATCTCTCTAGACATACCCCAGCTGAATCGACGCAGAGCTCGTGAATAAGCTGGTGCCCTGCGCTTGAGTTCAGAGTGACGCCACAGATGATAGATGAAGTTGAACCAGCAAGAGGATGGAAGACGTAGGCCTACATGTAGAATAATTATTGTAGACTAATACCTAAATTACAGCTATTTTTTCTTAGACTCCTGTAATAACTTATTTTTTGCTTTACTCTAAAACAAAGTTAATTCTTTTTTGAAGAGCAAGACAATGCTGACTGTTACGATATGCATCGAAGGCCCATTAGGCCTATAAAATTATATTTCTCAGTAAGCTTATTCATAGGCCTATACGATTCAAGATTCAAGATTCAAATTTTTTATTGCAACCAATTGTAACCGTCAGTAAAGTAGACTAAGCAGACTATAGGCATATAGGCCCACAGCCCGCTCTCTGGTTATAGTAGAGGCCTATATAAGTCTGTATACGAGCACATCAGTTGTAGGCATGCCAATGTTCTGAAAGGCGTAGATCACTATAGAATGGCAAGATCAATAAGGATATTCGCTTACAACAACGTTAGTATCAATAACAGCAACATCAAAAGGTTGCATAGCAACAACAGCAGCAACAACAGCAACAAAAACAATCAAAAACATAATATTAATAACAGCAATAATAGTAGTAGTCTTCTATAATGCTAAGTAATAACATTAATACCGGTAACTGATGATAGAATTCTATGCTACTACTAATATACTACTGCTACTGCTACTGCCACTGCAACTACTACTACTACTGCTGCTGCTGCTACTACTACTAGGCCTACTAATAATAATGATGATGGTGGTGATGATGATGATAATGATGATCATGGGCGCCCGCAAAAATTTTTGCAGGGGGGGGGGGGGCAAAAATTTTCAATGATCACTGTTACCGCAAATGTTTTAGCAGCATGAGCTTTAAAAACGCAAAGCTGGAAATTAAAAGCACGAGTAGCCTATATTTCAATGAGGTTTCTTAATGCAAATTTTTCAGTTTCATTTTGTGTATCAGCTTTAATATGAATAGTTTCTTTGGTGCGAAGAAATGTGTGAAAAAGTTTTTAAAAAGTAAATGTTAAAAGTGGGTTCCTGAGGCAGCGCACGCTGTAATATTATAAGTCCATTGAATGAATGAATAAATGAAAAAATAGGTGTCAGTTTTCAAGGTGCAAGTATTCCATTAGGTACTTCTATATTGTAATAATAATTTATAAACTTCTTGAATTCGGTGCACTGTTGAGAAATTTCTAAATTTGGCATTGGTATTGATACTTAATTTTTGTGCAGTTGTGAAAGGCTACAGGACAGCGAGATTCCAATCAAGTAGGCCATAATCGCTAGAAAAATACTATTTGTAAGGGCGCCTGCCGGATGGTTAAAAGCCAGTGGTCATTGTTCCAGCTTTTAGCAAGATGTTGATAATGCAAGGCAGAAAATTAAGAGCATGTTTATTTCTACAGAGATTTCTAAACATAAATTTCTGACTTTCACTGTGCGTATTGTTCGTATAATTAGTGCTTTAATGCGAAGAAATTTGTTAAAACCCAAAAGTAGTAGTTAGAAAAATAAGTTTCAATTTTCCAGGGGGGGCAAGTGCCCCCCCTTGCCCCTATGTGCGGGCGCCCATGATGATGACGACGACGACGACGATGATGATGATGATAACGATGATGACGATGCTAACCTATTATTACTTGATTCAGCTTACGACCAGCATCCACAAAACCTATGAAGATTTCGCAAGAATTTCGGTATTTCTGGCTCACATGATAAACGACGAGATCGAATCGACAAACGAAAACGTCTACTTCGACAAAGACTTCCAGCTGCTAGAGGACACTCTGTACCACATCCTGTGCATCCTACGGCGGATCATCAGGGACGAATCGCTTGGATCGGAGATGGTCGAAGAAATCCTGGACATCAAGGTCTTCAAGGTCGATCGGAAGGCCACGCGTCACATCCGGGACTATGTAGTTCTCAGGGATTCCGAGAAAATCGTCGAAGCGCTGAGTAGAAATGTTGGAAGGACGTTAGGTTCATGACGTAGACATTAATAATTTATAGGCTATATGAGATTGGTTGTATGTATGTATGTGCAGTTGTTATAGCGCCCCTTCAAGATGCTACTTAGAAGCGCTCCCGACTACAGCACGGACACTGAATCGGAGTTTCACGCCGAAGCGCTGAGCAATTGCGAGTGAAGGACTTGCCCAAGGTCCTTAAACATACCCACTTGCAGGGTCCCTACGCGGCGGCTTGAGGGGGATTCGAACCTGCAACCCTCCAGGTGCAATGCACCTAACATACCCACTAGGCCACTACACCACCGCGCCTAGGCCTACGCGGATTGTTGCATGATTGAATAGGCTATTTTAAGTTATTTCAAAGCGGCGTAAGGCTGTCACAGAATATAGGTTAAGTTATATGTGGAATTTAGTATAAATTATTTTTCTATTGCTTCTATAAATATGGCGCAGTTTTTTTAAAGCTAAATGTATTTGTCAATTTGTCTCAGGTTTTCGGCAGCTGCATAGGCCTATAGCCTAGGCTAGACGTTTGTAGGCCTATTTTATTTATTGGAAGTGAACCGGGTCATTTATTTTCATCTAGATGCTTCTCTGTAATGTTGACTATAAAATGCTGTTCGAATATAATAATTTATTAATTATTTATTGGAAGTGAACCGAATTTATTAATAACCTCGGACGAGAAACTGTCGGTTGCACATTTCGTGTTGAATCGTGTAGGCGTTGGAATTCGTCGCTGCATGGTGACTAAGTCTTGTTCTTCTCTGGCGATCAGGGATGCCACTCTGACTTTAAAAGAAAGGTCAGATCCGTTCGAAAAAAGGCTGGAAAAGGCTAGATTGACAATTTCTCTGAAAAATACATAGATTTTTCCAATTTTTCCGCTTGAAATTTCCGACGACCTTTTTTAGGCATCCGATTATTAAAATTTGCTCTCTCTTCCTTCGCGGCAAAATTTCTGACGACCTTTTAAAATCTTTTATCTTTTATCTCTTATCTTTTATTTCTTATAGGCAACTTAATTGCATCATATATTTAAAAAATGTTACCAGAAATGGTATCGGCGCACCTGTTGGTGAACGCCAAAGCGTTGTAGTGCATCCCAGAGGGTCACATATTCATTCACTGATCCCATGGCAGTTACTGTAGGCCTATGGTCCCAAAGCTGCCACTGTTCGCCGGTTATCAACCCGAAGTGGGCCCAACGGACTTCGTAGGTCGGCACTTCAATTTCAACTGTTGCTTATCAACACCGTCGACCCGGAAAAGCGGGCCAGGACTATAATGTATCCTAGACCTACCCTAGACCATGCAGCCTACATAATATCGGTTGATCTAAAAATTTATAAGAGGGTGAATTTGTAAGTAAGCCATACTGCGAACCGATAAGAGCAACGTTGTTAATTGGCGACTTTTAACCATCAAGAACTTTGAAAACCATCTGTTAATCATCAGCACTCTGAAGTTCATTTTTATTGTCAGAATTTATTATGGTTTTTCTTAGTGGTCGCGAATTTTGTTGACCAGTTTTCAGCACGATTTTAGCCCTGAAGCCTGCAGGCTACTAGGCCTACCTTTCTTTTGTGAGATTTATCCCAAGTTTTCACAAGCATTTTGTTTACAAAACTCCAATTCGTTCATTCGTTCATACATTCATTCATTTCTTCTATGGACTTATATAGCGCCCCTTCATAGTCATACAATATTATAAAGTGGTCAGTTCACTGCATGAGAGCGTTCGTCTCGGCTCGGCTCGCTGATGCGTTATCGTTTGCTATGATGCTGTTGGGTCTGCAGTATATATATATATACTACTATATATATATACTATATATATTACTATATATATACTACTATATATATACTACTATATATGTACATATATATAGGGCCTATAGTTTCTGTCCTGCTTCCAAGCTGTATAGGCCACAGGCTATCCACAGCATGCAGTCGAAAATCTCAGGCCGGCCGGCCAGATGACCATTGATTTTTTTGCTGCATAACATGAAGTGTTTGGAAAACATGTTCCGAGCTTTGGAGGTTCTGTAGCCGGCTTTGTAGCCCGGCAAAGGGCCGGTATTACATTTACAGTTTTGCCTTTTGATTGTTCTGAGAAATGGCATCAGTTCTATTTTTGCCATCGCTGACTAAAGTGGGTCATCTGCAGCTGGCCACAAAATGGTAAAAGATGATTCATGACCTACGTGGATGTTAGATTAGAAATCAGACCGTGCAGAGATCCTTTTGTCCAAACTGTAACCCAGTCTCTAGATAAGGCCTATATGCAGGGCTTAAAGTGGCTAGACGGTGAAGGACAGCGTCCAGGCACTTAGGCTTAGATATTTCAATTCAGAAGGCCGTCCTGTCACTTATCCAGAGTGAGAATTGCCGGGGGTTCCTTTTCTACACCTTGAGCACTGCTTAAGACCTTCAATCAGCCCAACTACAGACTCATACTACAGCATTCGCAATTCTCGAGCATTTACCCAGTAGTGTAGTCCTAAAAAAGGAAGTGGGGAACGCTCTTTATAATAATATTATTAGTAGTAGTAGTATTATTAATATTCCATTATCCCTGGAAAAAGTGAGGGAACGGCGTTTCCCCCCGACGACACCACTGCATTTACCCCATGCACCTCCAAGTTTCAAGTTTCAACCTCCAACACGAAAGGTTCTAGTTACGCCACTGCCATGGTAGAAAGCTTCCATGCATTAACTCGTTGGAACAATTAGAATGAATCGGTCACCTTTTCTTTAGCATGCATAATGCATAATGCATAAAGCAAGAATAACTACTGTTCTTGGTAAACGAGCCTTCTAACGACTGCAGGACCATCACTCCCCAGTCTACCCTATAACACACCAATCCTCTCATGCAGCTCTCCTATATCGCCATTAAGTTGTTCCCTGTCCAGCAAAGTTAAACGTGCTCCTTATAAATTGCATATAGACAAGGCTTAAAGTGTGGCAGAACGGTCATGGACGGCGTCCGTGCACTTATTTTCAAATCTCTATGCCGTACTGCCACTTATTTTGCAATCACACCTGAAAATGTATGGGGCGTCCTGCCACTTCTTTTGGAAAGGTAAGGGCGTCCTGGCACTTTTTTGTTTTACACTTTTAGCACTGCATATAGGCTATGTATCATATATATGTATGCATAGGCCTATATATAATGAAAGGCAATATATATTTTAAAACTCGTATAGACTAATGCAAAAATGTGAACAGGTTGCCTGATTTTTGCAAATCACCGACAATTAGCATTTAGGCCTATTTCTTTGAATCTGCTGCTTTTATGGGTCTGCTTTTCTGTGTGCAACCCTCCTCTAACCCGACCTAGAAGGCAATTTATGTGACGAAATTAGGGTTTTGGCCGGATTAGCCTACTCCATGATGAATTTGTCATTGGTCCATTGGATCAAGCCTTTATGTTCTGCGGATAGACCTCCCAAGCGTAGGTCGACTGCCGTCCTATATAATCTGACTCCGGCTGAGAGTCTGAGACGACTTCAAAATGCAACACTCAAATTTGTCCATCAGTTTGCACAACAGCTTGCTCTTAATCTTCTTATAGGCCTGGGACTATATATATTATAGCCTATAGGCTATCATTAATTTATTGCATGATTGTCACCGGTTGGAAATTACACACTATTTTTGAAACGCCCACGTGGTTTTGCATTTCACAGTTTGAGAGCACACGCCCTAGGGGCTAGTGGCCTATGTAATATTATATTATGTACCGTATACTATAATACTATTCCTATTCTTAGGCCTACGCAACACGCGTCCTGTTTATGTGCTATAAAATAGTTACGATTTACAAAACATAGCGGTCCGACCGTAAAAGCAAGAAAATAGTTCCCAAAATATATCCATCGAGATGAGTGAGGAAAATCAGCCTGAAATAGGTCTGAAGTACAAAAGTAAATGGAAGGCTCCTAGGCTTATATTAAATTCACTTTCTGTTTTCATACTGTCTTTATTTTTAGAAACGTTAGATCAATGTGTTTATTAGCCTTGCTGCCCGCGCACGCCGCCGTGCGGCAGAATACAAACTTTTATTTCCTTCGATGTAGCCGTGCGCCGTGGGCAGGGATGCAACACATAGCTTTTTCAAACTAGATCTAGGTTTTTCGGTCTTGTCTTGGTTTTTAGGTTTTTCAGGATTATAACCTTTTTCTCACGCCGGTTTTATATAAAATAAAATAAAGAAAATAAGTCTTAATAAGATGATAAAAATAAAAATTAATGATAAAAAATAAAATGATAAAAATATACTTTTTTAGGTGAAAATGCACAAAAGACGTGGAAAATTCACAAATGTTATGAATACGAACCCAAAAGCTTTAGATTTTTGAGCAAGAGACTAAAAAGGTCCTCAGAAATTTAAACTTGAAGCGCGAAATATTGAAGCGAAAAATCCATGTATTTTCCAAGTCTAAGAAATTCTTAATCTAGTCTTTTCTAGTCTTTTCGGCCGGATCTGACTTTTTTCAAAATCCAGAGTGACAGCCCTGGCCGTGGGTGACGCGGGCGTCCGGTCGTCTGAATCGCGATTCGTGAAGCTGTTGCTTAAGAAGGGGGCTCGGAGGAGGAGAAGGACAGTTCGGCCGGTGGCCTGCGTAAGCCTCCCATCAACATTATTGATTACCCTGTCCTATTATATTTTTCACCGACGCGGCTGGGTTTGAAGGGTGTGCGCTTCGCTCGGATTTGCACGACGGTCAAACGACAAGCGGCGGCGTCTTACGGTCCTCGCAAGGTAAAGTGGCAATCTGTTTTCAAATTATCTCAAATAGAAAGATTTCCCGTTATTCATTCATTTATTCACTTCAAGAATTTTTTCCATTGTGTGTGCTGTCCGTTTGAACTGCTTATCGTGGGGTCATAATCCGATACATCGCCCGTACCGAACTGGGCACCCGGGACGGTAGGAGGACAGCTACACGATAGGCCCTACCAGTTAGGCTACAGATAGGCCCACCGGTTGTGTTCAGTCAACGGATAAGAAATGATTAATTTTATTATTTGGCAGTCAAGGGCTCTACCGCCCCCCTGCCTCGAGTAGCCTAATTAATGACGAATTGGGCCGTGCGCGGTATGCGGCTCATTTCATCAGATAATCGGGAGTAATGGGGTTAGAGGATGCGCCCATACATGTTACGAGCATGTGTAGGCTACACGTAGCTACAAAGAACCGAGTTATAGGATAATTATACGTTAAGCTCGCATGCACCAAACACGGAAGGGATCAGACGTGTGAATGTAATTAATAATGCAAGGCAAACGCTCATTTCCAGCCTTTAAGAATGTAACGTTGGAACAGTGACTATGGTTTTCTTTAGAACATGGTCGTGGCAGCATTGGCATCGATCTGCCTCAGACAATGAGTGGACATCGAATCATTGTCTTCTCACTTTTATGCTTAGAATTTTTTGAGCAATTATGATATTTGATTATGAGTTTTTATATTACTGATTATGAGTTTTTATATTGCTGTTTTTATATTAATGATCTCGGGGCGGTAGAGTATTGGATAACACGCTGGCATAGAGAGCGAGAGGTAGCGAGTTCGAAGCCCGTTGGGCGGACATGCTTTGTAGGCTGCTATTAGCGCCATTGTATTGCAGGCTGTCTGTTCAGTTTGATGTCAATTAAGATTACTGCATAACTTGTACATGTAAAGCGCAGTGCGTTTGCAGGCGTTGAATGAAAGAAAAATTATTATTATTATTACAAAGTGAAAAGTCAGTATTTAAACCAGTATGTGCTAACTGATGCATAATGTGAGGCAAGAATTGTGGGAAAGACATTACCTCTAGTTGGCCTATATCCCTCCACGAAAACTTTTCACCATGCCTTAGTTATCAACATCCCTGCAGTGAAATTAGATCTGGGACTAATATCAAAGGGATACGAAGCCGCAACCTGTCAGCCAATCACAGATCATCACAGGCGATGTACGTAACGTATGTCCGGCTGCTCGGCAGGAAAATTATGAACAGTCAGGATGGATTTTTAAGTCGTCGTTCGTATAATTGCCCAGATTTATCCTGCAAAAGTCCCGGATGTAGCCACGGAAATGATCTACATGCATGTCAATGACCTAATTGTCATGATCAAAGTCATATCATGCCGTTATAATGTGTGTAATAATTATCCCTGGTTAGATCAAACAGTGGAAAACACATTGGAAAACATTTACTAGTACTAGAATCAGTGGCGTAGACAAGGGGGGGTTTGAGGGTTAACCCCCCCCCATTGGCTTATGAAAAAACGGTTTTTAAGAGTTATTTGTCCACTTATAAAAGGAAAAACAAGCATCCGGCCATAACCCACTACCCCCATCATAAATTCCTGGCTATGCCACTGACTAAAATGGATAAAAGTTGTGCATTTACAGGTAGTAGTCCCCCACAATCATTAAGAAATTTATATGGGCATAACGGGGCATAGAGCAATGTGATTTATAGATGAAATTTCTTGATGGTTGTTTATGCAATAGCAGTATTATTATAATTATGCCTGAATGTCCGTCTGTGTGTCACAGATGTGGGAGTGTGTGCATGTGTGTTGACAGCACAAACTGAAAGGTTAGATGCAGAAAGAGAAAATTCAATGCTGCAGATATTATATGAGGAAAAATTAGGAAGTTGTGGGTGGGACGCTGAAACAGTGCCATGCAATTGTTATTGAAAGTTTATCTGTAGGTCAGATGTCAGATTATTATTACTTTTTAACAACACTGTGCAATTATGATAGGCATGGGAGTGTGGCATTGCCAGGGTATTACCAGTAGTGCAGACCAATTTTAAAGTCTGGCCTTCTTGAGCCCCTCAGCGTCTGTCTAGAATGAGTGACTCACAGTTCACACACAGAAAGTTCTTTATTCTCTCTAAATTAGTTAACCATTCAGCTAATTATGGTGACCTGACTGACCTTTTCTTGATTTATGACCTAACACTGATATTCACCCACCATCTTGGTTCTTGTGAAATTGACTCCATAAAAACACTCGTGAATAACAAGTGCCGCAGACACAGCTTTAAGTCTTTGGTTTTGCTGCAAGATTTTAGGCTGTTACCACTTACCATAACAACATTTATGTTAACACTATATGTTAACTTGTTGATAAAGTGTTAAACATATTTTGTACATAGCTGATTCCCACAAGTTCACTATTTGCCAAAGCTGTTTCTACCTCACGGATGCAGAGGGTAAAGGTCGACTGAGAATGTGGTAATAATATAAATTCTATTCTATCGGCTAACTTTGGTCTGTTTTTAATCATGGGGTGGGGGAAGAATGGCAGATCGGTTTTCAAAGTGTTGTTACACATATATAAAACCATCTAAGACCAAGTGTTTTGATTTTCAAGACCTAAATGAGATCAGTTGTGGATTCATTTAACCCTTTAGCAACGAGCTGCTATTCCACCCTCGTGGTTCGGGGGTGGTTTAAAGCACAGCTTGGGTCAAAGGTTCTTATGAATAAGTGGTATATTTACGAGTCCACAATCTAATTTGACTGGGCCAACTGGTGTTTCCCTTTACCTTGTTTACAGCAAGACGTATTTGAAACGGGACCCAGGGTTTCTATGTGAGGCAAGCACTGATAACTACTGAATAGTCCAGAAGCACATAGAGCTGCTATTCAGACAATGCATCGTCCCTTGTAAACTGGAATAGAAGGAACCATGGCTGTTGAATTGCAAGCGGTCTTGGAATTGAGAATTAACCTTTACCACTCACGAGTCCACTCTCAGCGGTCAAATTTGGGTCGATTAATTATTAATCTGAGTGGTAAGGGTTAAACCAAGAAAAGTAGAGGTGAAAAAACCTGCTTAATTAAAACATTAGTGTTTTAGCTTTTATGTTTCCCCCAGATAATAGCCTACAAAGCACGTCTAATACTACGGGGACTTCGGGAATCGAACTCGAGTCCGCTGATCTTCATGCCAGTATGTTGTCCAATATGCCATGGGGGCATATATAAATATAAACGCCATTAGATACAGGAAGTTTTCACTGTGGAGTACATAGAATATGAATTTTCACTGCAGGCAGTACATAGAATATGAATATGAATTGAGTGCCGGGGGTATGTGCAGCTGCAGCATCTAGAAATTTAGGGTTTCCACCATCGTAATCGTCAAACTTCTAAAGCACTACTCGAAAGCCAAGCACAGGGCACCAGCTTGTTCACCACCAACTTCCATGTACTTCTAGTAATTGCAAAGCTAATTCAATAATTAAGGGCAATTCCACGGAAAATGGGACACAGAAACCAAAACAAAATTCTGCAAAATTCTGCGTCAAAAACTTGTTTTTCAGTGAGTGTAAAGTATCATAATGTTTGTCGCTACAAGTATCACGAAAATGTCAGGTTGATTGAAGAATTTGCCTTCTACACTACGAGATAGCAATGAAAAATCGATTAAATCAGTCCATGAGCTGCTATTTCGGTGTTCAAACTTGTGGAAATGCAAAGACATTAGTGAATATGAAGCCAACAGCCTAGTGGTAAACAGAAGGGGCTTTTTCACTCTAGGTGAACACATTGCAGTATCCAACAACACTGGATGATTTATAAAGTATTCCTACATACTTGTGAACCATAACTAGTAAATTTACTGCAAGTAGTATTTGTCTTTTCGGAAGCGTTACGTCAGTGACATTTTAATGTTACGTCAGTGACATCTAAACAACAGTGAAATTATGACTACCTGGTAAGTGAGTTTTGGATAAGAATTTTTAACTTTCTATGTATGCCACAACTTGTACTAATAATTTTAAAAACTTTAATAAAATTTTTGCAGTGATGTTTCAGAAGATTTTAATGCGTATACGAATTGCAATAATTTCGATGTCCAAAATGCGTTCGTCAGTGACAACACACAAAAACTGTTTTTAAAAATACCTACATACATTTTCTGCCAACTCTTTTTTGACTTTTAAGAAGGATAATATAGTAAAATAATTTGGCATAAAATTTTTGTATAAGCAGCGAAATCATAATGTGCTAGAACTAAAACCGTTGCAACATTTCTGTGCGAATGTTACGTCAGTGACTTTGGAATTGCCCTTAATGTAATTGCAAAGCTGTCTGCTCAGTTGGTAGTTAAGTTTAATTAAAATTACTGCATAACTTGTAAATGTAAAGCGCAGTGCGTCTTTCAGGCATTTCAATAAAGACAAGATTATTTTTACTTTTAAATCAGTTTTTCTTGTCTCCACAGTGAAAATTTCCTGTATCCCATGTAATCACATTGAAGGTCCTTGTCTCCTTTTCCAAGGTTCTATTCCAAGGCTTAACTTAGACATGTGACAGGTTGTGCCTTACATAAAGTTTACAGAAAGCATACAGAAGAGGCCTCGGCTGCTTTCTTTCCTTTTGGTAGTGGTGAGTCATGTAAGGTTGACACCTGTCACAGGGCCGTTTGATCATCCGCTCCCCCCCCCTCCGTCACCTATTTTACATACAGCCCTAAACAAGCCATCTGTACGCGGTAACTTGCATTGGCCACTGGGCTCCTTGTGCATCTTTTCTGTTGGGCCTGCTCATACAACATAAGGTAGGCCTGGCCTAGTGGTTGACTGTCCAAGGCTAGATGTGGATATTATTAGTTAACCTGCCTGTCATTGTGATCTACAACTGCATGGATACATTATACTCAGATGGTGCATTCTTAAAGCCTGCATGCCTATGCGTCAGCGAGTGAGTGTTTATGTGTGCTTATGCGTTTGTGTGAGTATACTTATTGTAAGGTATTGTAGGCCTAATTGTAATTGTAATCGAACATTTATATAGCGCCACTTCAAGAGAACTCCTCAGAGGCGCTCCCGACCTGACACCAAACCATAATCAAGGAGAATGGTTTTCAAACGCTTGCCGAAAAGGGGCAAAGAAAGACAAAGAAGTTCATTACAGAGACTAATAGGTAACTTAGGTATATGTACTAAGCCAGAGGGAAACATAACTAATTGATTGAGGTTACTAAGTTTTTAAGCTTTCAAACAATGGGGAAAATATTTGAATTAAGGTACACACGCCCTCTAGTACATTTATAATTATACAATTAGATCATAGATGATAGGTCCATCATCCATGGCTGCCAATTCTCTTTCTCTTAGCTAAGCCACAAGCAGGCCCACCACAGATGTGTACTGCTGCCCTACATTGACTATACAAGGTTAATGGCCATTGGAAGATGGGAAAATGAGTAGAGGAGGCAGACCCACCCTCATATGCTGAGACTGAGAAAACATTAAGATGCTAACACTTCATATGGACAACTGTTTTAAGGCTTACTGTTCTTGTCTGTTTAGTTATTCATTGGATATAAGCAGGCTAAAGTTAACAGAATGGCCTACCTTCCAGTTTAAACTGGCCTGCATATTTAATGACCAGATAGATCTCTCTGTTTAAGCTGGACTCAATATTGATCCTGACACACAAAAAATGCAATGCCAGAGGGATAAGTGCACCCTAGCGTGATCGTGGGCGGCATGAATGAACTCCAAGTAGCTATTATTGTTTGCTATTCATCACTAAATTTCATGGTACTTTTGTCTAAGGCACAAGGCCGCAGTCCATGGTACACTAAACCTGTCCAGTATTATGTCAACAATCAGAAGGTCATTCCTATGCAAGGCCGTAGCCAGGACTTTATTTCGGGGGGTGTTTCTTCGCCGGACAATTTTTGACGACCTTTTTTGTTCCATTTTCATCGCCAAAATTTCTGTCAGACGGCTTTTTTTAGTCATCAGACGAACGCATTCTTTTATTTCATTTCATCGGGGGTGTTTTCATGGTTTTATTTCATGGTTTTTCATCACAAGCTAGTAAATGCAATAGATTTTTTCTGCATTTTCCAGTTCGGGGGGTGTTCAAACACCCAAAACACTCCCCTGTCTACGGTCTTGTTCCTATGGGATGAGTTCCTATGGGTGATTAGGAATTTGGAAAGAGAGTTTTAGGTTAAGAGCAAAATGACACAGACGACTGGGCAGAGCATACAGAGATACATTAAGATAATTCAAAACTTCAGGCTTGTTCTCCAAAAACGGCTATTGTTTTGGGACCACAGCAAGGTAATCAATGTGGATTATGACTTTGTTGAAAAGTGATAGGAATGAGAAATAAGAGCAGATTCTAAATTCCATGTTGTAGTCGGATAAAGTTCAATGTTTCATCAACAGTGGGTTCAATTTGAAGGAGATTTTTGTTGAACAGAAAACCAATACAAAACTGAGTACATTTATCCACATAGACAAACACAGAGAAAGGCATAAAATTGCTGTGGGTTATTTTCTATAAATTGCAGAATCATGCAATGGACTTGCAAAAAGACTGTTCCAGTTTAGTGGAAAAATTTCTCTTATGTTTTGTACCTTTGGTGAAGAATCTATGAGTGGCCTAACCTTTGTAAAGTAATTTAATACAATATCTCAATTTTTTAATGCCCCGAGGTATTTAGGATCCCTCAGGGACTTCGCTGCTAACTACAGTATACAAATCTCAATTGTTTTACCGATAGATTATGTGTATTGGTATGACATAAAAAAAACTGTCTCTCGATGTCTCAAGACCGAGACACTGTCTCGAGACCATGCGGCTCTGCTTATGCCTAAGCAGTAAATTTACTATTTCATTTTGTGTAGGTCAAGGATCTGGTTTTCATCAAATCGTTGTGTTATTTATGATCCACTTTCTGTTCAGTCCAGTTGAATTAGGAATTATATGCATGGGATGCCTTTATGGCTGTTGCAGCCTACAGCTATTTCCTCTTCCTTTTTCTATTCACTGTTGCGATGGCTATCTATAGAGACAAGGACTGGAATACTGCGTTAATATAAATTCCACGCCATGTTCCGTCAACTATTATAGGACTATTGCATCAAATGGGATAAGGCGAATGGAAATCAACATTAAGCTGTAAATTTTAGAGTAAGGATTTAGTTTAGGAACTATGTTAGGTGTAAACAAATGTTGTGTTTCCGGTAACCCAACCGACCCATTTTTACAGCCGCGACCCAAATATTTCTGTAAAAAAAATTATTAACAAATTTAAAAAAAATAAAATAATGAATTTTAAAACTTAAAAAAAATTGTATTGACATAACAGAAAAGACG
Source organism: Lumbricus rubellus (assembly GCA_945859605.1). Taxonomy (NCBI): domain Eukaryota; kingdom Metazoa; phylum Annelida; class Clitellata; order Crassiclitellata; family Lumbricidae; genus Lumbricus; species Lumbricus rubellus. The sequence continues at coordinate 10,434,139 of OX243828.1, forward strand.
TCAACAAAATGAAATTAATAGGACTGTTTCTAAAATTTCTAAAGCAGTTTTAGGTGCAGACAGTCGGGAAATAGGCAGTTTATACTTGCTTAGAATACGTACTTTGTTGCAGCGTGCAAAAAAGACTAGTGGGGTATACTTTTTCGGATAGTCACTGCATAAAAATATTTTACCAAAATAAAAATATTTTCCGACCTACCTACCCAATTTTTTTAGCTCTGTTACCGGAAACAAAACTTTTTTTAGGCCTTAGGTGTTTAGTTGGCGTTAGTTTGGAGTGTACGCGAGCAATTTGTTTTCGATTTCCAAACGCTGCATTGATGTTCATCGCTGTTTTAATATTGATTGCTCGTCCATACATGGTGCAGTTTTCCAATTCCCTTTCTCCAATCCTTGAATCTCCATGGATGCTCTCAAGCTGGCTTCCTGTGCTGGGCCTGGTCGTTGGGTTGCCATGACGTTCATTGCATGCATAATATTACAGCTCATAGCAACGCACCACTAGTGTCTGGTGGACTATTTTGCAATCAGAGGGGACTCCGTCAGTCTCCTATGCAAACACTAACACATGATGCAAGATGTGAAGCAAGTATTGATGAGAATCACCATGTATGTATGCTAGTAGCATACATACAGTATGATGAGAATGAGTATGATAGTATTGATGAGAATCACCATGTATGTTGGCTAGTAGCATACATACAGTATGATGAGAATGAGTATGATAGTATTGATGAGAATCACCATGTATGTTGGCTAGACATGCAGTAGCAGCCTGGCTAAAACAGCAACTTGAGCTTGCAAAGCAGGTGACCATGTCCAGAGAATCCAGATGATATACTTTGAATCAGGGCTGCATCATCAGATGGTTAGTGTCAGGGTGTCAGAAACCGGTGGTAGTGGGGGGGGGGACAATATATCATGTGTATTTGTTTAGTTCGTTCTGTACAATAGTGTACATCCTTATAGCCAATTGTTAGTTGCTTCATTAAAGTTCTGTTGTTGAGCATATTTGTTACTTTACAATTAAGCAGTCTTCTAAAATGTCAGACAGTAGATTTAAGCTAATAATATATAAGCCTACATGTGTATACTTCTGAAGGATTATGCTAATTCAGGTCTCTATTTGTTCTTTTTGCTTCTAAGTGTAAGTTGCGTTGTTGACTTACTCATTAAAATTTAACTGCGTGGACAAGGTTTTCCATTTTGAACTGTAGTACAAAATGTGACGAAGTCCAATTATTTTTGGTTTTTTAATTATTTTTCTTTTGTTTTTTATTTTTTGGGAGTAAAAACGATGTCTTAGTTCGTTTTTTATTCCTTTTTATCATTTTAAACATCTATGTTTTATTTATGTGCAATTTTGTGTAAATATGTATGCATGTATGTGTATGTATGTGTGATGTATGTATGTATGTACCGGTATGTATGATTGTATGTATGCATGCACATGCAATGTATGCATGCATTGTGTACACAATGCACATGTATGTATGTATCTATGTGGAAATTTACCTTACCACTCCTACTGAAAAAGCACTCGTCTGTCATTGTGGTCTTATCATCAGAAAGGAAACATTATCGTGTACAGCATTCCTGTTCACAATCACACCCATTGTGGAGTTGTAGAGACGTTCTGTTAACTAATGATATACAATTCAAGTGGGACATAATTAATGTTCGAAGACTGACAGTGGGAGATATCAGCTGTACGCCTCTCTGGACTTAGATCTCTGACAGCGATAATTATCATCGATTTTGGCTTCTTTAGGATCTTATATCTTTTATGCATACTGATCATCATACTTTTTATAATGTATGCGTGCAATCTTCAAATCTTTTTTGTACTCAGTAATGGTTTGAAAGTTAATGATAATGATGTGCCCGTGCAGTATATGACTATTATTAGTGTGTAACCTTTAATATAATTATACTGACAATGCATTTATAATTTTATATAAATATTATTCAGAGATATTTACTTGACTTCCATTGTGGACTTTTTAATTGTGATTTTTCTGCTCAGATGCGTTTTATTGCAGCCGTATAACAGTACTTTTCAGCCGATGTTTGGTCGGGAGCGCTTCCGGGTAGTAACCTTGAAAGTGCGCTATATAAATCTCCATAATGAATGAATGAATGAATTATAAACGAAGCAAAGTTTAAGAAGCAAAGAATTATGAATTATTTTATTTGCAGCTCTATGTGTGCACAGAATTTGCCTTGGTTCCAAGTAGGGCAGAAAAACTGGACATTTGTAGAGGCAATATACATTCAGCTATTCCCTGAACATTATTTTAGTGGCACTGTAAAAGTGCAGATTATTATTATTTATCTTGACAACCGATCATACATTCATCCATCCAGCAATTGGACTGTATGTCTCCACGGATCACCTAACCTGCTTCTTCATTTATCTTTGTCCTGGTTGTGTACTGCCTCTTTCCCCAGCGTAGCACCACTTGACGAACACACGCACGCTTTTTGACCAACTGCTAACGTTACGGCTTTCAATATAGATAAGGCAAAAGTGGCAATCGCAGCTCTCTGTCTTGTCACACCTCGTACGTCAACGAGAAGCTTCTGCTTTAGCGTGCAAAGGTTCTGATTTAAGTGTGACAGGCCACATATATCACTACCACAACTGACGCCAATATGGTGTATAGACACATGGACACAAAGGACATGGGCCTGGCATTCCAGCTCAAATTCTGCCACCTGGTCGCAGTGTGGCATGACAAAGATATTTTACACACAGTATAAGTATATAGCGATTAATCAACCGAACCAATGCGGTTCTTCCATGCTCACTCATCATGGATCCATGCAGTGAGTCGTCATGCTCCCTGCACTTTAACATTGTTTCCTTCTCGGACTTTTCTCTCTAATCCGACTATATATATATATATATATATATATATATATATATATATATATAAATTATATAATTATGTATAATTGTATGTATAATGTATATTCCGTATATGTAAAGTTGTAAACTATATGTATAATAATGTATATAAGTGTATATATACATGTATATACATTTATTGAGCTCTTGCTAACATCAATGACTTGCCATAAAATTGTGTAGCCTTACCACATTGAAAGAAATGTTTAGAAAGAGTAATAATTCAATCTTCCAAGTAAGATGTACAGAGAGGGCCGTGGTCAAGTGTCTGTACAGTATACTTAGGAAATGCAATTTCTTTTTCGTTCTTTCTCGGGAGCTCGATGCTGTGAGGGCAAGGACGCACACTATGCAGCTTATGGACTCTTATTGGGAACAGGCGGTGCAGGACGTGCGAGTCAAGTCTCATCACGGCTCGCAACAGCCGTTCTTCGATGTCCCGAATGAGGCCCTCAGCGCTCATAATTCAGACAACTGAAGCCCAAACGCTGCATCCTATTTACTGTGAAAGCATTGTCAATGTGCATTAAGTAAGTAGCCTAAAGTTATTTGCACTGACCAGCATTACACATGCGTTACATTGTATCCAACCATTGCAGATACAATGATACATTTAAGAAAATATTTAGTGTTACAGGAACTGATTAATTATAAAGGGGCGTCAAAGGGCAGCTCTGTGGGCCAGTTCTGGCCAGTGGACAATATTTTTCTGGCCTTCGGAGCTTAACCTTAAGACAAGTCACAATGCTGTGCCAAAGTGTTACCATTTAACTGGTATCCTTCAGAAAATAACTGAGGGGGTGTCCCAGGAATTTAGTTTTAAAAGATCTTATCAATTGAGGAGCACCAGCATTGTATGGGCCTACCTCCTCCTTTGCTGCGACCATAAACAAACACATACGTAGGCCTCCACTTGTGTACGCCTTCTGAAAGATGGCTTGATAGGGAAACAATCGGTCAATTATTGTTTGCTGATGACGACTATCAGTTGATCAAAGTTATCCCATGTGTGTGTGTGTGTGTGTGTGCGTGTGTGTGTGTGTGCGCGCGCGCACGCATCAGGTATTGTAGAGACATGAACAAGAGGCTATGCTGTTTAGCTTCTTTCTGAACATGAAGTCAGTATAATCTATCTAAGAGTGGAATCAGCTTGAAAAGGTATGTGACACGATTACCAGTTAGCTATGGTAATACCTATGTTTACTGCATTTGTCGTTTGAATCTCACTGTATGTGATCGGGTTCATCAGGCTGCTCAGATACGTGCAGAAAAAATCCGGTTTAATTCATCGGTGAAAGAAGGTAGGCAATTCTATGGTACATGAGGCAATTCTATGGTACATGTATCATGGGTTGTGGTGGTGTAGGGTTGTGTTTGGTGCCTTGGAGCCGGAAGGTTGAGGGTTTGAATCCACCACAAGCTGCTTGGTATGTACCCTGAGCAAAGTCTTTCACTCACAATTGCTCATGAGCTTCGGTGTGAAACTTCGATTCAGTGTCCACGCTGTAGTCGCGAGGCGAGGGGGGGTTGCCCCTTATAAATCTTGAAGGGGTCTATAGCTAGTGCTACTGTGCTAATACATGCATGTGCCTTTGTCTTTAGAAATAAACACAGCATTCGACAAAATGACAACGTGTGTCCTCTAGGTTGTAATTATAGCTCAGAAGCAAGTTTTCTATAACTAGGTTCAGACCATTGTGTTTAATATTCAAAAGGCATCAACTGGATTGAAAGTAGAGAGACAGTTGTATTAGATTTTGAAATGCACAAAGAGTCAGGCATAATATATATATATATATATGTATGTATATATATATATATCAGTGTATTGATTTTCTAAATGTCATCTATGGTTTCATTTATTGACATAAATTGCAACCGAAGGATGTCAGGAGTAATGACTGAATACATGTGCAGCTGACATGCAGGCTTTCAGCTCGTGAACTGTGATGATGATGATGGTGGCGATGATGATGATGAAGATTATGATGGCTTTTGTGAGGTTCATCAAATATGCAAGATAAGATGCAAGTACCTAGATAGACACACACACGCACACATGTGTGTGTATATAAATATATAAATGTATGCATAGTTTTGCATACATGTATGCATACATGGATTAATGACCTCGTTTAGAATCGGTTTTTCTGTAACTTTTGAGGACTTGATGTGGTGGGCTGCCTAGGCTACATGTCTGGTTAACTCAAACAGATATTCACTCATGCGTGTGGATGAGTATAGGGAGTTAGGGACACAGCATACGTATACATTGAAGCATATGTGGCAAAGCATACAACTTGAGGGACAGCTGGTCACTCATCCAACACCATAAACTGTGTAGCATGTGGACTGTTAAAATTCAGTAGCATTATTCACCGAGTTTGACGTGTAAATTATCGCCCTGGGGATTTTTTTTGGCTGTCTGCAACATTTTGCATTCTGTGGTCCTGCAGTGGAGGTTGACTGTGAGCCAATCAGCTTCTCCGAAAAGTCATGTCTAATAGCAGCAGAGACTCTAGCGTGAATAAATGCATCTCAACATGCAGTGGCTAGTAGTAATAAATGATAAATACATGTATATGTTAATGTTTCTTTTATGGAAGTGAGACGTAGTTCCATCGGGGTCTTTCAGCCTATGGTTCTCAGCTTCGTTTCCATCGTTTAGTCTCTGAATTTATATAGCACTACTGCTGCACAAGTAGTGTATTTAATCAATTATTTACGTTGCTAATCAATTGTCCTGTAAGACAGTGTAAGTACATGCTCAAGATGTCAGTGTGGATTAAACGGTACCGGGTAAGGTTTGGCCCCACGGACGTAAAACCTTGTTTCCTCTTCCTCGTCACACGTTAGAAGGCTCTGAAGAAAGACATGTTTACTAACTATCCATGCATTATTGACTGTTTTATTTAGCCAAGGTTTGGTCGGGAACGCTTCTGAGTAGATAGTCTTGAAATGGGCACTATATAAGTGCTCCTAATAAAGACTTATTTGTTTAAAGAATCATGCAGTTGACAGTAACATGTGATCCAGTGTACAGCACCCTTTCCTTTGGCCTCGGCTGGCTACGGCGCTATATAGATTGTCTTATTATTATTATTATTATTATTATTATTATTATTATTATTTTTATTATTATTATTATAACACAATCATTTATTAAAAAACAAAACAAGCTTAACACTGGACGGAAAAATAATGATAATAATAATAATTATTATTATTGTTATTATTATTATTGTTGAATTAATAAATAAATAATGCATGATGTGCCAGTATAATATGTACATGTATGTGTGCATATCTATGCAGATACTTACTGAGACTGTGCATTTAAGGATATTTAAAGATACTTCTAAAGATACATTTTCAAAAACATATGCCTGCTGTTACCAGTAGTCCTATGCTATAAAGGTCAGAGGTCTGAGATTTAAATTCTGTTAATATTGACTGATGCGCAATTAATATAAGTGCATGCTATATTGCAGCTTATATATGCTGTTCGGATGTCACAGTCTGATGGTCTAATTGCTTTTACTGTGATATATGATCTGACATTTAGATGATGACAATTCGCGTGTATTTTTCAGACGTCTATATGACAGGACATCTATATAGGATATTGTATAGCAGAGGCTTTATTTAGTTTGAATGAGTTCTGGGGATCCTATGGAGGATTTAGTTACACATTTGTTAAATTGTTTACATATAATGATGTCTCAGATTTCCTATGGATCCATTGGACGGAGTGCAAACTGAGCCATGGCAGTGCAGCAATTGTCATATTGTATTGTATTTGAGCATTTATAAAGGGCCTTAATATGGTGAACCATTCAGAAGTGCTCCCAGTGCGTAGGGCTATGAGAGAAGAAGCAGGTTGTGAGAAAGGCAAAGGGGAAGACAGACTACTAGAGAGAATTGTACAGGGAATAAAGGGCCTTCGGAAGGGAGAGAGACCAATTGAAAGAAAGGATGGAGAGTTGGAGACCCAGCCAACTCGGCCACTTGCTGCACTCTGCCAGTGCCAGTCCCAAACCTGGATAAAGGAGGAGGGTGACACTAGTAATCTATAATTTTATACATTGTCGCTAAACAGAAACAAGAGAGAGGAGACCCAGCAAAATGCTGTTGCAGTACCCGGAACTAGAAGATCAAGAAGACGATTTGAGGAATTATAAGGCATAAGTTACCCCACCTAACTGCTGGGTATAATTTGCATTTATCCAATTAAGATGAAGGGTTTGCATACATGTATCCAATTAAGATGAATGGTTTGCATGTATCCTATTGAGATTAAGGGTTTACATGTATCCTATTGAGATTAAGGGTTTGCATTTTTCTATTGAGACAAGGGGTTTGCATTTTCCTATTGAGATGAGGAATTTGCATTTTCCTATTGAGATGAAGGGTTTGCATGATCCTATTGAGATGAAGGGTTTGCATGTATCCAATTGAGATGAAGGATTTACATGTATCCAATTAGGATGAAGGGTTTGCATGTATCCTATTCAGATGAAGGGTTTGCATGTATCCAATTAAGATGTAGGGTTTGCATGTATCCTATTGAGATGAAGGGTTTGCATGTATCCTATTGAGATGAATGGTTTGCATGTATCCAATTGATATGAAGGATTTGCTGTCGAGTTGGCACAAAGGGGCATCATTTAAATGAATGGCCAATTTGTCATCCATCAGAAAATACTAAGTGAATTCAATGGACTCTCCAACCTGTCACAATATTATGATGTGATGTTTCTTCTCATCTTTTAGTCTTGCCTTTGTAGTGTGCTTGCAGTCCCTTCTTCTGAGATAAGGATTAAGCATGCTGGTTGAAATTTTAAGTTAGGATGCAAAAATAATGACTGAAAAATTACTGTTTGGAATTTTCAGTTTTAGCTTTTGCATTGAATGAATGCAATACTGGCGTTATGTTTTCTATTTTAAGTTTAGTATGCAGAATGACAGAAGTTCTGACTGTTTTGGATTTGACAATGTCCTGCAGTACTGACTGTTCGGAAATTTAAGTTGTAACTTTAGCAGGCAGAAGGACTGAAGTTTTTTTTTAATATAATGAGCGTACATAGCAATGTAGTATTATTGATTCCATACATTTTCAAAGTTTTTCATGGTTGACTTGACAAATACCAGATTAATTGAATTTAATCAGTTTTAAAATTAAAGTTAGATTATCTTTGCAATTAATTGATTAAGTATGTTTTTATCAGTGAAAGCCCAAATTTAATCATATTGCGCCACCAGATTGTTATCTGTGGTATTGTTATCTGTGGTATTGTTATCTGTGGTATTGTTATCTACTTGTGGTATTGTTTTCCATTACAAGATATTGCGTTGCACCACGAAATCAATGCCTTCAGTTTTTACGTATAGTTTTGTGCCAGAAATGACTGCATCACATGTGATGTTAAACAGCGTCGCTCAAAGCAGTGTAATTCATGAAATATGCATCACTGGTCTTTCCGAAATTGCTGTTTTGGCAGACAGAGCCGGAAGCCTGACAAATACGATAACGTTGTGATGGAGTCCGTGAGATATATGTGTCCACTGTCCAGGCAAAGAGAGCAATTGTAATCTTCAGATATCAAGATCCACAGATGACTGCAGAGATAGGTGGCGTGTATAATGTATATACCACTCGTAGTGTGGCCTGATTGCTGCTTCAAGAGCTAATATTGTCTGAGAGCAGAGCACAGTAATATTGCCTTTGGTCAGTTTGTTTAGAGGCGTAATTACGGTGCTAGTGTTTACCCCATTCAGACATTACCTGAAAGGTCGTCCAAGTCCAAGCAAGACGTTTGATTGGCGGAGAGAAGATTCAGCCAAGGAAAGGCAAACAATTGGCACAAATTGTGTTGGCTGATTGAGTGGGTGTGAGTGTGTGCGAGTGGTGGGCCTGAGATTCGATTGGTTTTATCTAATCACAGCAATTGCCGGACAGGTGGATCAGGTGCGCTTTCAGCCTGGTTGGCGAGGGCTTGTGAGTTGTATGCATGGTGATTGGTGATGTAGATTGAGAACACTGACTTGAGATTTGATCATTTCAGTGCACCTCAGTAGACTGGAATTTGTAAGTGTGCTTGTGTGTAAGGAATTTTTACATTCATTTTTTTATAAAAGGAAATTCTGTTAAATAGTTTTACAGAAGAGAAACCTTATAATTATGTTTTACTGAGGATTAGTGCTGTTGATTTAGACTTCACGAGCCCTTTCACGTTGTCAGGGTATGTTCGTAATTTTGTTAACAGTTTTTATTCATTTTTATTGGATGACCTGAACTCACCACTGTGAAGAGCCAATAAATTTGACCTTGTGTGTCTTCTGATAATTAATTTTGTTTGGTGTCTTTAAACACATTATCATTTAGTGGAAACAGCCTGGTATGAAAAGGCGTCTAAGGTGAGATCCTAAGTTGGTGTGCAGGTAAGGAATTTTTTAGCCTTAATTGTGTATGCAACAGCAGAAAGATCTTAGTATGGAGAAGGCGTTGATAAAGGTAAAATGTGTCATTTGTGATACACCACTTATACTTACAGATCTACATGTATATGAGTAGTGTAATGTAACCTGGGTTTGTGTGTCTGAAAAACCAGTATGATCCAAACTTTGGGTGCTACTTTCGATTGCGTCTGCTTATCAAAGATCTATGCAATTCAAATATAGTATGCAGAAGAGTCGTCTTGAGCTTTAGTCGAGATATCATTTCCTATTACTTCAACAGTCTGCTCTTCTGAACCTATGTCAGGAGGGAGGCATTAACAAATTTCAGGTGTGCTCTATTGGATTATGGCACTGTATTCTGCTGTGGTATAGTTTAGTATCCACAAAGGCTACGGTTCTATTGTTGTTGATCTATTGTCTCCAGTACTGACAGAGCAATGTCAGTTTTGTCTCAGCATCTATTTGTCTTTCTCGTATCAATTAGACACTTGACAAATATGTGAAATTAAGATGCAGTGATCACTGAAGTCCAACTCATTTTCCTCTGGCTAAGAGGCTTGGAACCACCAAGACTCAGGAGTCTTGCTATCTGGAGTCAGGGCTTTTTTGACCTGCAGTTGTACACAAAATGTGCAGTTCCAAATGTATCTGTGCAGTTGTAGAAGCACTTCTGTACAGTTAAAACTAGCAAATAAGGTGATTGTCCTCCGATTGGAAGTAATTTACCATGGAGGATGGGAAAGGAAAGAATGGATTGTGCAGTTCTAAAAATTCCTTTAAAACAGCCCTGTCTGGAGTCACAAGCTCTGGCCATCATTATTCACAGGCCATAGCCATTCGCCAGCCACTACCGGTATAGGAGTCAGATGTTTATTCACGGTTGGAATTGGATGGGTGTGGGACAATAGCCGGTGGCTTCATTAACCCATGGATTTGGGTTTAAGTGCTCATGGACATCTGTCAAGCTTAAACGTATAATGCAAAGCTTTTATTGGAAGGAGACAAAGGACGTAATATGGAATAAAAGGCTAATTTAGCATAAAAGGACATAACGTGGAATAAAAGGCTAATTTAGCATAAAAGGACATAACGTGGAATAAAAGGCTAATTTAGCGTTAGCAGTGGTCAGTTGTAGTCAGCAAGAGTGACATTGTGTGTATAGCGGTGTCGTTAGAGCATTTTAAGAGATTCTGTGATCATTGTGATGTGTCCGTGAGTCATTCGTTGTAGTATTAAATTAATTAGAGAATGCTAGATTAATTAGAGAATTTACAGGGTTTTTACATCAAGTTGGCTGCCGAACCTCAGACATAGCACGCTGTTGTTGTTAAATGAGATGAAGTTGTATTAAGTCACCAACGGCTCTGCTCTCTGTGGGAAACGGACATTATCTCCCCTGGACAATACCCCCCGGACATTATTTCCCCGGACAAAAGCCCCCGGACATTATCCCCCCCCCCCGAGGTAGGACATTATCCCCCACCCCGGTCTATGATATCATCACCTAAATGATGCAAAAAATATAAGAATAGGCTTATGTCGAGGTGAATATCTATACATTAGACATTGCAGTATGTATATAACAATCCGCATGAAGATCCAATAACCCAGGCAATACATTATTTTGCATGGCTAGCAACTGTTTGGTGACTTATGGCTGAACATTGGTTTTAAGGTATTAGGAAGTTGTTGAGAGAGTAAGGTCATGGTCCACTTGGCATTTTCTCTGCTTGGTACACACGTCTACAAAACTGAATCAATTCAGAAGGGTCATAAGACCTTCTGAGACTGGATTGACTCTTTCTTTCTGGATAACATTTGACAGTAGTAACAGTGGCAAGCTGAAATATGAGTGCATGAAACAAGCAATTGAAACGAACTAAAACATGACCAATGGTTTAAGCCTAGTAGACAGACATTTAAATAAAATGTAATAGTCGCAATTTTTTAATCAGCAGGTTAAAGATGGATGTTGCAGTATATTATTAAACAGAAAATTGTGAAGCAAGTATGCAATGCAATAAGACCAGCTGGATAATGGGAACATGTTGCTGTTTAATGACACTGCCATTTCAAAGATGATTAGTGTTGCCCCTCCCTCCTTTATCCAGGCTTGGGACTGGCACTGGCAGAATGCAACCAGTGGTAGAGTTCGCTGCACATGTGCTCTCTCATAATTCCTTATAAGGCAGGGTTTTATATGGAGGCGCTTTGTACAGAGGAATGCAATATGGAATGTTGTTTCTGACCAACGGGGAATTATTATTGGATCACAGGGATCAGCTGTGGGTGAGACCACTGAATCAGGCACACACTTACACATGTTATAATGCATGTCAACATGTGTTTCATTAGTCAACGCCTGTCCGTTAGGTGTTTGCTTGGTGCCCTGTGTCTGGCCAGGGATGTCTGGATGTTGGTCCGGTGTAGTTCTTTCCTTTGTCCAAGCGTTTTACAATGTCCGTGTCGAGAAGATTGCATTTGCTTTTGTTCTGTTGTCTGGCCCTTGCCATGCAGCTGGAGTGTTAATTAAAAGGTCAGAGAAGACTCGGAGTGAAGGTTTCAAGTCTCTCTCTGTTAGGGCAGATGTTTGTTTTGGAGATTACATTATTTGTCCTACATGTGTTTTAACATGACCTTTCGTGGAATCTGCTTCTGTTCTGGTGGCATGTCGTGTAGTCTAGAGTGGTTACTGTTAGTGTGCAGTGTTTTATTCAGAAAGTCCTATCCCCTCACCCATGGCATAAATGTTTTCCGATATTACCGCTTCACTTGAGCCTCCTAACAAACTCTGCTATAACGAGTACACTGGCTGTACACTGTCTGTGGAAAGATCAGGTGATGAGGGAGAGGACTGGCTCACCCACCCTCACTCTGATTGGTTGATGTTTAACGACACTATATGGCCTGGGACTAGCACTGTCACAGGTAGAGTTACATGCAATTCTTTCAAAAGCATTATTGAGGTGCTAAATAAATGCTTAGTTGCATCACCAGTGACAGTTGTTATTTGAAAGAAGAAATAATTTGGTTTGAACTGTTTTTATTACCTAACAACTTGTCATAATTACATCACACAGCATAATTTGTGTAGTTAAACTGCCAACTAACCAAACACACACTTAGACCATAGGACCTACCAAAAATCATGCAATATTTATGTATTGTAGGACTGGGTGGGAATCTTGTATATGATATCATTATCTGGATAAATTGTAGTTTATTGCCATGGCTGAGCTGCTATTTCTAGCATGTACCACTTGAAGAGGGAAGGAAACGGAAGAGCCGTCGCTTAAGCTAACCTTGGAGCAGGCACAACGAGCATGAAGTGTTTCTGAAGCGACTTTATTTTCTTAAGCTCAGCATATAATATAGTGAACGACCAAGCTATAATCATGGGCTGTAACTTTGGTGATTCGGAAAGTATGGAACAAGCGTGAGAGTAAATGACATAGGAATTCTCACATATTATTATTTAAATTATTAAATACAAGTGGTAAAAGGCCATGGTTATAGCGTTACATAAATTCTCCTATTTGCAGAAGTATACTGCATATGGTTGTGGTTGTCAGAAATTGTGATCTATCTGTGTCCACATAATTCATGAATCAAGTGTTCTTAAAAAAGCGAAGTGCACCGCACTTTCACAACAGCTTAATTGCTTTACTCAGCTTTCAAAAGAAACCGGTTCATCTGTTTTCTTTTGAAAGCTGAGCAAAGCAATTAAGCTGTTGTGAAAGCCCAGTGCACTTTGCTTTTTAAGGACATCTGCAGATGGCTTTGTCTTCATTTGCTTGGCTCTGTGGTGCAGCTCAGAGATGGCTATTTTGATATTGATCTCTTTATCAGGCAGAAATACCCGCACTGGGTTTCGTATATTGATAGATTTACTGTTTACTTGCAGTATAACGATTCATAAAAAATTGAGAGATTTGATGTGTTTGTGCACGCGTGCGTGCTTTTGCAGTATTACTGACGTGCAATTAGACGGTAAAATATTTCGAGAAGGAGAAGAGCTTCTTAATTATTGATGTATTGATGTTCTGGTTGTTTATGTTTGATTATAATAGGACTGTTATAATATTATATAGTGACATCTTCATCCACTTCCTTTGTTAGTAGACTTTAATTTTTAAGACAACAAGCGCTCATTAACTGGTAAGCTGAACAATTGTAATGAAGCTTCATTAGATCAGTTTGTCATTGTATGCCTGCTGTCTTAAAAATTGGTCTGCTAAGAAACAGAAGTTGCTGGAGTTGTCACAGACAGATCTATATTCCCTCATAATTTATCTGTCATATATGCCCTGGAATAAGTAAACCTATCTGTCATTTATGCCCTGGAGTAAGTAAATCTATCTGTCATTTATGCCCTGGAATAAGTAAATCTATCTGTCATTTATGCCTGGGAATAAGTAAATCTATTTGTCATTTATACCCGGGAATAAGTAAACCTATCTGTCATTTATGCCCGGGAATAAGTAAATCTAATCGTTTCTTGTACACGTTAAGACGTATCTGCAGTTAACTGCAGTTTAGTATAGTCTCACGCTCCAACCCAGAATTGTTAAGAGTTTCTTTTTGCTTTAAAGCGCAACTGCGTACTTATCTATTTCAACGGGTTAGTTAAGTTTGCCTCCTGTGGGTTAGTCATAACTAGTTGAGCTTTGTTCTGTAGAAACTTTTCTCTTATCTGTGTATATTTAAATCTAAACTTTCAGTTACATCCTGATTACCTTCTTATCATGCACTTTTCAGTTCAATTTTTATTCTATACAGGGCAACCTTTGTTAGAAGAGCTTAGACCCTAATAGGACTCAACCTTTGAGCCAAACTTTGTATAAATTTTATGTCCTATTACATCGTTAAACTGGTTTACTTTTGGTTTCAATAAGAAAGGTGTGGTTGTGGTTATGGTTAAGCTTAGCGTCTTCAGGTTATTGACCAAGAACGGCTTTGGCTGTGAGTAATAGATGCCCTCCTTTGCTGAACTTGCTGGATCTGTTATTGCTTCTGTAAATTGCCCTCTTGTAAGGTGCTTGAGGCACTATGCTAGGTGTCTAGATAGGCACGGGTACATGCAAACTCTGCTGCTGGCGAGAAGTGTAAGTCTGGCTTTTGCTGTGCCTAATGCCGGACATTGTGTCAGCCTAACTAACTGGCTTGCTATTTCTATTAGTATTGGCTCATATTGGATGGAGATGTACATGTAGGAAATTGGCAATTTTATTTCTGGCAGGCCATGGTCTCGCCAATCAAATGTTGAATGAGTGTTGTCCTATATTTATGTCAGAAGTATTTTCAGCTCCAGTGTGATAATTATGGTCTCGGTTAGTTTAAATCATAGATCTGTTTGAAACAGCAGAAAACCGAATTAAAAAAACGGGGGGAAATTTCGTTTTATTGTTATCAAAAACGAGAGTAAAAACGGAAAATGAAATATATTTGGACTTTGTTACATCTTGTACTACAATTACAAATTAAAAACCTTGTTTACACATTTGATTTTGATCGGCAAGCAAATAGCATAACTTTATTAGTAGACACTAAGTAAAGTTTGTTTATGTTCAAATAGTGACCTGAATTAGCGGAATCCTTGAAAAATACGAAGACAGCTTAATGGATATCAGATGAAAATAAAAGTAAGAAAAATAATTGCAGACTGCATGTAAATAAATATGGTCACATATAAAAAAAATGAAAAAGCAATTTATACAAGGCGAAAAATAAAAAAACGAAAAAACTAGAAGTTTCCTGGAAAGAATAGAAAACGAAAAAACCGGAATTTTTCTGAGAAGAATTTAAAAACCGGGAAAAACTTTTTTACGACTAAATATTGTTTAAAAGCTAGTGCTGGGGGCCCGGTGGCTCATTGGGTAACACACTGGTGCATGAATAGAGATCAGTGGAATCGAATTGGATCCCCGAAGCCACTGTAGGATAGACGTGCTTTGTAAGCTGCTATTGTGCTCTTGTATTTCAGGCTGTCGTGTTTTAGTTTAAAAGATTTGTGATTTGTGTTCTTGTGAATTGTTTCAATTGCGTAATTACACTGAACCGGTTGCGGTCTATCAACGGGATTTTTCAATAAAGGAAATTATTATTTACTGTTATTGTTCACGAAGTGAGAAATTGTGCATTTTCCGTTGCAGATTTACAAGTTCTGACGACGACGACGTTTGTTGAGTGTTGACGATGGCGGCCAGCAATCTATCGGACGATGTGCCATGCTACGAAGACCTGTACAACTACACGTGCTTTGACAAGGGTCTGCTTCTGCCGCTGGTCAACGAGTACACGTGGCCCATCTGGGGCCGTGCTGCTGTCTATTTTATCGGGCTTCTCTGGTGCTTCCTCGGTGTTGCCATCATTGCGGACGTGTTTATGTGTGCAATCGAGAAGATCACGAGCCACACGACGACGATCAAGGTGGCTTCGGAAGAGGAAGAGAGCGGATACGAAGAGGTGGAAGTGAAGGTGCGTGTGTCGTAGAGGCTGGGAGCGCCTCTGAGTAGGTTTCTTGAAGAGGCGCTATATAAATTCTTGAAATAAATGAATGAATGAACTTTTTGTTGTTTCGTTTCACCTGTGTTTTTATATCAGTGTGAGATATCTCAACAAGTCGGCGTCGTGCTTTCTCACTTGTAGGCCCATCTGTTTTTAACAACCTCTCTCATTGGAGATATGCTTGTTACCTAGGGTTGGCTCATCAGTGTTTTGCAGGCTCCTGAAGACCAATTTGTATTAACTTGGTTGGACTGGGAGCACCTCTGAGTGGACTTCTTGAAGAGGTGCTATATAATTTCTTGAAATGAATCATGAATGTATGTGATGGTTTGGCTTTTGACTTACAGACAATTATGTTATTGTGTGACTGTTTTGATTTGCCAGATGTCTTTCATGCAGCACTGTGATTCATTATCATACTGTGACAATGCCCATGTCTGGACTTGATTCTTAGTCATACATGTGCTGTATGGTATTAACTCATCTTGTAGTTGACCTAGTACACAGAGATGCTGGATATGAAGTCAAGGATATGCTGTGAGGAGTCAGGGATATGCCCTATGGAGTCTAAAATAAGCTCTAGATAATGGTGTCAAGAATGTACTCTGAGGAGTCAATGATATGCTCTATAAATAGAGTAAAAGTTGTACTCTGTGGCGTCAAGAAATGAAGTCAAGGATATGCTCTTGAAATGGAGTCAAGGATATGCTCTTGAAATGGAGTCAAGGATATGCTCTAGAAATGGAGTCAAGGATATGCTATAGAAATGGAGTCAAGGATATGCTATAGAAATGGAGTCAAGGATATGCTATAGAAATGGAGTCAAGGATATGCTCTAGAAATGGAGTCAAGGATATGCTATAGAAATGGAGTCAAGGATATGCTATAGAAATGGAGTCAAGGATATGCTCTTGAAATGGAGTCAAGGATATGCTCTTGAAATGGAGTCAAGGATATGCTCTAGAAATGGAGTCAAGGATATGCTATAGAAATGGAGTCAAGGATATGCTATAGAAATGGAGTCAAGGATATGCTCTAGAAATGGAGTCAAGGATATGCTCTTGAAATGGAGTCAAGGATATGCTCTTGAAATGAAGTCAAGGATATGCTCTTGAAATGGAGTCAAGGATATGCTCTTGAAATGGAGTCAAGGATATGCTCTTGAAATGGAGTCAAGGATATGCTCTTGAAATGAAGTCAAGGATATGCTCTTGAAATGGAGTCAAAGATATGCTCTTGAAATGGAGTCAAGGATATGCTCTAGAAATGGAGTCAAGGATATGCTATAGAAATGGAGTCAAGGATATACTGTGTGAAGTCAAGGATATTATGCTCTCCATTCAATCTTTGCTTTATAAATAAATCACTTAAGTCTTTTTTCTTTTTCTATGGCTGTGCTGGGAACACTCCTAAGTAGGTTTCTTGAATGAGTGCTATATTACTCCATAGAATGAACATTGGTTGAATGAGTTCAATTTTTTATTTCTGGCTCATTCATCAGGGTGTCACTGACCTGAAAGTTATTCTTCTTTGAAGGTTTGGAATGACACAGTGGCCAATCTGACCTTGATGGCCCTGGGTTCAAGTGCTCCAGAGATCCTCCTGGCGTGCATTGAGACGGTGGGCAATGGGTTCAAAGCCGGAGAACTCGGACCCGGAACCATCGTGGGATCGGCAGCGTTCAACCTGTTCTGCATCACCGGCTTCTGCGTGATCGTCATTCCTAAGGGTGAGGTGCGGAGGATCGCCGCGTTCCGGGTGTTTGCGCTGACGGCCGTGTTCAGCCTGTTCGCCTACATCTGGTTGGCCGTCATCCTCCTCATGATATCCCCGGAGATTGTCGAGGTCTGGGAGGCGATTCTTACGTTGGCGTTCTTCCCTCTACTTGTTATCGTCGCATATGTTGTTGACAAGAACTGCTTCCGTCAGAAGCGGGCTAAGAACAAGGACGAGGCGGCCGACGACAAGGAACTGGGATATTGTAAGAATTTCTCCGTGCTCTTCTTTTTTCGGCGTAACTACCAGAATTGTTGTCGTAGAGATGACGCGGTGGTGTAGCGGTATGTTCTGTGCCTTGTAACCAAACGGTGGCCATTTCAAATCTACCTGAAGCCACCGTGTAGCGACCTTGGACAAGTTGCTCATCTATGATTCACTAGGGATTAGGGATACTGAACTTGTACCAATTAAGAAGACCTTCTCTATTTCTCGCAGTCTGATATATTTCAAGGGGATATATATCGTAGAGAAAGGCTTGAGTCTACTCTCACTGGACGTTGTAATAAAGTAGAGGATGCATTATTTGTGCTTGACTGCTCTACTTAGAATATAATGAAATGACTTTTATAGCACATTGCAAAAAAAGATATGCACATGGAGTACTGTAAGAGGAGACGCAAGTATTAACTTAGTTTGCATTTTAACAGAAAATGGCAGTCAATTTTGTAGAGCTTTCAGCCTTGTAAACGTGCATAGTAAGGGTTTGGGCCTTCTCTGAAATGTTTATTGTCCCAAGTCTGACTCACTCACTGATTGAAGGCGAATCCAGGGGGGGGGTAATTCGGCCATGGCCCCATTTAGAGATTTGCATAGGACGTGGGCCCCCCATTATTTTTCAAGCTGCTTTAAATCAATAAATAAAAAAATTCTGTATCCGCTCCTGGTCAGTAGATAGTGTGATTTGGTAAATTTTGCATCATAATAATGTCAGTAATTATCGTCCGTCTTTCAGGTTGAAACTTATTTTGCAGCTTGTCTTTTTCAACAGCCAACAAGCTGACTAACTTTCTACCGTGGAACAAGAAGAAAGGGAAAAGTGTCAAAGCACCAGGTGAACCTACCACTTATTGTAAATTCTCAAAATTATTTTGTTGTCAGCTCAGGTTAATAAAAAAATAGTAGTCTCTTAGGCTACCTCTGAGGCAACCATCGGTATGAAGTACTACTGCTACTGATACTACTGCTGCTGCTGCTTTATTGAAGACCCATTGACACAATCACAACAAGGTACAAAGCTGCAGTTTAGAGTTAGGATAATGAGAAATAATTGTCTGTATAATATTATAGGAGTAAAAGATGTTTGTTCAGTTTAGTTCATGTATCATTTTAAGCAACTATCATATGAGCGACTTAATTTTCATAGCCTTGGCATTTGAGGGTGGAGGGCCAGTTCTGTCTCTTGCCATCTCATCTTCCCACCATCAGTGTGCTGTCAGTGTACTCATAATAGCTGGGTTGGCTAGGGGTCCAGAGGGAGCAGAAGCTTCGAATGCTGAAATTTCTGTCCTGCTTGGGAGTTGAACCCCTGATCTCTTGATTAACAGTACTGCTCACTGACCACTATGCTATCGAACAACTTATATTGAGCAGCATTTTTATACAGATTCCTTTGTACAATTGTGACACCTCTTTGGAACACTTCTGATAGCTGTTGAGAGTATGGTTATCATAATTATGAATGTAGATTACACTTTAGAGCTGCTTTTGATTTTGTGGTCTGCAGTAACATGTAGGTTTCGTTTGGGGTTGAAGGAACTTTTTGTTGGAGCACAGTGGTGAACTAGATTCTGATGACCACATGCCCTTTGCTGTTAATTAATTTATTTGTTAAGCCTCGTGTTTTGATTTCAGAGGGAAAGTTGGATGAAGATCGAATGCGAGCTTTAATTAAGGTACCTACGGTATTTATTGTTTAATAATATTTGTGAGACGGTTTTGGAAAATGGGGCTTTTGTTGCAAGCATATAAATCTGAGATAGGTCAATTTCATCTCAAACGGGGTCATCAAGTAAATTTTCACTTTTTCTGCATTTTCGTATAGCGTGGTATCTCATCTTATATTCTTAATTTTTTAAGTTGTTTCCAAAGGCAAATATTATTAATTAATTTTTTTATGAATTTATTCCTGTTTTCAATGTCATTCATTGATGGGAAACAACCTGACACCCCTGATGAAAATGGCATCGCCTGAAAGATTAACCCTTCACCCGTTCATTTTTAAATTTTAAGCCCGTTTTTAGCGGATATTCTCGGGGCAAACGGGTAAAGGATTAACCTTTTTATTTTGTTAATACTGTTACATAATTAATCATAGGTGAAAAACCTCATTTTTTCCACTGCATCAGCCTCATTTTGTTGAACCACCTCACATTTATTTAATGAATTGATTAAATAGAAGAAATTAAGTTATGTGCCGTGCCATGATGAAGAGACAAACTTGCATCATGATGGTCTATTATGAGAGCATTTCATCATAGCATGACACAACATAGATAATAATTTTAGAAGGTAAGTTTGCTATTATCTATTCGTAATGTAATGTAGTCATATATTGTGCCTCTTCAAGAGAAACTTGTCAAAGGCATTCATAACGTAATAATGGCAAACCATGGACGAGCATAAATATTAGAAAGACCAAGTAGCTCATGTATCTGATAATTAATCTGAGAAGCTATTTGTAGCTGAGTGATCATGTCAAACATTGTGCCCTGACAGGAAACCCAAAACAAGGGCTATGATCATCACATCATAGTCCCAGGTCATTCACAATTTATGTAGGAATGTACATACGTACAATGTATGTATGACTATAACTATAACCAATGACCATGCAAGATAACATGGCATCTTACTAAACAAGAAATCTCTTGGTAACAAAATTGTACCCAGAAGGGACTGCAGAATCCCGTTGGTTAGGCTAACTATGCACATTTTCTGGCGCTAGATAGTTGACAGAGGTTATTTATTTAACTACGATGAACGTAAGTATCTTGTGGCGTCTACAGATATTAATAACATTCCATTATACCCCATCAAATCGTAACTAGGCATTATAATACATGATATTATAATTATTATTTTAATATACATGTACAATTATAAACATTATGATACAAAGCATCAAACCTTAACTATGAAACATCAAACCTTAACTATGTAAGCGTAAGTATGTATGTATGTACGTACGTATGCATATGTGTATATATATATATGTACATTTATATAGCGCCTTACAATAACATCTCGAAGGCGCTTATGTTCGATATTGGCAGTTGTACAAAGTCTGCAGACTGTGCTGCTGGCGACCTGGAGTTTCAGCCAAGATTCTTCATTCCAGGGACACGACGTGTCTGCAGGCTTTTTGTTTTATGGGGTACCTGTGATTAATTGCAGCTGATTAGTTAGAGTGCTTGTGACATGATGTGGATAGCAAAGCTTCAGGCCTGATTGAGAAAGTTGCTGTGTAGAGATCGTGAATAAGTTCTTCATTCACGATTGCTTTGAATCGTTGATTCGTACCTGGTCATTAGATATTGTCACTTAATAATTGTTTAATAAATTAATAATAATAATAACAATAACATAATAATGATAATAATAAAAAAAAAAATTTATAATAATAATCTATATAAATAAAAATGAAACTTTCCAATAGTTCGTAATTTTTTTTCTCGGTAAGTTGCGCACCGATTGTTGTGAAAATTTACCAAAACCTTCCATTCCAATAGCACTGTGTCTTAAGATTTTTTTCCCCGAAAAAACACAATCTTTTCCACAAAAAAGTGAACTTTGCAATACGTTCGACCGCCATTTGCAAATTCAACCAAACCGCACGGTTGAAAAATTTAAGATTCGTCTTGACCCGAAACACAGTGACGAAACATGAATGAGGTCGCGTGCCGTGACGTCATAAGCGAGTCACAATATAATAATTTCCATTACGAAAGCGGCCTTTCAACATTCTATCCGCTGTCAGTAAGGGACGGTGTGAGAAAGAAGCGGAGGGAGCGGGATGAAGAGGTAGGGGGAGGGGGAAGGGGGGAGCGGGAGGGGATGGGAGAAAGGGGAAGAGGGAGGTCTTTTCTGCCACAGCAACGCGTGGCCGGGTACAGCTAGTATTTAATAATAACAATAATTTCCTTTATTGAACAATCCTGTTGACAGATCGTAACCGGTTACAGTGTACAATTGAAACAATTCACCAGAACACAATCACAAATCTTAACCACTAACAGAACAGACAGCCTGCAATACAAGGGCGCTAATAGCAGCCTACAAAGCACGTCCTGTATCCTGTAGAGGGCTTCAGAAATCGAACTCGAATCCATTGATCTCCATGCCCGTGTGCCATACAATACGCCCCCCATAATGAGTATGTGACCGAATGTTTAGTTTTTGCTTAACCGTGATTGGTCGTCGGTTGGTTATTCAGGAGTTGCGCAAGATCCATCCGCAGCTGTCGGAGGAAGACATCATTCAGCTGGCGACTGCGAGATTGGCCGAGGAACAGCCGCACGATCGTCTCTGGTATCGGATAAACGCCATCAAGCAGATGTCGGGAAATCCGAAGCTGACACCGCAGGTCGACAGCCGACTGGCAAAGGTTTGTTTCAAGAGCCATTTTAAAAAAGTACCAGTATTCATTCTGTCCGTCCGTCCATCCATCTATCATTCCATCCATCATTCCATTTATCCATCATTCCATCTATCCATCATTCCATCCATCCATCATTTCATCAATCCATCCATCATTCCATCTATCCATCCATCCATCATTTCATCCATCCATCTATCATCTTATGTATCATGAGTGCAGGTCTCCAGGCTTGCTTCTAGACTGGATCTGACACGTATAATTCTGCTGATCTAGGTCTACGATCGTCTGAAGAAGCAGAAAATCGCCGGAACAATCGAGGAAGCAGAGGCGGCCGAGACAGCGTCGATGATGGAGATGAGCGACAGTGCGATGAAGGCGGTCATCGAATTC
This sequence comes from Lumbricus rubellus, assembly GCA_945859605.1. Lineage (NCBI taxonomy): Eukaryota > Metazoa > Annelida > Clitellata > Crassiclitellata > Lumbricidae > Lumbricus > Lumbricus rubellus. Next base: position 10,456,782 of record OX243828.1, read on the forward strand.
ACGGCGACGCAGAGTGCCATCTTGGAGCGCGACCAGAAGGTCACGGTGACCGTTCGACGCCGTGGAAACCTCAGCTGCTCAGTCGCTTGCAGGTCAGACACCTTTCTCTTTAATAGCCGTGGCTGCGTTGGGAGCACCTCTGAGTAGGTTTCTTGAAGGAGCGCTATATGAATTTTTGGCTGGGTTGGGAGCACCTCTGAGTAGACTTCTTGAAGAAGCGTTATATGAATTGAATTTTTGTCTGGGTTGGGAGCACCTCTGAGTAGGATTCTTGATGGGGCACTGTACTATATGAATTTTTGCCTGCGTTGGGAGCACCTCTGAGTAGGATTCTTGATGGGGCACTGTACTATATGAATTTTTGGCTGGGTTGGGAGCACCTCTGAGTAGGATTCTTGAAGAAGCGTTATATGAATTGAATTTTTGGCTGGGTTGGGAGCACTTCGGAGTAGGATTCTTGATGGAGCGCTATATGAATTTTCGGCTGGGTTGGGAGCACCTCTGAGTAGGATTCTTGAAGGAGCGCTGTACTATATAAATCTTCGGCTGGGTTGGGAGCACCTCTGAGTAGGATTCTTGATGGGGCACTGTACTATATGAATCTTCGGCTGGGTTGGGAGCACCTCTGAGTAGGCTTCTTGAAGGAGCACTATATATGAATTTTTGGCTGGGTTGGGAGCACCTCTGAGTAGGCTTCTTGAAGGAGCGCTGTATATGAACTTTTGGCTGGGTTGGGAGCACCTCTGAGTAGGCTTCTTGAAGGAGCACTATATATGAATTATTGGCTGGGTTGGGAGCACCTCTGAGTAGGCTTCTTGAAGGAGCGCTGTATATGAACTTTTGGCTGGGTTGGTAGCACCTCTGAGTAGGCTTCTTGAAGGAGCACTATATATGAATTATTGGCTGGGTTGGGAGCACCTCTGAGTAGGCTTCTTGAAGGAGCGCTGTATATGAACTTTTGGCTGGGTTGGTAGCACCTCTGAGTAGGATTCTTGATGGGGCACTGCACTATATGAATTTTTGGCTGGGTTGGGAGCACCTCTGAGTAGGCTTCTTGAAAGAGCGCTGTATATGAACTTTTGGCTGGGTTGGGAGCACCTTTGAGTAGGCTTCTTGAAGGAGCACTATATATGAATTATTGGCTGGGTTGGGAGCACCTCTGAGTAGGCTTCTTGAAGGAGCGCTGTATATGAACTTTTGGCTGGGTTGGTAGCACCTCTGAGTAGGATTCTTGATGGGGCACTGCACTATATGAATTTTCGGCTGGGTTGGGAGCACCTCTGAGTAGGCTTCTTGAAGGAGCGCTATATATGAATTTTCGGCTGAGTTGGGAGCACCTCTGAGTAGGCTTCTTGAAGGGGTGCTGTATGAATTTTTGGATTGAATGAATGAATTAAATTATTGGAGGACATATTGTTCCCTGCTCACGGACTGCAATCGGGCAGCGCCATACTTTCTCCGTGGCTGGCTCGGCGACCTGGAATGAGTTCCCTGTTATTCTTCGTCAAATACCTATTGGTTTTTCAACCTCATTGCTCACTGTAGTTAACACTGTCTTATTCGATCGGGGTTGGACTGGGAGCACTCCTGAGTAGTTGTCTTGAAGGGGAGCTATATTAAATTGCAGGTAAATGAATAAATAAGTATTTGTTGTCGACTGTTCAAGTTGCAGCGCCATGCTTTCTCGGTCGTGGGGCCTACTGTCTGGAACGACCTCCCGGTTGCGCTTCGCTCTCTACTTGTGGTCCATCCGGCTGGGTTATACAAGTCCCTCAAGTCTTTTTTCTTTGTTCGTGGTTGGGCTGGGAGCGCCTCTGAGTAGTTTCTTGAAGGGGCGCTATATAAATGCTCTGAACGAATGAATGAATGAATGACATGTGGCAGTGCGTTGTCATGGCAACTGGCTATTGTTTCAGAGTCGAGACAATAGACGGTTCGGCAGAGTCGCAGAAGGACTACATCCCAATGAAGGAGACGCTGACGTTTGCCGACGGCGAGGTGACGAAAAGCTTTGACATAACGATCATCGATGACAACGAATGGGAGCCGGACGAAGTCTTCTTCGTGAAGCTGTCGCTCGATCCGGACCACGAGGGAACCAATATGGCCGTCCTTGGGAAGAAGGCTATCCAGGAAATTACCATACTCAATGATGATGGTGAGTAATGAGATGTGTCAATCAAGTACACTATGGTACTAGATGTACATTACGTCTCATATTTTCTGACAGACACTGGGTACATTTTTGGACTAGCGGTTCGTCGGTTGAGAATTATAAGGCTCTATGTCCATTTTTTGAAATTTTTTAGTTATTGGTACCATGACGTAGATCTTGTTCAGGGCTATAATGTCATGTGAGAATCTAAGCTGGATCTTCAATATTAACAGAGATATTTACAAAATGAAAAGGCTCTATGTCCCCATGCATTTCAATAGAGACGTCAGACGTCGTAGATAGTCCCATGTTTTCATCTTTTTGAGAATTATAAGGCTCTATGTCCAACAGCAAATAAGACCGCTGCATTCAAGTCACGTGATCTAAATTTATCAATAATAATTGGGCCCACGCATTCTGTACGTTGAGTGTCACAAGGCTCTATGTCCAATTTTGGGGTGTGGGGCTTTCTTAAAAAAATTCATAAAAAATGTGTCAACATTTTATTCACAGCCTTTTGCGATGTACAATGTTACTTTATTGGCAAATGAACTAAATCCCTTAGTTACATTTGTAATATTTTCAGTATTGTTTGTGTACTTCAGTGCTGTCCAACCTTTCTGGCCCCGTGGGCCGCAGAAGCAATATTTTTTAAGCTGAGGGCCGCAATAATAAGCTCAAAAGCAACTGCCACAAATTTACTGATAATTTTTAACTGTTTTGTGGAATTAGTGTAATGTATAAATGAGCAGTGCATAATACATAGCCTACATGATGTTTGATTATGGAGTTCAGCACCAAAATTATTAGATGCGCTCAGCTGGATTTTAAGTTTGTCACCCAGCCTGTCAGCCACGGTCTGGCAAACTCAGCTCTTCATTTCGTCTCCCAGTTATAGTGGTTGGTTCATCTCCACAATGTGGCTGAGTTGAAACCAGAGTCACTTCGGTCTAAGGAACAGTCAATAGTCGTCGACTGAAAATGAACCAAAGACATCGCCATTCATCTGTCCGTGTACTCTTATTGATAGTTTCCCTTCAACCATCAGGACTCCAACTGGAAAAGAACTGCTGCAGTTAGCCTATACTTACAGACGTGCTGAAACGCTGTAGGCTACACATCTCAGAAACTGACTAAAAGAGAACGGTTTGGACGGTATAATAGGCTAAGCTTATTCGAGGTCAGTTTAGTTGAGTAGGTATACACTATACAGGGATAAAAATTGTCCAAAAGAAGTTATTTTGATGGACTACAGCAGCCTAACCACGAGATAGAAAGAAGATAATTTTATTAGTTGTTGAATTGGCTTTTCCGGTGGTTTTTCAAACCCCAGAAAACATTAGATTTAAAATATCAATTAAAAAAATGTTAAATTCGTCTAGACTTTGTCCTCTGCTTTATTTTATACACTGTGGAAGAATTTAGAATGCTCTGGCTGGCCACTTGAAATCACTCCGCGGGCCGCACGTTGGACAGCACTGGTGTACTTGAATGATGAACTTTCAAATTGGAATAAAAATGTTAAGCCCTCGCAATTTGCTTACATTGAGTATTATAAGGCTCTATGTCCAATTTTGGAGCGGGGCTTTCTTTAAAAAATTCATAAAAAATGTTTTTACATTTTATTCACTTTTTTTGCAATGTACAATGTTACTTAATTGACAAATGAACTAAATCCGTTACTTACATTTTTAGTATTTTCATTATTGTTTGCGTGCTAGATTGTTGAACTTTCAAATTGGAATATCTCGAAATAGTACTTTTTGGACATAGAGCCTTATAATTCTCAACCGACGAGTTGGCTGCCAGTTATCACTAGTGGTACAGTGCTGGGACGTGGTTACTGTTGCTGTCTGAATGATTTGTAGGCGTACAGAGAAGTACAGTGAAGCTAACAAGCGCAGCACTATGCAAAGTGGAAGTGGACTGCTATGTACTGGTACACAGAATGGCAGACACAGTGTACCTTGCATACACTTGATCAAACAACAGAGAATCTCTAAGGATTCCATATCATGGTTATTAAGTAGAAGTGTCCAGGTTGATGGGTCTGGTCATGATCATTGTTCAGACACATGCACTTCTGTTTTGCACCGTCTTTTGCAAGAAACGCGACCACTTTCATTACATTGTTTGACAGATTAGGTGATTGAATTCAAGAAATAATTCCCTTGTTAAAATATAGGGGGCAGTCAATCAGTCTGTTGAGGATCACTGTTTGATAATTATACATGTATGTTGTCTGCGTTGGTACACCCCTAGGGAATTTTCTGACAATAGTGCATCATGAATGATTTATTACTTCACTTTTCATCCATCCACTCACAACTGTGCCTTCTCTGCACTAAATGAAGAGCCAATTATTGCATACTGAAATAGGCATTTACCCAGTGTACCCTGTAGTGGTACTGGCATCCCCTGTGGTGATACTGGATGCCAGCCAGTCTGATTCCAGTTCCATAGTCAATTGGACTTCAGTTCATTACTGAACATTGATAATTTATCATCCTGTGTAACAGATGTAAAAAGCGTGACCCAGAAACATGAATGAATGATTAATTACCAAAGTTGTGTACCGGTAGTTCCTCGCTTGTCAACAAAAAATCCTGTGTGCATTCAGATGACATTGTATTGTTAAAAATGGTTTCATTGCCATTTGATCAATCAATCAGAATTTATATAGCGCCTCTTCAAGACCCGTACTTGGAGGCTGTTACGTTTATCATGTCAGCAGTGGTATATATATAACGGCAATGCATATAATATTGTTTTTTCTTTACTGTTGTTGAACATTGTTATTAGTTTGACTGAACTAGTGAACTTATTATAATTGCATCATAAAACGAAACAATAGGCCCTATGCAATGCATATCAAGAGCATCAAGAAAGCTTTAAGACATGTCTTTTTAAGAAATTAGAGTAAAAGCGAATTGTAAGCATATTTTCAGCTTAAATTCTGTGCATTTATGTTTTTAGAAAAACACAAAAGTACTATTTTCGTAGGTTTCTCTAATGTGTCGTTTCCAATATAATACTGATTATGCTCTGGATTGCCACAGATATGTAATAAATACGGTACTCGAACAGCCAGCTTGAACATCAGCATATATAACTAAGCATCTATGTTGCCACTATTTATTTTCTGTAGATCCTGGAACCTTTGAGTTTGAGAAGCCAAGTATTCTCTTCAAGGAGAGCGAAGGAAAGGCGCAGATTCCAATAATGCGCATGAATGGAGCGGATGGAAAGGTCACGTTGACGTGGAGAACAGAGGACCTGACGGCGGTCAATGGTCGGGATTATATTGGCGGCGAAGGAACGATCACGTTTGAACATGGGGAAACAATGAAGCTGCTGGAAATTGCTATTGTCGACGATCAAGTGAGTTAACCCTTTAATGCCAGAGGGTATAGGATTTCCCATACCATTTACTACCATCCCAGCATTAAAGAGTCAAAGACAAAGATGGTATTCGAATATATTTTATTTTTTATCTAGATTTGTCATCTTATTTTTCTTAAAATATAATTGAAAGGTAACTATGGGGCGTGGTGGTGTAGTGGTGACGTCGGTGCCATAGAGCCGGATGGTTCCAGGTTCGAATCCATCTCAAGCCACCGCATAGGGACCTTGAGCAAGTCCTTCACTTGCAATTGCTTGTGCGCTTCAGTGTGAAACTCCAATGCAGTGCTGACACTGCAGTCGGAAGCGCCTCTGAGTAGAGCGCTTGAAGGGGCATTGTAGTGAATGCGATAAATAAATAAATAAATTATAATTATTCTGGTAATTAGAAATTTGTGTCACTTTGAACACCAAAGATATTCATGAGATGCTTCTACCTAACATAGTGAAACCATCGAGGTATTTTGTTTCCTATTGTAAATAACAAAACTTCGCTGTTGTATCCTTTGAAACTTTGACTGCTGTCTGGTATTCTTTAGTCCAGATGGGTATATTATAAGAAGGTGCTGTTTTTGTGGTTAAGGAGAAAGAGAAAGACGAAAGTTTCAAAGTGGAGCTGGTTGAAACGGACTGCGAAGGCGCTAAATTCGGTCGCTACAGGAAAACGATTGTTAGCGTTGTGGATGATGATGGTCAGAAGAACTTCTTTGTTTATATTATGCTTTTATCGAATTATATATATCTTCATAAAAAATAATTTACTTAGCAGAGCAACGTTTGGAAATTTATCTAGTTGTGATGGTGGTTTATGTACCAAAATTTTGGAAATAGTACCTTCATTCTGTTGTGTGTTATTGCATTCTGATTTTAACTATCAGACCAAGAGAAGAATTTTGTAGTTTTATTATGCCTGGTTTTGGATTCATAGCATAATGTGGTTCTTGTCTCAGATAAAAGCTTCCTCTTTGTTTAATTTCGGGATGGGTTGTTTTAAAATCTAACGCGTAAGCCATACACTGGCATACAGCCACTCAGTTTTTATCTCTAAAGGTTTTTCAAAACCTAAGACATCACATGAACCTCTGCTTATGCTTCTTCTCTCTTAACCCTATACCGACCAAGGGTATAGGATTTTTTCCCAACCATTAGAGCTGCACTTTGGTCAGTAGCGGGTTAAACAGTTTTCTCAGCAATAGAAACTTTGATCTGCTCCTGCTGTGAACGTCAAACGTTATATCTATAGATCAGTTTCTATGTTGGATGTTTAACACATAAAAAAAATGAAATCTGATGAATACGTTAGAATATGTTTTTCTGTGTAGAGTTCAATACGATGGTCAACCGTATGATGATCAAGGTCAACGTAAACATGGATGCGATGCGGGTCGACTCCAGCACCTGGAGTGACCAGTTCCGCAATGCGATGAACGTCAACGGAGGAGACATAGAGGGCGCGTCGACGGCCGATTACGTCATGCACTTTCTTACCTTTGGATGGAAGGTTTGTGCAATGTTTTCCAGTTATCGCCGCCTCTTCTCCTTTTCCATCTGGCCCGAACTGCTCTTAGACAGCATCGTGCTTTCTCTGTTATTGGCCCATTGGAATGGGCTTCCACTGTCTATACGCCTTATGCCTAAGGTTTCCTGGTTTGCTCAGATGCGTTTTATCGCAGACTTAAAACAGTATTTTTCAGCTAAGCTTGGGTCGGGAGCGGTCCTGAGTCTATGCGCTGTATAAATCTCCATAATGAATGAATAAATGAGTGAATAGAAATTTACAATCACGATAGGTGATGATGACAGTTGTGATAATGACAATTGTGATGATGACAATTGTGATGATGACAATTGTGATGGTGACAATTGGGATGATGACAATTGGGATGATGACAATTGGGATGATGACAATTGTGATGATGACAATTGGGATGATGACAATTGGGATGATGACAATTGTGATGATGACAATTGTGATGATGACAATATGATGATGACAATTGTGATGATGACAATTGTGATGATTCTTTGTTTGTTCCAGCTGCTGTTTGCATTCGTACCACCCCCTTCCCTTCTCGGCGGATGGCTCTCATTCATTGTATCACTCATCGTCATCGGTATGTTGACAGCCATCGTTGGCGATCTGGCCTCCATCTTTGGTTGCCTCGTTGGCCTGCGTGACAGCATCACCTCCATAACGTTCGTGGCGATGGGCACCAGTCTCCCAGATCTCTTTGCCAGCAAGCAGGCCGCGATGATGGAAAAGACGGCCGACAATTCCATTGGAAACGTTACGGGAAGTAACTCCGTGAATGTTTTCCTCGGCCTCGGCCTGCCGTGGGTCATGGCAGCGATCTACTGGAACGTCAGGGTAAGATCGAGATCTGTGTTGATTTATCGATTTAAAAGTCTATGTATGTACAGAGTTTTTGCAGAGATACCATGTGCTTGTATGTATGTATGTGCAACTGTTATAGTGCCCCTTCAAGAGAGAACTACTGAGAAGCGCTCTCGACTACAGCGTGTTCAATGAATCGGAGTGTCATGTCGAGGCACTGAGCAATGCGAGTGAAGGACTTGCTCAAGGTCCCTACGCAGCGGCTTGAGGTGGATTCGAACCTGCAGCCCTCTGGCTGCAAGGCAACGAACATACCCAGTACACCACCATGCCCCACTGGTTTCAACTCATGGTTTCATAAATCTCTGCTTGTCCTGTCAATTCCTGTGGAGAGTTGTTGCACTCTGTGTGCTAACAGACCTTACCTTAGACCTTAGTACTTCCCATGCAGATCTGCACATTGTGAAATGCAGTTTCTCCACTCCACTCTTTTCATTACCACTTCAACAGCATCGCTCCATGTCATCTCCAGATCCTCTCACACAGTCTCCATCCAGTTCTTCCTTGGCCTTCCTACATATTTACAAGTAATACAAAAAGATACAAAGGCCAACAATAACTGTTGCGTAATAAGACAGCGAATGATTACAATTATTAGTTAAAAGATCTCAACTTAATTAGAAAGATTAAACTCTTAACTAAATAAGAAAGAATAATGGTAATAAATAGTTTAAAAAAAACATATGCATGCGTGATTTATTCAAAAAAATATTTTGATTCATCACAACACTATTAAGTATTAACCATTACCCTAAACCCCTTCCCATCTCACGTGGGTGAAATATATTAGATTAGATCTTAGTTTTGATTCATTCTGTAATTAATTTAAAATTTCCATTGTTGTCCAGGGCGAGGTTTTCGAGGTGAAATCTGGCGATCTTGGCTTCAGCGTCGTCATCTTCATCATCGCCGCCATCGTCTGCTTGGCGCTGCTAGTCGCGCGTCGGTACATGTCCTGCTTTGGACGGGCGGAGCTGGGCGGCCCGACCTGCCCGAAGGTCTTAACCGGTCTCTTCCTCTTCGGCCTCTGGGTTTTCTACATTTTAATGTCTGTAGCTCAGGCCTACGGTTACATCACCGCCCCGTTCTAGACACTTGTGTTGTTGCTCTTATCGGTGATGTCTGTTGTCATCAGTTATTACTACTGATCGTGGTGAAATGCTGCATAAGTTGTCCGGTGACTTAGAAAAGTTGTGGTGGCATGTGCTTCGGAACGAGCTTGCTTGTCTGCTGCTTTCGAAAGGCTGCAATTTCTGACTGATTGATTCAGATGTATATGTGTGCGTATATAAGTGTGTTTGCGTGTGCGTAGGCCTATGTATGTGCTTATTGTAATTATGATTATTTCTATGACATCGTCAGTAGCAAGCTACTTTGTCAGTTCAAATGATGCCTAGCAAGTGTGTGTATGAATGTGTGAAATGCGTATGTTCGTAAAGTGGCTTGTTCGATTTTGCTCTGTTATTAGGCACTTCCTAGGTTTCTGACCATTTAACAGAAGTAGTGTCCGCTTTAACTTGCATGACTTTCAAGAGCATATGCCATGGTCGTAGCCAGGATTTGATTTCGGGGGTGTTTTTCGGGGGGAGAATTTCTGACTAACTTTTTTTAGTTGTCAAAATTATTGACGACCTTTTTAGTCATCGACAACGGCTTTCTTACCATTTTTCGCATAATTTCGTTTTCTTTCATTATGTGCTTATGAATACATTTTATTATTTTTTAAATTTTTCATTTCGGGGTTGTTTTCATGGTTTTATTTCACGGTTTTTATATCATGTGCTAGTAAATGCGTTATATTTTTTTACATTTTCCATTTCGGGAGTTGTTCAAACACCCCCTAGCTACGGGCTTGGCATGTGCTATCAAAATGGTTCAATTTCATATAAAAAGCTACTTGGCATGCATTCAGGTGACTCTAAACTTATTGTTTTATATAAGGCTTTCCAAAGCTGAATGCAAGTATTATCCCAAGAACATGATCAGTTGGAAATTGGACAAGTGATTTATCTTCATGAATTATTTGACTTTCCAGGGCTAAATTGAGAAACTTAAACCAGCTGTATGGCAAAATTGGACAAAGAAATTGATTCTTAGAGAAGACTGCATTCCTTGTGCTTTTCACATAATTGCTTTCTTGGTTCTGAGTTTAAAGAGGCTTCCTATTCCTCGATTCTTCCCACTTCATCTCTGTGAATAGATGCTGTGAAATATTTAACAGGATTAAGCTGATTAAGAAACAATGGTGTTATTTTGACTTGTACATTTAATGCCAATACTATAAGAGTCAGGTATTACAGTTTTGTGAAATAATATATATATATATATATCTTATATTTATATATTACAGATATATATGATATATATATATGCATTGCTGGTTTATTACCAATCTGACCAGCATGGTCACCTGTGCCTATAATGAGACTCATATTTCCATATAGGTTCGTTTGTGGTTCCTGTAAACCTCATCGAATGGGCTGTAAAGAAGAGCACATGTTTTATTCTTAGGTTTATGCGATTTATTTTGAACACGTTTCAGATGTAATTGGCTTTTAAAAACAAATTGGAAATTGTGAAGCACGTAGCTATCAGTGTATATATAATTATATATTGATGTATTAATGCAGCTGAGTTTGGTGCAACTCTGTGTTTTTGTTGCTTTGATTCACGATAGTCCCCGGTGTTGAATTTAGTGTAGGATTAATTATGTGCTATACTTACGAACACTTGTTATGTGTAGACATTAGTCTGTGGCTGTGTTGCAAGCTTACAATTGTTTTTGCATTGTTTTTTTAATTGGCTTTGGTGATTGTTTGCTAAATAGTAATTAGTGAGCCGTGTCTTTTGTCAGTGTCCAGAACTTTTCCAGACGTACCTCTTTAAACAGCAGAACAAATGCGCAGCTAAACTGTCTGAGTCCACTTGTAATTGCTTCGGACATGATGGAAGACCTAAGCTGGTATTCAAAGGATGCAGCGTGCAATGTACAGGGCATTGTTGATGTAATTAAGAAATTCAATATCATCTCTTGCGATTGTCTCAATATGTCTAACTACTACCTATTAAGTTCTTAGAACTAAATGACAAATGAGTTTATTGTATTGCATTGTATATATGACCATTTATAAGTTGCTTCTGTCAGCAAGAGCCTTTCAGAAGCACTCCTAGTGCAATCGACCCCAAGAGAAAAGGCAATATTTGAGGCAAGAGAAAGATGAGGAAATGCTGCCAGAGAGAAAGGCGGGCAAATGGATGGTGGAAGTCCATTCCATAGAGAGGGAACTTTGCAGGCAAAGCATCTGGATTGAGCCATGACAGTCCTGATGTGGGGAACAAAGAGGTCAAACCGATCAGAGGATCTAAAAGGACGCAGCGAAATGGCAGGGAGTATTGACAGTTTAACTTTCATTGTATATAAAATTCAGTCAGCTAAAAATCTAATCTGTCCAAAATTAATTAGAAAATTGGTTAAAGGTGCAATCTGTTGTTTTCAAACACTGTGTGTTTTATGTACGTCAGTGTGTCAGTTTTTAATGCATGAATGCATCCGGCCATTCATTTAGTGACTTCTGAGAACATTGTAATGTAAGTTAGGCATGTTCTATCTTACAGATCTAAATAGATGTGACTTAAGGTAGCTTGAAGCGTTTCGTCATCTTTCTGCGGCAGATTAGCACACGTGTGCTTGTTTTAAAGGAAGACTGGTTCAGAAAGATGGTATGATGTACAAGAATGTGCACTGCTGTATAGGCGAATTATGTCCTCGTGGAATGCTGTAAAGGCAGGATGGCTGGCGACATGAATCCAGAGCTCTTGTATGTATTCTGGAGTTGAACCAACTATCGAGCAAGGCCGTAGCCAAGATTTTAATTCGGGGGTGTTTCTTCGGAGGGGGGGGGGAGATTTCTGACGACTTTTTTTAGTCGTCAAAATTTCTGACATCCGTTTTTCAGTCGTTGGAAACGGCTTTCTTACCAGTTTTCGCCTAATTTCATGTTTCTTTCATTATATGCTAGTGAATGCACTATATTATTTTTAGCATTTTTCATTTCGGGGGTGTTTTCATGGTTTTATTTCATGGTTTTAACATCATGTGCTAGTAAATGCGTTATATTATTTTCTACATTTTCCATTTCGGGGGTGTTCAAACACCCAAAACATTCCCCCCCTAGCCACGGCCTTGCTGTCGAGGCTCTTTCCATCATGAGGAGGATCGGGAACAGAATCGTCAAGTTGAATTTCAGGCATGGTAGTGGTGTTGGGATGTGTATTCTGAGAATCATACATACATGTGGAACATGTTGGTGGTTTGTTATTTTCTGTTATGGTCTCATTAATACTAGGACTATGCTTGTTTGTCATATGATTATGTGATTTCCTGCAATGGAATATGTAAATTTATATGTATATGAACAATACATGTATATTAATATTATATATATATATTAATATACTATATATATATATATATATATATATATTAATATATATATTTGTATTAATTTGTTTGCTTTTATAGGGATATGGAATAGCAGCAACTTATGGTTTCCGAGAAGGATACTTTGAATTGACTGCTACTTGTTTGCTATTTTTGCCTTACCGGTTCTTTAGCTTTGTCATTTTCTTTTACTTGAATATTGGATAATTATGTGTTAATGTTTGCTTGTGATGTGATTTCACCAATTATTATTATTAAATAAATTTGTAACGCGTGCAAGGTCACTCCAAAATGTGACTCTGAGGCCGCCTGAGGAAGATGCAATTAGAAACCCATGTGCTTGAAAGCCAAGCAGAAATAGTGAGTTTTGAGCCGCTTTTTGAAGGAAGGGTGTGAATATGAGCTACGATAGGACACAAACAAATTTGTATAGTGTGTACACAAATTATGTATTAATGATCGATTGTAGATCCTTTAAAGAACCTCTGAGAGCTCAGGGTCAGTGCAAGCACCAAATCAATTTACATCCACACATTGTTTATGCTTGCATGTGCATTGTGCAGTTTGTGTATGTATGAACACAATTTGTGCAGGTATGTGTTTATCTAATACCATATCCTGCCGAGGTGCATTGGTGTCTTTACCCTTGGATTTCCCAATAAAGTTACCTATTAATGTAACTAAATACTATCCTCATTGGCTGCGATGCTACTATAGGTCATCGCAGGTCATTTGACATGCCTATTACTCTTGATCTGCTCTATGACCTGCCAAAAATTCTTTTCAATTTGTAATATCTTGTTGACATTTATTTTCTTTGACCTGCTGAATAACTTGCATGGCTCTGACGTGACCAGCTGAAATTGTATAGCTGGTGCCAGCCAATGGCTCTCCTTTGGACTCGACACATTGCTCATGAATACGCTGCATCTGGCTTTCAAGTGGCACTTTTAGAGTTAATGATTACAATTACATAGCACAATTTTTAGTAGTCTAGTAGTTTGTAGAGTTCTTGTCATTGTGGAGTCTGGCCGCTGTATATAAAACTCCTGATTAGGTACTTTTGAATCTAGTTAATTTTAATTTGTCTCTTTCACATCTGTTACATTCGTCTTTTTCTATTTAGATTTTTTAAATTCATTCCACGTCAGTGCTTTCTGTAGCTTTTCAGCCGTGTCCTTTTTCAATAGGGAAGAGATATTTCACCGGTGTTGTGACTGATATTTGAGAGGTATTCCAGGATGGTATCATGGTAACTGATACTATCCAGGGTGTTGAAGATTGCTATCAAGGGGATTTTCCAGGAGATATATTTGGTTACTTTCCAGGGGTGTGAGGCTTTATTTTTTGACGATGAGCTTTAGTTGATGGTTTCCCAGTCACTTTTAGTACATGTGATTTATTTTTCCCAGGGCATGTTGTGACCAGCATCATACAATATGAAACAATACTGTATGTTTATGACAAATTTAATTGGTGTGGTAACATTTACATATAGGGGCTTATTTGTTATAGCTAACCGAATTGGGTGCTAATATCTAAACTTGTGTGTTCAAAGTGGGGGGTAGAAAATTGGAAAGAGGATTTATAGGCAATTGGGTGATTGAAATGTTCCGGTGTCTCCGCAATGACTAGCTAATTATGTAAATTAGTGTACGAGTGTGTGTTTATATATATATATATATATATTACATAATACATATATGTGTCGTGTATACATATTTCACATATATATATGTGATATGTATGTATACAAAATTATAGCGGTACTTGTTTTCAAATCCAGTTATAACATTGATGGCTTTTTGTGCACTTTTTTGTATGTTGTGTTTAAACCGTCATATTATAATTCTTTCATGCTCTCAGTACGTACGTTCAGAATGAAACCGGTTGGGACTAAATGTAACTACCATTACATACATCACTTGGAATGCTTCTTGATATAATCTGTGCTTTGTTGAAATTAGCATGATCGAGATAATGGTGTGAAACACATGCGGGGGTCGTGTGAACCATGTCATAGTTGTTAAATTATTCAAATATATTAAATTTTAAAAGTATTTGTCTGTGTGTGTGATAATGTGTTTAATTTTCAATACTGAAAGGTTAAAATGAATGCATAGTACTTATTACATTCTGTGGGCCCTACAGGGTCAGAATTTCCCATGGTTTGAGGTGGTTCAATCCCCAGTCTTTCGTAGGACCCAATGGTCTTATTTAACAGTCCAACTCCTTGTGTATCACAGGCTGACCACCCCAGCTATTTTTTACAATCCTCATACTGCCTTTAAGTGCCAGTGTGGGACGCGGTGGTGTAGTGGTGGCGTCGTTGCCTTGAAGCCGGAATTAAGGTTCGAGGTTCGAATTCACCTCGCCGCGTAAGGACTTTGGGCAAGTCCTTCACTAACAGTTGCTCAGCGCCTCGGCGTGAAACTCCGATGCACTGTCCGCTCTGCATTTGAGCTTGAAGGAGCGCTATAACAAGTGCACATGCAAACAAACAGACAAAAATGCTGAGCTTTCTAAACATTAGAGATCATTCATTTCAACAGTTATGGCCATACAATGTGTGTATTTGAAAATTTAATTAGATGGACTCAACCACATCACTGGTGTTGTATGCAATGACGATAGCATAAATGCAGTGTTGTTGAAAGTATCGGGCAAATGTACTTAAGTAAAAGTAAAAGTAAACTGGATTTTAATTACTTAAGTAAAAGTAAAAGTAATCATCAGAAATTTTACTTAAGTAAAAGTAAAAAGTAGCCCCTTCAAATAATACTTTTTAAGTAAAAAGTAAAAGTACCGAGTCTTTCTATAAGCTTAACTCAATCGATTATTAACCTTCAAAAATACTAAATTCTCGAAATGGCACTTATTGTTGAGTCTAGTACGCACGCTTCCGATTCATTGTTAGCACACTGCACAGCTGAAGAGTCGTTCTGCTGCAGAAATGGCAGTGCATCCAGCGTGCACCACCCATCGAAAATATATTTTTAGGCATGCAAATTTGAAGAAATTGTCTTAGCTTAGCGAAACGAAATGTTAATTAGCGCTTTGAAGTAACGAACATTGTAACGAGTGTTGCATAAATTGTAACGAAGTAAAAGTACTGAAATATGGGTAAAAATTTACTTCGTTGAAAGTAAAAGTATTTCATTTTTTCGATACTTCGTTACATGTGAAAGTACTCAAACTTTTACTTAAGTACAGTAACGCGTTACTTTTACTTCGTTACTGTACAACACTGCATAAATGCTATATTATTATGTCTCACAAGCATGGTAGGACATTATCTATAGTTTGATACAACCGTACCAGGACTTTTTAAAGAAAGTTTTAAACTGCATAACCAGCAATGTTTACGTGGTGTACGTGACATTTGACGCAGATACTCTGATGCAGAGTATAATTTCTCGATAGGCTGATAAGCTGTCACTAAAATATTTGTTATTTATTTTATTTATTTTATTTATTTATTTCCTGAACCAAACAGCAATACTGTTATGGGAGTGAAGATAATACCACAGTATAAATAATACTGTGATAATACTTTAACATAATTTGGTTAACAAGGGGAGACCAAGAAGGAATGGACAATCCGGCTAATAGGGCCACCCAGTAACTTCATGTAAAATATAAAATAAAATTCACAATAGCGTGTGACAGCCAGTTCATTCAATTGCATGCACAATTGCACATAAAGACCAATAGGAAAACAACTTACTAATAGATAATTGACAAAATAGAATACAATACAGCTAAATCAAAAACAAAAACTCTTAACTAATGACTGAACTGTCGAGGGTTTGACGGAACCACTGAGCAGAAACCCTAACTATTTAATATCAGGAAGTGTTTTAAGTACATATAGGCGAAGTTTATGGTTAAATAATCGAGTGTTATGTTGGGATTGAAGATATACATGTAGGAAGAGAGTTCCAACATTGAGAGCCTGTACAATGTATAGAGAAAGGACGAGTGTTAGTATATGTGCATATAATTATAGGGAGGGTCATAAAACAGTCAATTTTCTAGTTGGATAAGAGCGGCGATCAGAGGTAGGCCTAGTGGTGGCGTCGTTGCCTTGGAGCCGGAAGGTTCGAGGTTCGAATCCATCTCGCCGCGTAAGGACCTTGGTCAAGTCCTTCACTCACAATTGCTCAGCGCTTCGGCGTGAAACTCCGATGCAGTGTCCGCTCTGCATCGGGAGCGCCTCTGAGTAGAGAGAGCTTGAAGGGGCGCTATAACAAGTGCACATACAAACAAACAAACAAATAAGGCTAAAGAAATTACCGTACGTATGCAATACAAGTGGTAAAAGGCTATGGTTTTACAGGGGCGCAACAAAAATTGTCTTGGGTCCGGAAAAATTTCTTTGTTCCTGGCGGCCTGGCCAGAAAAAATCTGACGACCTTTTTGTCATCGGGTCGAAAAGTCAGAACACATACCAAATTCCCATCCGAATAACTGACGACCTTTTTAGTCGTCGCGTCCAAAACTCTGAAAAAACTTACCCTAAAAAGCTGATGGCCTTTTTGTTCAAACCGAATGGGGAGGCCACGATCAGAGGCGGATCCAGGATTTCTGGTTAGGGGGGGGCGTAAATACTACCAATCCCGTATATATATAGGCCTACAGTGGCGGCACCAGGATTTCAGGTTTGGGGGGGGCTGAAGCCCTAAGCCCAACTAGAATATTTGTATGAAGCGCCGAAGGCGCGAAGCTGCGAGTGCCGAAGGCACGAAGCCCGTACAGACTAGGGGGTATGGGGGAGCGTCGTAAGCTCCCAAGCGGGGTCTGGGACGGAGCCCCAGCCGCCAGCGCATTTTTAGCTCTGTTGACCTCAACTTGAACCCTTTTAAGGCTCTTTTTTGCCAGCTATTTATGAACGATAAAATCATGAAAACTTAAATAAGAAGTCGTTTTGCAGAGTCGCACACTAGCTACCAGTAGGCTATAAGAATGTCAAAATTTTATTGAAAAAGAAATGGGCTTAGTCTTTAATATAATCACAAAGTTAAAAGTTTAGGCCTATAGAGCCTAACAAGTTTTAAAGTATACTGTCATATGGGTAGGCCTATATGTAGAAAAACCTTAGGGGCATGTCACGTGAAGGGGGTTTTACCGGTACATCATGGTCTGCAGTGCATTCTCTATTAGCATAAGCATCGACATGCTATTGTAGCAAAAATGAAAATTGCTGTCCTTGTTAATCTCAGCCCCTTCCTCCGCCAACCCATATTCGACACCCTTCTCCCGCCAGCCCGCACTCACACCGGGCCAAACCTCAGCCCCCTTTCTCGGCCAGCCCGGACTCACACCGGGCCAAACCTCGGCCCCATTTCACTGCCAGCCCAGACTCACACCGGTCTGGACCTCAGTCCCCTTACCCCCGACGCAGAGTATCTTTCGGCGGCTATAATCAGCACGACGAATTTCAAAATTATAATGATAATCATAGGCTAATATTATGCCATCTTTTGAGATTTAGGCCTAAGATAGGCTTATGCAACGGCAGTCGGCTTATTCGCGAATGATAAAACTGCTTGTTTAAGCCGTTTTGACGGCGGACCACTCGACATATTTTTTAATTGACCAATTTCTATTTACGTAAATTTTGTCTGTACATGAACTTTGTGAATAACGTCGCGGCAAATGTCATTGGTCACGTGGGCAACGTCTGCTAGCAACTCAGGTAAGTAGGTAAGAGAGCTCCGGTAAGAGAGCTACATTCTGCCTGCCGGCCCAGCTACTTCAAACATCCTATTCCCAAATTGCAATTATATTAGTTTTAGGTCAGTTTAGTTTGAGAACATTTGCTGCAGGTTTAGGGGGGCGTACGCCGGCTCCGCCCCCTCTGAATCCGCGCCTGACGATACATGGGCATTTCTAAATGGGGGGTCATGGCCGGATTTTCCCCCTCTGGATCCGCCCCTAATGGTTGTAGTGGTAGGCCCTACATAAATTCTCCTATTTGCAAGAAGTGCGTATAATCATTCATTCATTCATTCGGACATTTGCCTATATATCGCTCCTTCAGGTAAAAAAAACTACTCAGAGGCGCTCCCGACTCCAGCGCGCCCAAACAGAACAGTTGTTAGTTTAGTAAAGAACGATCGTGGTAGAGTCCCAGGGTGTAGGCGTAGCTCAAAAGGAAAGCCATTCCAGACCACCGGACCAACCACAGAAAAGACTCGATTCTTCATGGTAGCAGTACGAGCAAAAGGAACCAAGAGGACTCCCTTATCTGGTTGGTGTATGTTTGATTTTAATAGAACTGTTATAGGCCTAGCCTAGGTCTAGTGACAACTTCGAAGCTTCACCCCCTTTCTTAGTGGACTTAATTTTTAAGACGACAAGCATAAAATGGCAAACTGAACAATCTGCATCATATATATGTAAAAAACAATGGAACCGGAATGGAAAAAAGGGGGAAGTCGTTTTATTCAAATTTTAAATTTTAAAAAGAACGACAAAAACCGGAAATGGCCCTTTATAGGCCTACACTGTACCCGGTTGCGGTCTATCAACCGGATTGTTCAATAAAGGAAATTAGGCCTACTATAGGCCTATCCTATTTGTTATTATTTTTGTTATTGTTCAGATTCAGGAAGTGAGAAATTGTGCATTTTCCGATTTAAACTTACAAGTTCTGACGACGACGCTAAACTTTGTTGAGCGTTGACGATGGCGGCCAGCAATCTATCGCATGATGTGTCGTGCTACGAAGACCTGTACAACTACACATGCTTTGAGAAGGGCCTGCTCCTGCCGCTAGGCAACGAGTACATGTGGCCCATCTGGGGAAGCGCTTCCGTCTATTTCATTGGGCTTCTCTGGTGCTTTCTCGGTGTGGCCATAATTACCGACGTGTTTATGAGCGCAATCGAGAAGATCACGAGCCACACTACGACTATCAAGGTGCCTTCGGAGGAAACAGAGAGCGGTTATGAAGAGGTGGAAGCGAAGGTATATAACATCTTAAACTGTCATCTTAAGAAAACAAATTGCTCATTTTGGATAAGCAGTGCATTCAATTTCTCTCTTCCGTCAAGTGCATGCTGACGGTGTGGCCTTTACAAGACGTCTCCAAGTTGCTCTGTCTCTGGTCTTATCCACTGCTCTTCGTATGTTCAAGCCCTTCATTTTCTAGACCCTCCATCACGTTAATGTAAATGTTTAACATTGTAAAAATTCATAGTATTTCTGAATAATTGGGGAAGATGTAAGCATCTCCGTTCCCCCACCACAAACTTTGGAGGGGACCGTCCCCCGCTGTCCCTCTAAGTCTACGCCCATATGGCATTCATGTTTTTCGGTGAGTGAGTTGTATTGCATGCGTTGGGACTAATGGCAAATATGTCATAAATTAGTTTTGGTGATCTTGATTGCAAGAACGAAAATATACCGGCCTTTTAAGGCCATTCAGGGGGCCCATGCGGGACCTCTGCACAAGGGCCCATAACTGACAAGAATGTAGCCTACTCTGAGGAGTCATGATATGCTCCAGAAATAGAGTCAAAGTTGAACTCTGTAGAGTCAGGAAAATATGGAGTCAAAAATATGCTCTTGAAATGGAGTCAAGGATGTACTGTGTGAAGTCAAGGATGTGCTCTGTGACGGCCTCTCCAGTCTCCACTCAATCTTTGTTTTATAAAGAAATCACTCAAGTAGTTTCTTCAGCCGTGGCTGGGCTGGGAGCGATCCTAGGTAGTTTTCTTGAAGGAGTGCTATATAAATCCCTGGAATGAATGACTGAATGACATTGTGTTGGGCAATTTTGTATTCTGGCACATTTCAGGCTACACCTGACATTGCGGTTGTTCTTCTTTGAAGGTTTGGAATGACACAGTGGCCAATCTGACCTTGATGGCCCTGGGTTCAAGTGCTCCGGAGATCCTCCTGGCGTGTATCGAGACGGTGGGCAATGGATTCAAAGCCGGAGAACTCGGTCCCGGAACCATCGTGGGATCGGCAGCATTCAACCTGTT
Source organism: Lumbricus rubellus (assembly GCA_945859605.1). NCBI lineage: Eukaryota > Metazoa > Annelida > Clitellata > Crassiclitellata > Lumbricidae > Lumbricus > Lumbricus rubellus. The sequence goes on from OX243828.1 coordinate 10,477,169, forward strand.
CTGCATCACCGGCTTCTGCGTGATCGTCATTCCTAAGGGTGAGGTGCGGAGGATCGCCGCGATCCGGGTGTTTGCGCTGACGGCCGTGGTCAGCCTGTTCGCCTACGTCTGGTTGGTCGTGATCCTCCTGATGATCTCCCCGGAGATTGTTGAGGTCTGGGAGGCGATTCTTACTTTGGCATTCTTCCCTTTTCTTGTCATCGTCGCATACTACGTCGACAAGATGTACTTACGTCAGCAGACGGCCACGTGCAAGGACGAGGCGGCCGACGACAAGGAACTGGGACATTGTAAGAATTTCCCTATAGAGTATTATAGATGCTCTTCTTCTTTTTTCAGCGTAATCACCAAAATCTCGACCCATGCATACGGAATTAACCCACTACTCCCGCATAGGCCAGATAATCTAGGAGTAAGAGTTATACCTTCTTATGCATGTGGCCCCTGATTTATTATGCAGGAATAGTCTTGCGTGTATGTATGGATGCACGTACGTATAGCCTACACAATGTCACGATGTCGCCGTCATTAGTGTCAGTTCCTCACGCTAGCCGTTTGGTGGTTAAGTAAATGACCCCAGTGTCATTTGTCAAGTTCACTCCTCCAGTGTATAATTATTGGGTCAAGTGATTTGATGTTCTCGTTAATGTTGTCTTAATATCCAAATGTATATAGGCCTAGTCTGCGTCTGCTGTCGTTCTTTTTTCCATTGAGTCTTGTATGTAGTAGTCGTTATATATAGGCCTATTGTTCTGCCTTTGACCCTTTACCGACCGAGGGTATGCTATAGAATTTTCCGTACCGTTTAGCCTACTTCAGTCTTTGGTCAGTGACGGGTTAAATTGAATTTCGTTCAGGGGTATCAAGGTTAAATGCAGGATCGTGTTACAGTGTTTTAGTTAAGGATTTAAATACTGTCTGTGACTGAAAATTGGTTACTACGAAGACTTCATTCTGGCTAGTTTGATACAACCGTACCAGGGCTTTTTAAAGGAAACTTTTAACTGCATAACCAGCAATCTTTAGCCTACGTGGTGTAGGGCTGTAGGCCTAGGCCTACATGCCCTTTGGCGCAGATACTCTGCATGATGACCTTTTTCTTTAGTCATTTAGGAGAATTTTTACGAAAAATGCTGCATGTCACCATCTCAGAAATCTTGTGACCTTTTCTTTTAGTCATTCATCAGAAGTTTAGCCTCTTTGTTGGTGCACGACCCTTTCGATCCTTTCCGGCCGGCCATAGTAAATACAAGCCATTGGTGCAAGAACCAGGTAAGTCGACTTAATTACCTGAAAATCGTGGAAGTGGGCTTAAAATGCTCCTGGCATAGAGGCGCATCCATGCTGTATATTTCAAGCTGCATGGTAGCTGCAAAATCAAGTTTCCTTAGAAACAGCCCTGTCTTAACCCTCTACCAACCAAGGCAGGCCTATATAGGAGTTTCCCCAATCATTTGCTGCACATTGATCAGTAACGGGTTAAATAATTTTCGCAGCAATTTAGATAATTTGATCATCTGCTCCTGCAATGAATGGATAATGTTATAGTATCGGTTTCTATGTTGTTGATGTTTAGCACATTTTAAAACTGAAATTTGATGAACTTACATGCATTGTAAATGTGGTTTTCTTTGTAGAGTTAGATACTCTGGTCAAACATAATATCAAGGTCAACTTGAACATGGATGCGATGAGGGTCGATTCCATCACATGGAGTGACCAGTTCCGCAATGCGATTAACGTCAACGGAGGAGACACAGAGGGCGCATCGAAGGCCGATCACGCCATGCACTTTTTCACCTTTGGATGGAAGGTTTGCGGAATACTCAGTGACGTAACTAGCGTTGGGCTTGGGGGGCTTAAGCCCCTCCAAACGAAGCTGAAGTCCCACTTCCCAAATGAATCAAGCCGTTGTAAATAGACTAGGCCTACCGCTCTCGTCATACTTGATTAAAGCTTAAGCCCACCCAAACGAAAAATCCTAGTTACGTCCATGGGAATACTTTCCAATTATCACCTGTTCTGTGGCACACCAAAATGGCCTGGGACTTAACCAGATCTAGTGCTAGGCACCCAATACCACACAGTTAGTGCGCCCAGATACAAAAGAGCGAAGCCATTCTATATAGAGGAGCACCAGCTAGACCAAAAAAAATAGAAAGACGTTGGAGTATAGGATAGAGTGATCAACTGCATCAAAAGCGGCACTGACGTCAAACAGAGCTAAAAGAGTGGCCTGACCAGTGACCACGGTCTAAGGCACCATACGAATCAGACAATAGACGAACCAAAAGAGTTACAGTAGAATGATTTCCACGGAAACCTGATTGCTGAGAGCTCCTAGGGTTCAGTAACACATGCATGTTTAAATATGCAATTAATTGGTTTGTGAGCCTCCAATTATAATGACCTCCATATTGAATGAATGAATATAAATTGACTATTTTCATTACGAAAGGTGATGATGATGATGATGATGATGATGATTGTTATGATGCTGTGTTGCAGCTGCTGTTTGCATTCGTACCACCCCCTTCCATTCTTGGTGGATGGCTGTCGTTCGTTGTATCGCTCATAGTCATCGCCCTGTTGACGGCCGTCATTGGCGATCTGGCCGCCATCTTTGGTTGCCTCGTTGGCATGCGCGACAGCATCACCTCCATAACGTTCGTGGCGATGGGTACCAGTCTCCCAGATCTCTTTGCCAGCAAGCAGGCCGCGATGATGGAAAAGACGGCCGACAATTCCATTGGAAACGTTACTGGAAGCAACTCCGTGAACGTTTTCCTCGGCCTCGGCCTGCCGTGGGTCATGGCAGCGCTCTACTGGAATGTCAGGGTAAGAGAACTGTGTGAATTTATCGATTTAAAATTCTAAGTGCAGAGTTTTTGCAGAGATACCATGTTTTTGTATGTGCACTTGTTTTAGCGCCCCTTCAAAAGAGAACTATACTCTTCGAAAGGCTGCAGTTTCTGACTACTGTGCGGTCACACCGAAGTGCTGAGCAATTGCGAGTGAAGGACTTTCCCAAGGTCCCTACGAGGCGGCTTGAGGTAGATTCATGGCTGCAAGGCAACGAACATACCCATTACACCACCGCGCACCATGTGCCTCATGGGGGTTTTAACTCATGGTTTCATATGCTAAATCTCTGCTTCACTTTGTCAACTAACAGCCAGGGCTTAAAGTGTGGCAGGATGTGCGGTCATGGACGGCGTCCTGGCACTTATTAACCATTACCCTAAACCCCTTCCCATCTCATGTGGGGAAATATAATCGTTATTAGATCTTAGGCTTTTAATTTTGATTAATTCTGTAATTAAATTTCCTTTGCTGTCTAGGGCGAGGTTTTCGAGGTGAAATCTGGTGACCTTGGCTTCAGCGTCGTCGTCTTCATCATCTCCGCCATCGTCTGCTTGGCGCTGCTAGTCGCTCGTCGGTACATGTCTTGCTTTGGACGGGCAGAGCTTGGCGGCCCGACCTGCCCGAAGGTTTTCACCGGTCTCTTCTTCTTCGGCCTCTGGGCTTTGTACATTTTTTTGTCGGTGGCTCAGGTCTACGGTCTCATCACCGCTCCGTTCTAGACACTTGTGTTGTTGCTCTTATCGGTGATGTCTGTTGTCAACAGTTACTACTGGTTGTGATGGAATGCTGCATTATAAGTTGTCTGATGACTTAGAGAAGTTGTGGTGTTGTCATGGGTGGAAACCTAGGGGGACAAGGGGGGACGGGCCTCCCCCCAATAAAAGTGTTGGGGGACGGCCCATGCATTGGTCCTCCCCAATCGTTGAGCGTCAAGACTAAAAAAGTAAGCTTATAGAAAAAAAATTTTGGCAGTGAAAATAGACATTTTTCTAGACTTTTCTGTGACGATATAATTTTTTCTTGACTTTTTTCTTGGCCAGACGACAAAAAAAGTTCATCGACTTTTTTGGGCGATGAAAACAGAAAATCTTTTTTACTTTTTTGGCTCGATGACTAAAATTTTTTTAAATCATCAATTTTTTGTGGTGATGAAAAATATAAAATCTTCTTTACTTTGTTTGGCCGGATGACTAAAAAAAGGTCATCAACTTTTTTGTCGGTTAAATTTTTTTTAAAGGTCGTCAGCAATTTTCGTCCGTTAAAAAATCTCGCGTCTTTCCTTCGGCCACTCGTTCGTCCTCCCCCCCCCAAATGTCCGCCCAGGTCTGCGCCCATGGGTGTTGTGTGCTGCGGGACGAGCTTGCTTGTCTGCTGCTTTCAAAAGGATGCAGTTTCTGACTGATTGATTCAGATGTATATGGGACATTATGTGTGCGTGTATAAGTGTGTTTGCGTGTGCGTAGGCCTATATGTTTGTTGTAATTATGATTATTTCTATGAAATCGTCAGTAGCATGCTACTTTGTAGATACCACACACAGTGACACACTGTCAGTATATGATGCATAGCAGGCGTGTGTATATGAATGTGTGAAATGTGTATCGTCTTAAAGTGGCTTGTTCGATTTGCTCTGTTATTAGGCACTTCCTAGGTTTCTGAACATATAACAGAAGTAGTGTCTGCTTGAACTTGCATGACTTTCAAGAGCACGTACTATAAAAATATGTTTCAATTTTCTATGAAAAAAGGTTACTTGGTATGCATTCGGATGACTCTAAACTTATTGTTTTATATAATGCTTTCCAAAGCTGAATGAAAGTTTGATCCTTAGAACATGATCAGTTGGAAAGGAGATAAGTGATTTATATTCATGAATTATTTGGCTGTTAGCTAAATTAAGAAACTTTGCAGTCAGCTGTGTGGCAAAATAGGACAAAGATATTGATTCTGGCAGAATTAAGACTGCATTCCTTGTGCTTTTGCATTACACATAGGCCTATATTGCTTTCCTGGTTCTAAATTTAAAGGGACTCGTATTTCCCCCCGAGTCTTCTCACTTCATCTCTGTGAATAGATGCTGTGAAATATTTAACAGGATTAAGCTGGTTAATAAATAACCGTTGGTGTTGTTTTGACTGGTCACTGATGATGCCTGGTACATTTCCTCCGTACTTTGTTTCCTGATGTCCATTTCTCTCCCACAGTTCGTGACTTGGGTTTCACTCTGGATTCAGCCCTTTCTTTCTCGGACCATGTCAACCGTGTCTCACGTACATGTCTCTACCACCTACGCCAGCTGCGAACTATTCGCCATTCACTCTCTCCGCAAGCTGTTAAGGCGCTTGTTCATGCCCTGATCTGCTCTAGGGTTGACTTTGGGAACTCTGCTTACGCCGGTCTCTCCTCACTCAACCTTTCAAAACTTCAGACAATTCTAAATGCTGCTGCTCGCCTAATTGTCGGTCTTCCCAAGTTCTCTCATATTTCTGTCTTTATTCGGGACACTCTCCACTGGCTTCCTGTACCACAGCGCATTGAGTTTAAGATTCTGACACTCATGCGCAATTCTCTTCTTGGGGTAGCTCCCTCTTACCTCCGTTCTCTCTGCATCCCGGTCTCCTCTCTCCCCGGCCGCTCTGCCCTTCGCTCGGCAGCCAGCGGCCTCCTTGTCGTGCCTCGCATGCGTGGAGCCACTGCCCAGTCCAGAAGCTTTGCTTATGCTGGCCCATCCTACTGGAACCGTCTTCCTCACAAACTTCGTCTTGAGCTTCTTAGTCTCTCTCTCCCTTTGTTTAGGAAACGCCTGAAGACTATGCTATTCGTTAGCGGCAGTGCTAACTAGGGTCGGGAGCGCTACTGAATCTGTGAGCGGCGCTATATAAATGTTCAATTACAATTACAATTACATTTAATAATAATAATAAATTTCGTTTATTCAACAATCCGGTTGACAGACCGCGATCGGGTACAGTGTACACTGTACAATTATGCATTTGAAACAATTTGCAGGAACTCAGTTTACAGAATACTTAGGCCTAAATCTTAACTACTAACAGTATCCATAATTATGCTGGGGCATCAGAAACAAAAGTTGGCCTATGAGGAGCAGGTTGCCATATGCACATGATATCATAAGAACTTCTGAAGTTACTAGTACTTTCATCGACTGAAGTTGCACTTCTACCTGCCAACGCTCCACACACTAGTGGGGCACGGTGTAGTGGGTAATATGTTCATTGTCTTACAGCTGGAGTGTTTCAGGTTTGAATCCACCTCAAGCTGCCTCGTAAGGGACCTTGAGCAAGCCCTTCACTCGCAATTGCTCATGCGCTTCGGCATGAAACGATTCAGTGTCTGCGACTCTGCGCTGTAGTCGGGAGTGCTTCTGAGTAGTAATCTTGAAGGGTGCTATAACAAGTGCACATACATACATACATACATACATACATACATACATACATACATACATACATACATACATACATACATACATACATACATACATACATACATACATACATACATACATACATACATACATACATACATACATACATGCATACATACATATAGTCATATATATACATACATACATACATACATACATACATACATACATACATACATAGTACAGAGTATACATAAATACATTCATACATACATCATACATGCATACATGCATACATACATACATACATACATACATACATACATACATACATACATACATACATACATACATGCATACATACATACATACATACATACATACATACATACATACATACATACATACATACATACATACATACATACATACATACATACATACATACATACATACATACATAGCCTACATACATAGCCTACATACATACATACATAGCCTACATACATACATACATTCTAGGCGGAATAGACCTGTGCTCAGAATATTGTGAAAGCATAATGGTCGCTCTATACACACTTAATCCTCGTTGCGCACGGCCTCCTATCGGGTACACTAACCTTAGAGGCTTAGAGGAGTAATGAGAAAACGCATAATCTACTATCAGCTACTCTGAGCTGTGCACATTATACCAAAGACATCTACAAAACATGATCCGCGCACTAGAAATAGAGTCAGCGCTTAAACTAGTGTAAAAAATTCAAACTACACTAAATTCATGTTCACTAGTGCTGTAATATGTCGAACAAATTTTTTCGAGGGTAATGGCCTCTGTTGTCATAGACCCTCGTCAATTCAGGATCATCCTCCCTCCTAGTGTAAAAAAGGAAGTGCCTGGACGCTCCTTAGCTTTGCAGTAGATCTACATGTATGTGCTGGCGAAATAGGCTAAGTGGCAGGACGGCGTTCAGATTTGAAAATAAGTGCACCGTGTGCACGGACCGTGACGGACGCCGTCCATGACCGTCCACCGACAATTTAAACCCTGAATAGAGTCAATATAAACAAATCCACATAAGCTTACATCGGCGACCGCGCATTCTCGGAGGCTAATGGTCCTAGATGTTGGAACGGTCTAATACATGTACGGACATCAGATCGGCCCTTCTCAATGGACTCATTAAAATCAAAGCTTAAATCTTGTCCGTTTGCTAAGGCTTAGGCTTATCCCGTATAGTCATTCGTTTGTGAGGCGCCCTTGCTGAGGTAGCCTATGGCAGCTGTACGGCACCATGTAGGCCTATACAAATTATCGCGTTTTATTATTGTGATAGGCCTACTAAAAAACCGCGAATAAACTAGTGTCTTCGCGCTCGCGAATAAACAAGTGCCCTTCGCGCTCGTGAATAAACTAGTGCCCATCGCGCTCGTCAATAAACTGGTGCCCTTCACGCTCGTGAATAAACTTGTGCCCTTCGCACTCGTGAATAGACTAATGCCCTTCGCGCTCGTGAATAAACTAGTGCCCTTCGCGCTCGTGAATAAACTAGTGCCCATCGTGCTCGTGAATAAACTAGTGCCCTTCGCGCCCGGGAATAAACCAGTGCCCATCGCGCTCGTTAATAAACTGGCGCCCTTGGCGCTCGTCAATAAACTAGTGCCCTTCGCGCTCGTGAATAAACTAGTGCCCTTCGCGCTCGTGGATAAACTAGTGCCCTTCGCGCTCATCAATAAACAGGTGCCCTTTGCGCTCGTGGATAAACTAGGGCCCTTTGCGCTCGTGAGTAAACTAGTGCCCTTCGCGCTCATCAATAAACAGGTGCCCTTTGCGCTCGTGGATAAACTAGGGCCCTTCGCGCTCGTGAATAAACTAATGCCCTTCGTGCTCGTGAATAAACTAGTGCTTTTCGCGCTCGTGAACAAAAGCGTTGGTAACAACATTATGCCCGGTCCATTAAAGTTGTCAATTAGTGGGCGATGATGAAAGCGATATGTGATTGGCTATTATATTTATATATGGGCGGAGTTTAGATGACCTAGAAAGTCCCCACCAATCATAACGCTTGACAAATTCTTTACTCTTGTTGACTTTCCGTAAAGTCAGATGATTGTGACCTAGATACAGGTGGGTCGAATATTCGCGGCTTAAAATTTGTTGTAGTTTTCCTTCGTTTTCTAAGTTAACTTCCATGTAATTTAAAAAATACTACTGTGCGTTAAATTTTGTTCTTACATCCTTGATTTGGATTTAATTAATTCTGATTGACCGTCAAGTGTGACTTTTTTTTGAAGTTGCCGACGTGGAGCGGGCAGTCAGCTCCGGTTAGGCCAGATCAAGCTAGTGAGAGCTGATCTCGTGATTTTATTGTCGGCAGAGACCAGTGCAGCTTGTTGTTTGCAGTCGAATAATAGTAGGTAAAATACAAGTGCTGGCTTTTTGAGTCACTCTAGGACAAGAAGATCTGCCTTTTCACTGGTTTATATCTGAATTTCAGCTGTTTAAGGTGCCTTTAAGAAACCGTCAATGTCGAAGTAAGTGATTATGATTCCGCTGAAGCTGGATTTAGGATGTAATTGCTAGTGACAAATTAGGAAGTCATGATGCTGTTGAACTATTGGCAAAAAGACTGTTCAAAATTACATGAACAGGCTGATGCCGGGCACGTAATATTACAATTAAAAGTAGACAATTATTTGCAGATGGAATCTGAAATTTAAGTAGGCGCTACTCTATCTTAAATGTGGCTAAAGTCAGACCTGGTCAAGCCCTGTATTCTTTCAGGACTAGGGCTTAATACACGATCTGTCCCCTAAGTTACTCTTTGTCACATTCTATAGAACTTAAAACTGTTCTTGAATATACTGGATTCGGGAGCACCTCTGAGTTGTTTCCTTTGATGGCTGCTACATAAGTACTTAAGTGAATGAATGAACAGGTTCACCAACGTCAATGATGAATTTTCTGTTGGAGTTTTTTTGTGTTTGACGGCACTACAGAGACAGTGCTCAGCTGTCCGATATATGTGAATAAAACTATTTTCCTTCTGCTTTTCAGGGCCGAGATGTCGGAATCTGTGGAGGTGGATATGATAGAGCTGGATGCTCAGGGTCGAAAGCTTCAGGAAGTCCTGGAGTTTTGGCTCATCGCTGCTCCTGGTAATCCCACCGTCCAGAATACATTCGACGCCCTCCAGACGTTCGTTGGAAAGAGTGGAAACAACATTGGCAGCGTCTATAAATTTCCCATTCCTGATCTTAAGGTTTTTATTCACATTTCTTGTGCTTAAGTTCTTGATTTGTTTTTATTCGCATTTCTTGTGCTTAACTTGATTTGTTTTTAGTCACATATCTTGTGCTTAACTTGATTTGTTTTTTTTTCACATTTCGTGTACTTAACTTGATTTGTTTTTATTCACATTTCTTGTGCTTAACTTGATTTAAGAAAGTAAATAAGTAAGTATTTTCTTTATTACTCCACTTGTAGACATACAGAACGACATGAATCATCATTATAATGCATCAAGGTAATAATTTTGGTAATAAAAGGTGCAAATTAAATCACAATGTTGAATGAATTTACTAAAATATTAACGTGAAATAAGCCTCTGTTCAGCATTCTGGTAATAAACCCCTTCACAATCAATGAATCACAGTGTGGTATTGCTAGATTATGTAAGCAAGACCTAAGGGAATAAATATATATCCAGTTACTCATTCTTGTGGGAGAAGATCACCGAACTTGCCAACACAGCTGATGCAAAACTCCTCTTCTCCATTTTACACAACCCCAAGCATGTTCTTCACCAACTCCTACCTCCACTCCGACCGCCTCCTCTCATCAGTTAAAACCCAGAGCTCACAACCATATTCTCCCACCAAAGGATAACTCTCAATTTATTCCACGATCATTATATAAAAATATTTACTAGATTATTTTAAAACTATCGAACTGAAATTTAATTATTCATTATCACTCTTGTTAACATTTCTGCGTTATTGTCAGATTGTTTTTCTTAATAAAACGAATATACTATCATGGAGGACATGCCCTGGGTCACAGATTACTCCCTTCGAATTTGTTGCTCAGTCATTGTGTGTAAACCTAACAGTAGTTATTGACAATGGACTTGTTATTTAAAGGTCCATTCACAGTCTGGCTGATGAGTAAATTTATACAAAGTGCAAATTGCTCGCAATTTAATGATTCACAGTTTTTACTAGGTTTACTAAAGCCTTTTGCTTTGCTTTTACTGGACATTTTTACCAAGTATTTATATCTGCTTTTCAGGGGGGTTAGGAGGCGGATAAGTTGCATGGTTTGGAAATGAGCTTTAAATTCTGCATGCCCTTAAAGTCCTTTGAAAGGTTTCTTCAGAATTAATCCTTACTGATTCCTGTGTATTGTGTATTCCATGAGCGTTCATCTTTGATGTCTAGGTTGGCACACTTGACACGCTGGTGGCTTTGGCAGAAGAGTTGGGAAAACTGGATGCCTATGTTGAGAGGTATATCACATGTGAATTGTAACGATAAATTCTACTGGAATGTGTGAGTGATATTATCTTTGCGAGTCACAAGTCTCCCTGGTCACAGGGGGCAGGTATCCTTGCTGCTCCGTGTGCGATTGGAACTGTGAAGCCAATTGTCAAGTTCTGTCCAGAATTTCTCCTTTACATGCTGTTTTATCAGAACAATGTTTTATGGCGTCATTGTTCTCCATCACATGATGCAGTATGTTGTTGATTTAAAGATGAAGTTGCATAGTATACAAAGGCATGTAGTCAGACCAGAATTTGCATCACATCAATTGATGTGTGTTTTGATGTGTTTTTGTAAATTGTTTCATTGTATTATTAGAATTATCTGAAGTTGTGTTGATGAATTCCGTGACATTGATTCTGTGAAGTTTTTATTGTAGGCAAAAATTATTTCTGTGTGAATGAAAAATTTGCATTAAAAAATTGAATTGTGAGATTTGTGTTAAGATTTCAACACAAGTAGGCTATATGAATAGTTGCTGGTGAGACTGGTAGTCTGGTACAAGTGACAGTTAGCAAATGATGTCTTGCATTGGTTTGACTGTCTTTCGTACGTTTTAGCATCACTCGAAAGATCGCTCAATACTTTGGTGAAGTTCTCGAGGATCAGAAGGATAAACTGAAGGAACTGTTGCTCGTTCACAGAGGTTAGAGAGTAAAGATTGAATACAGTTGACAGCAATAAACAATTGATTTGATTGGTTATTGAGTTGATTTGAGTCATGTGTGGATTATATTTATATTCTATTGCATTCTGTTGAAACATTTACGGTATAGTAGCTGTACTGATAGGCAATCTTAGTTCAATGGGGATTTTGTGCCCAGCGTAAAGTGGTTGCTTTTGTAATACAAGACCTGTGCTATGATATAAGCATTTTGACGCACAGACAAGCAAGCATGCGCTCACTCAAGAGTCTATTATTATTTTTTATATATTATTATTGACTTTTATATAGTGTACCTCCAAGGTAATCTACCCAGAAGCGCTCCCAGTTCAACAACGATTAAATAAGGCATTTTTTAAGCGAGAAAGGAACATAGTGGTGTGACTTCTAGACAATGTGACATTCCTCTTTAAAAGTCTACAGATTTATATAATGCAGTTTGGGACATGTATCACAAATATTGTTCACCCGCTTACAAAGCAAACTTGTATTCAGGCAATTCTCATTTTCTGTGTATGTATTGATGATCGTCTTGATACCTTCTTTGTCTTTAGAACCTCTGTCTCATGCAGTCACAAGATTCCAGTGGGATAATGCCAAATATCCGATAAAGAATGCACTCCGAAGTATTACAGACAGCGTTGCAAAAGTAAGGACAGATTTTATTTTCATAATATGCGTTTAACTTCACAAGCAAATCCTGCTGTTCGAGTAAACTACATTTTTTGTGGTTTCTTCTTTTCTTGGTTTTTTAATTCTGTCTTTTGGTATTTTTCGTAATTTTATCTAGTATTTCAATATAAATTCTTTGATTCTTTTGTAGTCTCTATAATGACTTTTTTTTTAACTGCCTTCATGCAGTTCAGTTTGTGGTCCAAAAATTGCGTGCCTCCCCTTAAAATGTTCTAATTTAATTGTCGCATTCTGGTTCTTCCCCAATTCAGTGGTGCTGTTTGTATTTTTAATTACTGTACGTTTCAGAACGTGACACAAATAGATGGAGATCTGAAGATGAAGTCGCAGGCATACAACGCACTCAAATCCAACATTCAGAACATTGAGAGAAAGTCAACGTAAGTTTAGCCAAAAGTCCTTTTTGTCAGGAAGAACAAAATGCAGAAACTTTTGTCTTGTGAATCAGTCTTTCAGGCATGAAAGTATTTAAAGACTTTACGGGTTCAACCCCCATACAATAGTTTAATTTTTTTAACTGACCATATTCAATGAAAACCCCAAGTACTTGAAACCTCAAAATTATTTCCTCGTTGCACCATTTCATTTTCCAGCTCCTAAAATAAAAGGCCTGGTCACAGGAACCATCTTGGGTCACAGGCTTCGTCTCTGTGACCCAAGATGGTTCCTGCGACCAAGTTGTTTCCTGTGACCAAGATGGTTCCTGTGACCTAGATGGTTATGCTTTTCATGGTCCAGCCGATGCATCTGGACCTTCAAAGGTCGGGCAGGTATCGTATACAGGCAGATTTCTACTGTATTATGATCTTTTAACTTTCAGTAGCTGAGAAGAGTAGAGTCCTGCGAAAACCATACTGGAAGCAGAATTTCAATATGTTAATGTATGTAGTGCATTTTTTAGTGCACATCTCTTGATGTTTTGTGCATCTACTTGTTTTACATGAGAAATATCTATGTTTATTTGTTGTGTTTCCTGATGCTAGTGGAAGTCTTGTGACACGAAATCTGACGGAGATTGTAAAGAAGGAAGACGTTGTACAGGAATCAGAATATCTTGTCACGCTGATTGTCGTTGTTCCAAGGTTTGTGCTCAGTGGTTATTAATTTTTAATTCATTTATTATGTACACAAAAATTGTAGTTTCAACCCCTTCCCCATATGTACGAGTAAGCTCCTCTACCCTCTCCTACAAAATTTATTAGCTAAGGTAATCCTTAACACATTTATTTTATCGTGGGCTTTTAAAAATTTTTATTCAGCATCATATTTGCTAATAATTAGTTATTGTAATTTCCTTCTACTCAGAGGTGCTCTCGACCCCCAGTATGGCTAAAAAGAACAGTTTAACGATAAAGTAGAATGCGTCAGAATGAACCATTCGTTTTCAATGCAGTGGATTGTAACTTAGGTTTCATTGAATTTCACTTATGTGTTGGTGTGTACTGTCTTTCCAGCGCATCTCAGAAGGACTGGTTTGCAAAGTATGAACGTTTGAGCGACATGGTCGTACCTCGAAGTTCAAGGTACGAATACCTTTTGTTATAGCAATGTCTACCGAAACATGAATATTGATACGTATATTTGTTTAATGAGCAAAACCAGGCTGACAAGTCGTAACCTAGTACATGAAGTAAATACTGGTGAAACGAATATTGATGAAACGAATGCTGATAAATAATTTTATTGGAAGATGCTGCGATAATTTCAGCAAAACTGATCACATGAAGAGCTGAATTTTTTAGATATTAGGTTTAATTTCAAGTTGCCGTCTTCATTTTATACAATTCTCCATTGTCTTCACGCTGCAAATATCGGAGATAGTTCACTGTAGTAATATCATCTGAATAAGATAATTTTTAATATCTGCTAAATAATTTTCATAATCAGACGTTTATTTTCTTTTTTTCCAGTGTGATATTTGAAGACAATGAATGTGCGCTGGTTACTGCAACCGTCTTTACAAAAGTGGTCGACGAATTTAAGCTTCATTGCAGAGATAATAAGTAAGTATGACGATGATGGTGCATGGCTGGATGGCTGAGTATCGTGAAGTCGGGTTTCATAAGATTATCACTTTCTTATTACTTTTCCATGTTATCTATACTGTGTTGTTTTTAAACATTTTTAAAGCACCAGTAGTAGAGTGAACCATTCAGAAATGCTCCCAGTGCTGAAGGCCGCATGAGAAGAAGTAGGTTTTGAGACAGAATCGTGGAGCAAACAGAAGGAGAAAGCGTGTTACAAACAGATGGACCAGTAGTTGCTGACTAATTGATTTTATTGTTACCAGTCTCATCTTTAACCCTGTCTTTTCCAGTTGGTGATTGAGCGAGTTGAATTCTGGGAAGGCTTCCATGGCATTTTAAATCTGTTTATGAACACAAGTTCATTTTTCACGATAAGTTGTTTACACTGAAATACTTTTTGTCTTTGTGAAGGTTTGTTGTGCGAGATTTTTCATACAATGAGGCTGACGTGCAAAATGGCAAGACAGAACTGACGAGATTGCTTACCGAAAAGAAGAAACAGTTTGTAAGCAGACGTTTTTTTAACTTCCTATATTAATTGGAAGTGACTGCTATGTGATGTCAGATTTCACTTGTTGCATGCATTAGAGTTCTCAATACTATAATGTATTAAAGAGAGATTTACCGGGTAGCTGTTTTATATATTTTTTTATTTGTATCGTAAGTTTCTAATTTTTCCTCTGAATTTTTCACCATTGATTAGATATTTGAAGATTTCATTGAGAGCATACAGGTATTTCTACGAGTTTTCACTGTAAATTCAGTTTTCATATAAGCATATGGTTTCACTGTGAATCAATGTTTCCAATATTTGCAAAATATTTTTTTATGGTATGTTGTTGAGGTTTTTCTACACATATTTTCAAAATTTTGTAGCTCCTTTTTTATTAACGCAGACATGCATATAGGGAAGTTTTCTCACATCTTTGAATGGTTTGGGTTTAATTTTATGTGTTTTCTGTTGACTGATTTCTTTTAGACTCTGATCGTCCGATGGCTAAAAGTCAACTTCAGCGAGACGTTCAGTTCATGGCTGCACGTGAAGGCACTGAGAACATACGTGGAATCAGTCCTCAGGTGATGATGCCTTTAAGGACAGAGTCGAGAAACGATTTCGGGGAGGGTTAATTTTTGAGGGGCTTTCCAGTGGACATTGGTTTTCCATCAGAGCACACCGCTCAATGTAGGAGTTATTGCCTATGTTGGCCACTCTAATTGGAATAGTCTTCTGAAGAAATTAATGCTTCAGCTCCTCAACCTTTCAGTTTCCCAAATTCTGGAAACGGTCTGAAGTATTAATTACCAACAATATTGACTTGGACCAGGAGGAGCACCTCTTTATCATTGATCAACGCTTTTAATTTTTATAAAGTTCAATTAAAATTACATGATTGGCTGATGATGATTATGCCTTGCTATTCAACCACTCGCATGTCATGACCCTGCCTGCAGCTGTTGTCTATGCACATGCAGCTCCATAACCAGAAAGTGTCTACGTGACCATTTATTGACTAGTAACCATATATTGACTGTAACCATGTATTGACTGTAACCATGTATTGACTGTAACCATGTATTGACTGTAACCATTTATTGACTGTAACCATGTATTGACTGTAACCATTTATTGACTAGTAACCATATATTGACTGTAACCATGTATTGACTGTAACCATGTATTGACTGTAACCATTTATTGACTGTAACCATGTATTGACTGTAACCATTTATTGACTAGTAACCATATATTGACTGTAACCATGTATTGACTGTAACCATGTATTGACTGTAACCATTTATTGACTGTAACCATGTATTGACTGTAACCATTTATTGACTGTAACCATGTATTGATTGGCATATCAACGGTTGTTGTATGTAGGTTTGGTCTGCCTGTGAACTTCCAAGCAATGGTTCTCGCTCCACCAAGGAAATCACAGAAGAGACTGAGAGAGTTGCTCAACCAACACTACAGCTATCTGGAATCTGGAGTCACCAAGAACTCTAAAGCTGATGTGAGCATCATTAATAGGTTCTCTTGCGTATAGTTGGTTCTTATCAGTGCTTAAAGTGTGAAAGATATGAATATTGACATGTCAAGAGCAATGGATCTCATCAGAAACAGATAAATTTGGACAAGTCATGTAGGAGCCTCATCGTCGTCACTCGACTGACGGAAGAGAATAAAGAAGAAAGTGTGGAAATATAAGTGCCTGGACACACCTTTTCAAAAGTAGTGCCTGGACGCCCGCCCCTTACCTGTCCAGACTGTGCTTGCCAACAAGTGGCAGGACGGCATTCAGATTTAAAAATAAGTGCATGGACGCCGTCCATGACCGTCCAGCCACTCTTTAAGCCCTGTTTTTTTATGAGAAAATAGCAACAAATTACGATTGTTATGCGTTTTGTTGCTAAGTTGTACAAGCAGTGATTGTCCAATGTTGTCAGTGTGGAATGACTTTCATTTTCATTGACCAATATGTTGCAGATGCCGTTGATTTTTTTATTAACTATTCTTTTGTATTGACCAGTATGTTGCAGAATGCAGATCTATGCTGTTAATATTGTGATTAACTATTCTGTTGTATCATTGACTTACATGTTGGTGATGTTGCTTTTGTTTCTTACTTTCAAGATGGTTGACATTCCTGGCATCAGTATGTCCATGACCGACTATTTCCCGTATGTCTTTTTCAAAGTCGGGGTCGACATGGTGGAACAAGTCAGGATCTAAAGAACTTCTGAAAATTGTCCTAAATGATAGGTCTATTTTTTTTATAGAATCACACACCTTTTTAAACAAAGACCAGAAACAATACATAATGGTTTAAACATTTTACAGTTGATCACCCGATTGTTGTATATAACTGATGAAGATAATGAGCCGTTAAATATTTTATTGTTAAGAATGATGGATTTTAAAGGATGGAAATTAAGTTGAATATTTTAAAATGTTGAATAAGTGTTCGAATAGATATTATTTTTACTGTAGATCAGCACAAATGCAATCACCATTTTACTGTAGTATAGTTGAAGCATGGGCCGTTCGTTGGGTACTCCATGGTACGTAAAATGTGTATTGCAGTATATACATGTATTACATAGACTTAGTAAGAGACTTTTGAACCAACTCTCTTGTCTTGTGTTGTTTTTGATCGATTATAATTATTAACTGGTAAAATATGAGATTTTATTCAATGTTCTAATCTCCCACTGGGTTGGGCTGATTAATTTGCAGAAATTATACTTATTCGCATAATTTGAGGTAGCCTACATGTTTAAGTCTGCTGCTGTCGTTTTGAACAACACATCAATTAATTATTGTGTCAAATATGTCCATTTAATAAACTGAAATCTTTTATTGAAGTGTATATACCTGCGAAATTTCCTATGCAAGGAAAATCGATTCTGTAAGCAGATTTTGAGCCCCTAGACCAAAATGGCAGCAACGAATATACAGAATGCAGAAATTTATGTAGGTCCTATAGTGAATTGCAAAACCGTGAGATTGATTTAAACGAGATAAATTTTTAAATAGGGAACCAGAGTTGACATCAGACAAGTTTTTTTACCAGGGCATAGCCAGATCAGTTACACAAGTTAATGAGCACAAATTCTGTGTGTCCTAAATACACTGTCAACATAGCATAAATCAGTTACACAAGTTAATGAGCACAAATTCTGTGTGTCCTAAATACACTGTCAACATAGCATAAATTCTGACAGAGAATTCTGGCAGAGCAACGACCAGGGCAAAGTTTTGTTAACAGGCTGTTTGACCCGGTGCAGAGCCGCCGTCGCTGCATTTGCTGAACTGTTATTACAAGGCAGGACGCGGTAAACATGTTTATATAAATAGGCTATAATAATTATGGTGTCTGTAGGCTAATACAGATGGGTTAATACAGATGGGTTCCGGAGGGGGGAGGGCGAAGAAGAGGCAGACCAAGAAACACCTGGAGACGTACATTTAAGGAAGATCTGGAGAAGATGGGACTGGGTTGGGACGAGGCGGAGGAGGTAGCTGGTGACCGTATGGAGTGGCGAAGACTTGTTGACCAATGCTCCGATCGGAACAGGAGGAACTAGGCTAAGTCTAAGTAACACAGGAAAGTAAAGTAAAATTACAGCGTCTCGTGTGAAAATGTAGGGTATACAGACATGGCCGGATTAAGGCATGTTCGGCCGAGCAGGGCCCCACAATTTAGGGGGCCACACACATGCGAGAAAAAATTTTTAGGGGAAAATTTGTATATTATGACGAGATTTTGACCAAACGACTAAAAGCTAGAGGTCATCAGATTTTTGGATGGAAGATGCCCCAAAAATTTCCGTACAGGGCCCCCACATTTCTTAAACCGGCCCTGGCTGTCATGTCCAGCTATAATCAATCACTAGACATTTATGCATGTTGCATAACATGTTAGGCTTACTACTCTGTTACAAATGTGAGTATAATTATATGACCTCCAACTGGACAGACAGCAACGCGCATAGCTAGGCTAGGTTACCCGCGTCCCTTCAGCTAATTAAATCCACATGCGTGCACGCCGCACATGGCCTAGTTCATAGGGGTCACACATCAACCAAGCTATTACAGATAACGGTACCGTGCAATAACATTGGTGGCCGAATGTAGGTCACACGAAAGCTCAGCAACATGGCCTATGCATATGCATGCACTCTCATAATGTTGAAACGTTAAAATTCATTGCTAATCAAAGAAAGATAGACACGAAGTCCATAAATTCGAATAAAATCCAAGGCCTATTTTTGAAAATTTCGCGTACACTTTAGGCCTATCGGCGTCTGGCGTACCGCAGAGGAACATGTACCACAGTTTGAGAACCCATGCTATAATTATAGTACGATATCCGTGGAGGATCCACACTTAGTAACACAAACCATCAATCGAAGGTCGCTTCAAGATAATAATATCGTAGTCAAAGCACAGTTCAAAATAAAGGAAGAGTCACGATACTATAGTCGTAGCGCTATAAAACAGCAGCAAAAGGCGCTTGTCTTAGAAACGCGTCCAAATGAGCCGACCAAGGACACGCCATCCCGCCCATCCGCTTACGAGATTATTATTGAGAGATGGAGTCATGATGAGCCAATGATAGAACGCGAATTTTTGTAACATAATTATTCATTTAACTTTTTAGTTTCTTCGTTAAAACCGTCTTAGCAGGTACGGACTTTCAGATTCTTGATTGTGCTACAACTTCTGCTACGCGAAAACTCAGAACGTTACCGATCTGTATTATATAAAGTTTTTAAAACTTCGTCATGCCCGACACTTATTGCCTTAAACTTCTTCGTCGTCAGTTTAGCTTATGCAATTGTTTTGAGACTGTCAATAAATTTTTCATTTTGCCCCAGTTACTTGTAATTGCATTTATGGTTGGAAGCATAGCGGAACAGTGTTAGAATTGTAATTAGCCGAATTTTTGGGCTGGCTATGGCCAAGATTTACCGATAACTAGGTGATGACCATTATAACCACGGAGATTAAAAATTTATTTTCATTCAATGGGGTTCCTTCATGTATTGCTAATGACGTTTCATTTAAGCGTAATACTAGGACAGTTTGGTGAAGTGTTGTAAAAGGTTAATAACTTGTGATGATTCAACATCAGTACATTTTGCAGCCTCCTATCGTAAGTTACTGATAATTTGGAGGTCGTAGTTGGCTCGAATAGCCACCTTTTCCATAGATGACCACCAATCATAATAAAGATATCGGTGTTGCTCAACCTAGCAGGGAGTTCTGGCCTTGATTATTCCAGTTGATGGCTTACAGCCTTACATGATCGAGATTAGGGTCGACCTACATGTACACTAACATTTATATGTGTAACAAATTGTGCCTGTGTCAACTTATCTCTATGAGTAAGCAAATATTGATTCATCGATTGATTGCCTAACTGGACTTTTTGGTCTTGTCAGCTTTGTTTCCCAAGAGCACATCATGATAATACTATGTACATGTACTTAAATATTACCCGATCAACTCATTGTTGTTGAAATATGTGAATTAAAAGTTATCTATTAGTTGTTTCATGCGTTGAGTTTTGTTATTTGAAGCACAGGTGGAATGGCAGATAAGAAGAAGTTGTCTGATCGTTTCACAGACCATTCATCGTCGAATGGCCAAGCAGCGGTCCAAACAACGGCTCATGACTGGGAATCGTACAAGAACCTTTATAAGGATTTCTTTGACGATGGCACAACTACTTTTTTCTGGTAAAAACAACAATAATAATAATAATTTTCATTTAATTTTCAAACTGACACACAGCAGAATAATTGCAATTCATAGTATGATGGTGATCACAAGTTTGTAAGTTATTACAGGAGTTGAGTTTAACCCTTTAATGCCAGAGGGTATAGGATTTCCCATACATTTTACTACCTTCTCGGCATTAAAGGGTTAAGTGTCGACCTGCCCATCATGTCCTGCTACTCATTTTATCGACGCTGCCGATTGGAAGGTTGAGTGAACCTTTGGGAGGGTTGCGGTAAGCAATCCTACGTCCGTGCGCTCTTCTTGCCAGAATTCTTGACATTAGAAACTGATTAAAATTGTGAATGTACACATTATCAAAACCATTAATAATTTGCTCAGCAAGCTTAAAAATGGTTGAGGACCCATGACTGCCCTGCTTAAGGGCCCGAAATTTCTGTCGGCGTGCATGCAGCCCGACTAAGGAAGACAGTGTGAGTGACTTATAAAACCCGATTGGGTTGATCAGGAGCAATGAACACATATCTCTATTGGTTGAGCGTTCCAGAGTGTGGGGCCGAGCAAAGCACTCAAATCTGTGCATCAGCCACACAGTTATGGTGCTGAGCAATAGGACAACCCTCCTTTGAGCAGTTACCCCCTAGTACATGTGTTGAACCTGCGCCTCCCTATGTTGAGACCACAACCTACTCCACGAGGGTGAGAGTGCACGATCAAATTATCCATAGGGGCAAACAACCTAACAAGGGAATCAATTTGAGCAAGGATGCCTTATCTTATTTAAATAGCATGTGGATCAAAGTGCAGTGTAAATAGTTGTTTATCGTAGGAACATAATTATATTTGATTTAGGACTGTGTGTGTTAATCTAAAATATTTGACTTTGATCGGCTCTGTAGATGATGTAGGCCTACGTTTAGATGATGTAGGCCTACGTTTAGATGATGTAGGCCTACGTTTAGATGATGTAGGCCTACGTTTAGATGATGCAGGCCTACGTTTAGATGATGTAGGCCTACGTTTGGATGATGTAGGCCTACGTTTAGATGATGTAGGCCTACGTTTAGATGATGTAGACCTACGTTTATCAACATGTCTGTACACAGAAAATGCAGATCTATAGCAATTGCTCAATTAAAAAATATTCTTGTATTATCTTATAATTGTGAATGAAGGGCTTGCTTATGGTTTAATAATTAAACTATTAGAGGATATCCTCGGTGTTTACCAATCAACCTATCTATCTGATTTAAATGTCTTGTAACAAAATTTCAGTATAACAATTAAATATTTAGTCATAATAAAAGCTATTCTTACTAACCGTACTTGCTGTGTTTCGCTAGGGGACTTAAGCATGAGCTTTAGAATGATACGAGTTGTAGGTCCTTCTGTCTGTCTGGAATGGTCTCCTGTTGGAGATACGCCTGTGACCTAGTGTTGACTCATCGGTGTTTACAGGCTCATCAAAACCTTTTTTGTATCACCATGGTTGGACTGGGAGCACCTCTGATGTGACTTTTTGAAGGAACGCTATATGAATTCTTGAAATGAATGAATGAAAGTGAAACGTATTTTTGTGAATTTTTTCCAGGCGTGCGCATCGACTGACGGCTCTTGTGATATTTTCTTTGGTGCTAGTGTATGTTGCGCTCTGGGAAGATGTGACAAATGATCCGGATTTCAACACAAAGAGGTTTGTGTGTGTGTGTTTAGAATATTGTGTAAATAGCTTTTAAATTATTTTTTGGGGAACTTGCACCATATTTTGTTCGTTTCTAAACACATTTCTTGTCTGATTGAAAAGTTAGACGCGGCTGGTCTGGGAACAGTTTATTTTTTTCTTTGCCACTTTAATGATTAGCATACATGTACTGTTTATTGTCTGTGTTGACGTTCCTTTCGTGCATAGCTCACTTTTTATTGTTTTGTTGTTGAGTGTCATTCTGATATGAGATTGGTTTTTCGGTTGACAGAGGAATCGTGGCTGTGATTTTGGCATTTGTTCTCTTCGGTGTGACGATTACGCCGGATGGTCCATTCCGAAGACCACATCCAGGTACGTTGATTACATCGGACCAATCAAACGCTGTCTCATAAATCTCTCGAATCTTTTTTCTTTTGCCGTGGCTGGGCTGGGAGTGCTTCTGAGTAGATTTTAAGAAGGCGCTATATAAATCAATAGAATTATTGTATTAATTAATGAAAAGTTACGACAGAGATTATCATTTTTTTCTTTCCATTGGTTCTGCTGTCTTCGTGTTTTTCACTCAGATTTTAGTTTCTTCAGTGCTTCCAAAATGGCTTTTTGAACTCCATTTTCTCACTTTTTGGACTAATGTTTTGCCTTGAATCCTTGATGATGAGTGTGAACTGAAAGTGATTGGGAAGCCATTGCAGACCATCCCCTCCTCTTTATATTTTTCGATTGTTTCTAGATATGTTCCTCAGAATCTATATCTTCTTTTTGGATATTTGCACTGAAAGCACTACTAAATGGTCACTGCTTTCAGCAGCGTTATATAAGCTTCAAATTACATTACGTTGCGTTAAAGGACTAAACAAGTTTGTCTTTATTTAAGATGGGTAAATTTAGGATTAGCCAAATTTGATTGGCACGATTAATTGCTATTACTGTGGTTAACCCTTTACTGCCAGCACAATTAAATGCTATTATTGTGGTTAACCCTTTACTGCCAGCACAATTAAATGCTATTACTGTGGTTAACCCTTTACTGCTAGCACAATTAAATGCTATTACTGTGATTAACCATTTACTACCCATAGTGTAGTGCATGGTATAAAAAAATGCTATACCCGCATTCGGTAAAGGGTTAATTGTGTTCTGCTGTTGTGTTTAGCTCTGTGGCGGTTGATGTTTGTGTTGAGCATCGTCTACGAACTTTTCCTCGTCTTTCTGCTCTTCCAGGTGAGAGGCGATTTGCATTTTTCCATTCTTACTTTGTTTGCAAGAAATGCCTTTTTTGAATTTGCAATGTATGTTTGAGATTTGCTTTTCATATTCAAACAATGTGTAAATTGGCATTGGCAACAGCATTTTGAGGAGTGGCTGTCACTGCCTAACAACGCCGTGTGATGTTGACCGTGGGGAACCACAGTTGGTTGAGCGTTTCACTTGCAATGTGACGAGCGTGGGTGTGAGTCTAACCATGTTACTGCATAAAGCAGTGCCATATGCTATCCTACAGTACGTTATGAAGGTCATAAGAATTGAGACTCGATTCCTTTCAGTTGGTGCTGCTGTTGTACCACTGCATGTCAAGTCTGTTGCCATGCTGTCCAAGATGCGGCCTGTAGTGATGATGTGGTGATGATGACCTAGATGATGATGAAGATGATAATGCAGATAATGGTGGTAATGATGATAATGCAGATGATGGTGGTGATGATGATGCAGGTGATGATGATGCAGGTGATGCAAATGATGAAGATAATGGTGATTATGATGATTATGGTGATGATGTAGATGATGATTATGCAGATAATGGTGGTGGTGATTATGATGTAGATGATGATTATGCAGATAATGGTGGTGGTGATTATGATGTAGATGATGATTATGCAGATAATGGTGGTGGTGATTATGATGTAGATGATGATTATGCAGATAATGGTGGTGGTGATTATGATGTAGATGATGATTATGCAGATAATGGTGGTGATTATGATGTAGATGATGATTATGCAGATAATGGTGGTGGTGATTATGATGTAGATGATGATTATGCAGATAATGGTGGTGGTGATTATGATGTAGATGATGATTATGCAGATAATGGTGGTGGTGATTATGATGTAGATGATGATTATGCAGATAATGGTGGTGGTGATTATGATGGTAATGATGATTATGCAGATAATGGTGGTGGTGATTATGATGGTAATGATGATTATGCAGATAATGGTGGTGGTGATTATGATGGTAATGATGATTATGCAGATAATGGTGGTGGTGATTATGATGTAGATGATGATTATGCAGATAATGGTGGTGGTGATTATGATGGTAATGATGATTATGCAGATAATGGTGGTGGTGATTATGATGTAGATGATGATTATGCAGATAATGGTGGTGGTGATTATGATGGTAATGATGATTATGCAGATAATGGTGGTGGTGATTATGATGGTAATGATGATTATGCAGATAATGGTGGTGGTGATTATGATGTAGATGATGATTATGCAGATAATGGTGGTGGTGATTATGATGGTAATGATGATTATGCAGATAATGGTGGTGGTGATTATGATGGTAATGATGATTATGCAGATAATGGTGGTGGTGATTATGATGGTAATGATGATTATGCAGATAATGGTGGTGGTGATTATGATGTAGATGATGATTATGCAGATAATGGTGGTGGTGATTATGATGGTAATGATGATTATGCAGATAATGGTGGTGGTGATTATGATGTAGATGATGATTATGCAGATAATGGTGGTGGTGATTATGATGTAGATGATGATTATGCAGATAATGGTGGTGGTGATTATGATGGTAATGATGATTATGCAGATAATGGTGGTGGTGATTATGATGTAGATGATGATTATGCAGATAATGGTGGTGGTGATTATGATGGTAATGAGGATTATGCAGATAATGGTGGTGGTGATTATGATGTAGATGATGATTATGCAGATAATGGTGGTGGTGATTATGATGTAGATGATGATTATGCAGATAATGGTGGTGGTGATTATGATGGTAATGATGATTATGCAGATAATGGTGGTGGTGATTATGATGGTAATGATGATTATGCAGATAATGGTGGTGGTGATTATGATGGTAATGATGATTATGCAGATAATGGTGGTGGTGATTATGATGTAGATGATGATTATGCAGATAATGGTGGTGGTGATTATGATGGTAATGAGGATTATGCAGATAATGGTGGTGGTGATTATGATGTAGATGATGATTATGCAGATAATGGTGGTGGTGATTATGATGTAGATGATGATTATGCAGATAATGGTGGTGGTGATTATGATGGTAATGATGATTATGCAGATAATGGTGGTGGTGATTATGATGTAGATGATGATTATGCAGATAATGGTGGTGGTGATTATGATGTAGATGATGATTATGCAGATAATGGTGGTGGTGATTATGATGGTAATGATGATTATGCAGATAATGGTGGTGGTGATTATGATGTAGATGATGATTATGCAGATAATGGTGGTGGTGATTATGATGTAGATGATGATTATGCAGATAATGGTGGTGGTGATTATGATGTAGATGATGATTATGCAGATAATGGTGGTGGTGATTATGATGGTAATGATGATTATGCAGATAATGGTGGTGGTGATTATGATGTAGATGATGATTATGCAGATAATGGTGGTGGTGATTATGATGGTAATGATGATTATGCAGATAATGGTGGTGGTGATGATGCAGGTGATGCAAATGATGAAGATAACGGTGATTATGATGATGCCGCAGATGATGGAGTTGGTGATGATAAAACATATGGTGATAATAACTTTCGATTCCATTAATTGTTTGTAGAACGTGGATGATGCGCGTCGGCTGCTGAAGCACGTTGACAGCCGACTTGGTGTGCCGCTCCCAGAGAAGGACTACGGCGGTAACTGTCGTCTGTATGATCCGGATAATCCAGACGATCCGTTCCACAACATCTGGGTAGGGGTTCAGTTCCTGGTCACCGCGTTTCCTCAGTGTCCGACCCCAGATGCCGGAACAGCCTTAACAACCTCCATCTCTGGGAGCGTCTGACTTAGTTGACTCCTTCAAAGCTGGACTTTAGACTTATTTCTTTCAAATTCTAGCTGGTTTGTTGTACAACAACAGCAACAACTTCTCCTTATTGGCTTTTCTCAAAACCAATTTTTTCTTTCATGGCCTTGCGCATGGGAAGTGCCTCTGAATGGTTCACCCTGTTACAGGTGTTTTGTAAATGTTTTAATACAATACAATGCAACAACAAAAATGCGTGGAATGAATGAAGAAATCTGATCTTTATCGACCTGTGTTTTGTTTTAATTTGTTTCAGGACAAAATGGATGGCTTTGTGTCTGTGCACTTTTTCGGATGGTGGCTTAAGGTGGGCAGTACCGTTACATTACACTGTATTGCATTTAATTACGATGATAAATCTGTACAATTTTATCAGTCTGTTTTATGAGCTTAACAGTTGTACTGTAAGATACCAACAATTCGATTTTTGAACATTTAAGGCGTTCGATCGCTGTCTACAAATGGTTCTGTTCTGTATGTGTCATTCAGTAAAACAATGGTATGCCTATGAAATGCTTTATTTGAAATGTTTCGCTTATGTTTCTACGCAGTGGCTAACTGCTTATTTTTATTTCAGTTGGAATAAACCAAATGGGCAGGTGTAGTTTGAGGCATGGCGTAGGCAACAGGTGCTTTTTGATCCCTAATGGTGTTGTACTGTTCTTTTTCTGCCCTTCAGATGGGTGGTATTTGGCATGTTGACATTTCAAGATTTGCATGGCTCTTTGAGGATCATAATATAACCAGACAGTCATGTTAGATTATTTTCATTCAATATTACTAAGTTCTGTTATTACTAACTGCAAGGTGATGTGGCAGCTGATTTGGCACTGATGACTATGTGTGTTCAAATTCATAGGCGTTATAAATTAGAGATAGATGTTGTAAATTAGTGATAGGCTTACTTTACCGTACATTACGTTGCTGGTTGTTTTGACGTTGTAGACTTTGATTCTTCGCGACTGGTGGCTGTGCATGGTGATCAGTATTATGTTCGAGGTGTTGGAGTACACCCTCGAACACCAGCTGCCCAACTTCAGTGAATGCTGGTGGGACCATGTATGATTCCAATGTCTATCGCTTGTAAAATAGTACTGTTGTTCTTTGTTTGTTTGTATGTGCACTTGTTATAGCGCCCTTTCAAGCTCTCTCTCTCTACTCAGAGGCGCTCCCGAATGCAGAGCGGACACTGCTTTGGAGTTTCACGCCGAAGCGCTGAACAATTGTGAGTGAAGGACTTGCCCAAGGTCCTTACGCGGTGAGGTGGTTTCGAACCTCGAACATTCCGGCTCCAAGGCAACGACGCCACCACTACCCAACGCGCCCCACTTCTGTGCGACGTAGTGTGCCACTCGCTGCCAATATTTATGGCCTACGTAGCATTACTTGCTGTCAGTTTCACCTGGATCGGGAGCACCTCTGAGTGGAAATCTTGAAGGGGCGCTATATAAATTCTGATTTATTGCTTTAAAATGTTAATCTTCTGTATTGGTGCATAGCAGGTGAAATTTATATTTTATTCATTGTTCAATGATTTGCTGGGATTTTTTATTTACGCTAGCATTTAACGACGTGAACTTCTTGGTCTTGTTTATCTTTATTCCTTAAGTGCTTGAAAACCATTATTGTTCGATTGGGGCTTTCTGTCGGTGCATCAACAGTGCCTCTGCTGGGTTTTGTTTGAAGATGCGCTATATAAATATGTGATTTTCATTACATTACATTATGTAGTTATTTGTAAAGTTCAAAGCTCTAAGAATTTAGTAGAATTTTGGTGTTTTCTTTTCTGTTTTTCAGTGGCTGATGGACGCTTTGATCTGTAACGGCGGCGGAATCTATTTGGGAATGAAAACGTTGAACTATCTATCGATGAAGCCTTATCACTGGAGAGGAATGTGGAACATTCCGTCGTACAGGTTAAGATTTTACTCGTTTGCCCCAAGAATATCCGCTGAAAACGGGCTTAAAATTTAAAAATGAACCGGTAAAGGGTTAAGAGTTAGGATTGGCTGACACTTATCTGCACACACATGTGACATTGACCTTATTAGGTCTGTTTGACAGTTTTTACATAGTTTAAGTTGTGGTTGATTTTACTGCTATTTGCACAATTGCTTTCCTCTTAATGGCTCATTCATGAAAAAATTTGATTTTCTCGTTCAATGACCTCTGCTATGGCGCCTGTATTTGTTGTGCATATAATTATTATTCTGTGGTTGCAGAGGAAAGATAACTCGCGTGCTGAAGCAGTTCACGCCTTACGTGTGGACGGACTTTAATTGGCGTCCAACGTCGAGTCTCAAGAGATGGCTATCGATGCTTTGTATCGTTGGAATGGTGAGAGATGATATACAATGCAATTTAATTATAATAATAATAATAACGATAATGATAATAATAATAATGTTGATAATAATTATGATAATGATAATAATAATTTATTTATTCAAACTGACAAGTGCAAAGTAATAATAAAAAATATTAGTAATATTACATGATGACAAGTTTTACAGAAGTCAGATTTTACTGTAAGGCAGCTTGCAAGGCGTTCGTATGTTGTACTGCTCATTTTGCAGAACTTTGTTCATAGGGAGTGTACAGTCGAGTCAATCTTGTGGAGCTAGCGAGCATTGAACCTACTTCCTTCTGATCTTTGAGTCAGCATCTTGCCATTTTACCATCTCTAGGCACAAGGCGGAGTGCAACAGGGAGCCCATTCCAGATTCCAGGGCCAGCCACCGAGAAAGAGCAAATTATGGATGTATTTGTGTTGTTTTTCGTTTGTTCTTAGTTCCTCATCGCCGAGCTGAACACTTTTACGTTGAAGTTCGTTCTATGGATTCCGCCGCCTCACTTCCTGTGCCTTGGCCGACTCATCTTCTTCCTCTTCTGGGGAGCGGTTTCGATGAGAGAAATCTTTCAGTTCCTTGATGATCCGTAAGGCAATTGATATGATTGTAATTGTAATTGAACATTTATAAAGCGCCGCTCACAGATTCAGTAGCGCTTCCTACCCAAGTCAGCGCTCTCTCTGGCAAATAGTATAGTCTTCAGGCGTTAACGGAACAGGTCAAGAGAGAGACCAAGGAGCTAAAGATGTAGCTGGTGGGGGAGGCGGTTCCAGCAATAAGGGCCAACATGGATGATGGCCTCACTGTTCTATTTACTTAACGTTAAAACTACATCTTTGTAAGAAAACTCATCTTGCATTTAGCTCTGAAGTCTTTGGGTTTGTTGCCATGGTTTGTTTTGTTTGTAAGTCTTACTTTCCCGTTAGCCTAAATCTTTGCGAGAAAGCTTAGATCCTGCATTAAGCTCTTTACTTTGGTTATTTTAAGAAAGACCGCTCTGTCTAGTGGACGATTTTTTAGCAAGTTTGGTGTTTTGACTGTTTGTTCGGGTATGACGTTTACCAATCATGACTGATGAGCAGTTAAGGTTTTAGGCGTTCACTTATTCTCCCATTACATTACTTTGTATTCCACTTCTGCATACTGTTAGCTGTTGGGACATATCCAGGGCTATTTTAAAGGAATTTTTAGAACTGCACAACTCCTTCTTTCCTTTCCCATCCTCCATGGTAAATTACTCCCTATCGGAGGAAAATGGCCTTTCTAAAACTAGTTTTAACTGCACATAAGTGCTTCTACAACTGCACAAATCCATTTAGAGCTGCACATTTTGTGTACAACTGCACGTTAAAAAGAGCCATGGACATGTCTAAATGGTAACTTATCTTGAACTTCAGAAAGTGCAAAAAGCTCGGGACGCAGGCGTGCCTCGTGACGGCCATCGTCATCACGGAGATCCTCATCACGCTAAAGTTCGACTGGAACACGTTCACGACGCCCCTTCCGCACCACATCACCCTCTTCTGGATCATCGGCCTCGCCGGACTGGCGCTCTACACGATTTGGCACTTCTACCTCCAGCGCCTGCTCTACCACACGGAGCAGAAGCTGAAAGAGGACACGCCAGTTCATGCCGTCCGCAACACCGCCGCCACATCACCGTCCAAGTCTAAACCAAGCGACAGTTCCGCTGTGCGGTCGAGGGGTCCCCCTCGGTTCGCCCAAAGCCACTAGGGACGGTGGCGACCTGCTTGCCCAGGGTGGTGTGATGATCATGACTGCAGAAACTACGTCATGGGTGGAAACCTGGGCGGAGACTTGGGGGGGGGAACGAACGAGTGGCCGAAGGAAAGACACGAGATTTTTTGACGAACGAATGGCTGAGAAAGTGAAGAAAATTTTCTATTTTCACCGCCAAAAAAGTTGAGTCGTTCCCCCCAACAACTTCCATTGGGGGTGGGGGGTGGACCATCCCCCCTGACCCTCCTACTTCTCCGCCCATGAACCACGAAGATAATTGTTTTAAAGCAGATGGATGGTATGTGGCAAGCGGATGGGTGGGGGTTTGATGGATTTGGTTAGTGTGTGACTGTGTGTGCGTGTGTGCCTTAACGGTGTGGCTTTGGCAAAGCTTCACATGAGTTGCTGTTTTTATTTTAAACTCTACCTGGCCGCGTGCGTGTGCGTGTGGTCATTCGTATTTTGCGTTATTTGCCGCATCCGATTAAGAATTTACCGTCGTTTGCTATCGCGAAGAATTTATTGTTTCGTGTGCCAACTGTACGTGAGTTTGTAAATTTCCCAACGACCTTTGTGTAAGTTTAGATGAGTATCTGTTTGAAATGAACTCGCATTTGTTTATACTTATTTTTAGCACTTTGTTTGCGATAAGCGTCACATGTGCCGGGACTCTTTTGAAAGCGCAACCCATGGGGGAGCAGTAGCATGTTTGCGGTTACAAGAGGCATGCATTCTAAAGCTAAATAAGTTTTGGATTCTTACTAGACTTATTTTTGTTACTATTACGTGTTTTTATCAGAAGATGGTGGAGTTCGCCGTAATTGCGATGCAGGGTATTGTCATTTCACGAAATTTGCAAAATATTGGTGTTCTGTTGCTCTATAATTTCGTGACCAGAAGCCATTTGCCGTAATATTTTTGTGGGATAATCCATTTCAGTATCACATGACATGAATCTTTCAATGTATTGGTTGATGAGCTGTTATGTGGCAAGAAAACTATAGCTTACGTTGCAATGGATATTGGTTGTGCACGTGCTCCTAAATAAACGAAGGCTCCATGTTTGCGCAACGCGTCATGATTTCCGCTTGAAAACCTGTATTAAGTCTTTAACTTGGACTTGCTTAGCACCAATGATCGATGCCTTGTTATATTAGATAGTAGTGCTATATAAATTGTCATATTAGATAGTAGTACTGTATAAGCGCAAGAGAACAAACCGTAGGAAATACGTGTTGTATGCTGCTCTTGTGTCTCACGCGTAAAAACAATTGTGTCTGGTGTTCGCTTTGCGCTTGAGACGTATATATTCCGCCGTCCGTTTATTTTTTACGCGAGAGTCAGAGATGACGACCGACTCTTTGGTTGCCAGTATTTTGCTGTATTTGCTAGTAAAACGTTGCGTTTGTGGCACGGCAGCAAGTGGTAATTTTCCTACCAGTTTTTTTATTCCATTGTATAACCGTAGAGTTAACCTGCTTTGCCTCGATGTAGCGTTACAAAACATTTTTCGCGGAGCCTTATAATTGCCTCCGAAAAGCAAGGCCTGTATTATTGAAACCATGTGCTTAGCCAGGAGCTGTCCATATGTTATGTATGCACGGAGGGGGTCACGGGATGTTGGCGATTTGTGTATGGGTGCGCACGGAGGGGAGGGGTGTTCTTGACAAAATGTATGTACATGAAATAAATGTCTAATTACGACGCCCACAATAGAGTGTTTCTAACTCTGTATTATCCTATATGGTCGTTCGATGGCATTTGACTACATTGAAAAATTATATTCTGTTTAGATCTAAACAGTATTTAGCCATACCAGTTGACAAATATTAGCTGGCAAGTATGATCTCTAACAAGAATAAATAGTAGTCTACCCTAAGAAACATGTTTCCTAGATGACTTTACATAAGTAGCCTTTGTAAGAGAGCAGGGAGAGGTAGAGGAGCTTATTTGTACGACAAACGCATAGGAAGTCAACAAAATGTACGGGGGAGGGTTGAAAATATGATTTTTGGAAACGTAATATATGGACGGTCCCTTAAAGGATGATTGTTGTAACTTGTAAGTGGCTTGATGCACGATGAAGCCCGTTGAGCCGACTTTAATGTGCAGAAGCAAGGAACCTGCAGATCTCCGCAGTCAGCAGAGCATACTGATGGGCAGCCAGCCAATATGAACTGTGATGCTTATGCCAGTACAGTGCCAACCGTCGCAGGTCGTTCAGTTAACCCTTTAACGACCAGCGTGTACTAAAACGCATGGAAGACATATATGCATCTGGTCTTTAAAGGGTTAAGAGCATTGTGAATCGAATTCGTCCATGTATAGTAAGATGCTACCGCAGCATTTTCATTTACACGTGTATTCCAGGATCAGCCAAAATGTTCACTTAATTATAAATTATATGTAAACATTTGTGGGGTGCAGTGGTGGCGTCATTGCCTTGGAGCCGGAAGGTTCGAGGTTCGAATCCACCTCGCCGCGTAAGGACCTTGGGCAAGTCCTTCACTCACAATTGCTCATTGCTTCGGCGTGAAACTCTGATGCAGTGTCCGCTCTGCATTCGGGAGCGCCTTTGAGTAGAGAAATTTAAGGGGTGCTATAACAAGTGCACATACAAATTTTGGCCTATTGTGGTAGCCACCAATTGGAGGAAGGGCAGTGGAGCACCCACCCCCCAGTTGATGATTAACTGGAGTGGGTGTTTCTAGAACCGGAAGTCCTGCTATGTTGAAGTGGAGGTGTTGGTTTAGTGTCTGTACGACTAATAAGATCTATTTGCTGAACAAATCTGGATAAATTTCTGGTAACATTTTAGTCCGAATTTGAATTTAGATCTCGTCGATTCTGGTTGAAAACTTGTCTTCATGGTTTGAATCTCTTGCATTTATTGAAATTTCGTTACCACACATTTATAGGTTGTCATTACTGATTTCAAATCTTTTGAAACCTGTTTCTGATGCATATAAGAAAAGGTTGTCTATCTGACGAATTACTGTAATATTTTTTGTGCATGGGTGAAATTGCTGTAATATTTTTGTCTGCGTATGGCGCAACACGTTCAGAATATTCGAAGACTTCTTTGGTGACCGATATATTAATTATTATTAATTGTCCATCGATTTAACCGTCGATGAATAATATTTTTACGTGACAGACGGTGTTCAACCTGTTAGCTTCAAGAGTGAATCTGAGTGGTCGACTTAAAAACTATGACTTGTTGTTAATCTGTTATGCTTTAGTGATAATTGTCATTGCTGTTTCCCCCCCCCCCCCCCCTCTCGAGAATGAAATGAATGCTACCAGGCAAGCTAACCTACAACTGAGATGTTGTTTTTTTCTATTTTTTGCATCCATTTGCAGCATCATTTGTATCGCCTTAAAGAGTTTGTATGTTCCATTGTCAGGCCCACCGTCATTTAAGGAAACTGTATTACAATACCAAAATGTGCTTACCGACTTGTTAATGCTTGCAGTTTTTACCAGTCATTTCAAAAATGTAGACAAGATTTGGCTACGAATATAATTAGCGTTACGATGGATCAAATGCAAACTAGATGCTTTTAGGCCAATCCAACTGTTGGGGTTACATTTGGACGATAGCGAGGGACTTGTTTAATTTGCAA
This sequence comes from Lumbricus rubellus, assembly GCA_945859605.1. Lineage (NCBI taxonomy): Eukaryota > Metazoa > Annelida > Clitellata > Crassiclitellata > Lumbricidae > Lumbricus > Lumbricus rubellus. The sequence goes on from OX243828.1 coordinate 10,511,121, forward strand.
TAAATATTCCGCATTTAATGGCTGAATTTAAAAAACACTTCTGGTTGGCTAGTTTTTATTGATTGTTGTGAAAAGAACAGGTAATTATCTTAGTATATGATAATATGTAGATCAATTTAAAGGTATTTTAAGTTTTGTGCAAGGGTAAATAAAGATGAGGAGCAACCAACATTTTGCAGTTAACTGTAGAGTTAAGAATAACAGCTACATAGTGAAGTGTTCAGACTTGCTTGTTTTGGTTGCTAGCAAATCATTTTGGTTGCTTGTAATTTAGCTAATAATTAGACCAAAAAATTCATTTGAATTGCCTTGATCTAGGTTATCTTAACCATTGAAAGTATTTTAGAAAGGCAGTCCAGAGTTATTGGTGCTTGCTGTAGCTTCAAAACCAATTTCTACTTTTAAATAACTGCATTATAATATATTAGTAGTGTGTGATTTCCACCAGTAATTTGTATCGTTTTTGGCCAGTTCTGCTGTTTGTCCGCCGTTTTCACATTTCAGTAATCGACGATTGTTCCATTTTCAGGTATAAAAATGTCTATACTGTACATGTAAATATACGTAAAATATCAACGAGAAACCTTTAGTTATAAATGCACCATTGAGGTTATCTTTGGTGCTGTACAAATTTCCTGATTCTATTCAGTCATTTCTGTTCTATGTAGCTGCAGCTTTCTATATACATGTGCAACTTAAAGGACCTAGTAATATTGACATGTCAATTTGTGTAAAGTTGCAAATTTTTATGTGTAGGCCCTACAAGTGCTTGTATACAGACTGAAAGTCAATGCTGGGTTTAAAGTGACTTTATTCTGCGATATTTTGTTTGTGTACTGATATATGCATAGTTGATCTGGTCTGCTTTAGAATTGAAAAGTCAAAGCCTACTCTGTCGGAGGAGAGGTTAGTTTCTGGTCAGTGTACGTGCATTGTGTTGACTTCTGCAAGAGACTAGAGAAAACGTTGTGAAAAAATGTTACGATTTTCTGTCAGCAGTGATGCTTGTTCTGTGAGCAGTGGCATTTATTTTAAACCTGATAGTTTACAGGAAGATTCTCTAAGCGTTACATGTATATGTTATTATTGGAGACGTTACTGGTGAAAAATTGCAGGACTTACAGTAGTGAATAATATGCTGTTCAACAATTGTTAATTTTTTAATGGTTGGCTGTTAATTAAGAAAAGCCTTTCACTGCGACATCTGAAGTTTTAATGTCATCACGCTGTGCACAAGTCTAGTGCTATATAACTGTCCAGTACCCCATAGCACAGAGTGAGCACTGCCAGAATAACAGGGCAGCATAATTTAGGCCTTTGCGTCCAGTTTTAGTGCAGACATCACAAAGGGTATGAGAATGGAGGGGTCTGAAGTAGGTTATTTTTTGTTAACGTCTTTGACATCTTGTGTATAACCTACAATAGACTATCACACACACCATAGTTTTACATGGTTGATAAAAGTTTGTAAAAAAACGGGAAAATCTTGTAAAGGCTGCAATAAATACTTGTTAAATTACTTTATTCTGCACCAGTTTGTTTGCATGCAGTCGTTATGGCTAACGTGGAAAAGTTGGCCAAATAAATTAACCAATAGGGTTTAAAGTTCTAGGTATAAATTATGTACTAGGGTTAAGACAACCAACTCTGGCCCTGGACGCCACATGAAGGAAATAAAATCAAAGGAAGACAGCCTGTTAAACTTGTAAAACATATGTATTCACAAATAGTTCATCTGATGAAATGACTTTGTTTCCAGAAACACTTTCATAAAATCGTTGATTAAACAAACTGAAATTTTTCGTCATGAGAGATACGAAAAAACCGGCATAAAACAGAGAAAAGCTGCGTGAACAACAATCTTTCCTAATCTGCAGTCAACGATTAAATGTAACAAACAGCTGAACGTAATAATCTACAAAAACCATATTAATATATATTAAAAACATTTTCAAATATAGAAATGTCGTCACCAGCAGTCTACGAAAGATCTTATTATAAAATACAACACTACAAATTGGCAAGCACAGCAAGATTAGGTTTACAATTAATTATCAGTTTCAGTTGTCTGCAAGAGTTCGAAATTATGCAGCTGTGATCAAAATCTTCAGACTTTAATTAAGACACGAAGAAGATTCTTTGACTATTTACTAATTAAGTGGCACCAACATTTTTAAAGCTGCCTACAGAAATGTTTTCAGCTGTTCAAATCATGCAATGAAAAACTGCAAACCACATCATGACCTGTGGATGCACAAGGTCAACAAACACCAACAGGATGAGTAGGTCGCTGTTGCATTCCTAAATTTAACTAAAAGGCAGATTTTAAAATAAAATACCGGGAAAATTCTCTCAAAGCTGAAAAATCAGATCTTTAAATCAGTCATTCAGAACAGGTAAATCATTAAATAAAGAACAGAAATTAACAAATTAAAAAGTCAAAAGAGAAAAGTCAGATCTTTAAATCAGTCATTCAGAAAAGATAAATCATTAAATAAAGAACAGAAATTAACAAATTAAAAAGTCAAAAGAGAAAAGTCAGATCTTTAAATCAGTCATTCAGAAAAGATAAATCATTAAATAAAGAACAGAAAGTAACAAATTAAAAAGTCAAAAGAGAAAAGTCAGATCTTTAAATCAGTCATTCAAAACGGATAAATCATTAAATAATGAACAGAAATTTCACAAATAAAAATGTCTTGTGCTAAATACAAGATCCGTAGAGCACCAGTTGATCTAAATTAATAAAAGTAATTATAAAAAAACAGTCAGATTGACCCAATCAGATCTAAACAAAACTAGATCTCGTAAACTCAGATCCATTGTAAACGGATATCGATAATCAGTCGAGCCGTGAAGCGCAGCCAGAAAATAAAGTTTTCTAAATGCTGCCCACAATCGTCATTTGATCTAAGGCACATGATTAGAAAGACAGAAATACTAAAACAGCTGATTTTTGATTGATAACAATAATATACAGTACAAAAATCAATTAATATCTTCATGTTTGGAGGTTTTTCTCCAAGACTTCTAACGAAAAAAATGACTTTGTGGCAGTGTTTCTTGACACGTGCCTCTGTCACCAAGCAGTATAATTTGGTACCGGCGTAAGCTGGGAAGTAAACAGCAAGTCCTGCGATACACTGGCCCCGTGTCCAGGACCTTGGGATTCGTCCATTGCTGGCTCAGGGCTATGGAAAAGGAGATGAGCGCCTCCCTGTGTTCCTCATGGAACGAGATGGGACTTTACTTTTTTTTCTTTCTTGAACTCTCACAAAGTCTGGGGTTGAGGTCTTGACTCTGTGACTAAAGTGGCATTGTCATGTGACAGCAGCATCTCAATAAGTGACTCTCATCATCTAACGAGATTGTCTTCTAATAATTATCATCATCAGTCTATAGACAGCTGTAACTGCTGCAGTGTGATGTCAGAACACGTGACTATGGATGCGAGGAGCTGCGGAAAAGCAAAGAACGTAAGTAAGCATAATTACGATTCCATTGCTACAAGTCGAATCCGATTTCCAACAAGCTCCATTAATACTGACGAATCAGATGCGGCCACCACCAACGAATCAGATGCGGCCACCACCGACGAATCAGATGCGGCCACCACCGACGAATCAGATGCGGCCACCACCGACGAATCAGATGCGGCCACCACCAACGAATCAGATGCGGCCACCACCGACGAATCAGATGCAGCCACCACCGACGAATCAGATGCGGCCACCACCGACGAATCAGATGCGGCCACCACCGACGAATCAGATGCGGCCACCACCACCGCAATCACTGTCCTCCTCGCTGTTGGACTCGACAACATACCCTTCGTTCTCGAAACCAAACGCATCCTCCCCAGCCAACCCCGATCCTTTGTCCCCCATTTTCTCACGAAGACCAGGATGAATCGCAGGAGCAGACGTGCCATGAACAGCCGCCGCGACTTCGGATGCAACTTCCCTGGAGTCCGTCACCGCGTGTGATGCACCGGACTCCGTGCTTCCCGCTGACGTCCAAGATGGCAGCCTTCCACGTCTCCGCTCTTCCTCGTCTCTTCCCCCGCCTCTTTTCGCATCGGGTACGAGCAATCTGTCGATAGCGTTGCCACCGAACTCTGTCTCCATGACGTCGTCATGGATACCAAGCGGGTAATCGTAGTCGTCGTCATCTTCGTCATCATCGTCGTCTGCTAGTTGTCGCAAGTGATTGAGGACTTGTAATTCCAATGCAGCAGCATCGGCAATTCTCGAAGCATCGTTGTCTTTTGGGATGCGCTGAACCATGGCGCCAAGTTCATTTGCTGTGATGCTGGTCGTTGGATTGGAGTCTGGCTGCAGCTGAGATGAGTACGTGGCCAACTGCGATGGGCCGTCATTTTTTCCATCGTTATTCATTGCAAACATTGCACCTAAAGATTTAAAGAATTTTTTAAGGAACTGAGTTTAGAAATCGAAAAAACCTTTCAATACATAGCTGAGTAATGTTATCCGGCAGTTCCCCTTTAATGCCAAGATGGTAGTATATGGTATGGGAAATCCTATACCCTCCAGCATTAAAGTGTTAAACTTCAGTTTGACTGACACGTAGACAGTAAATTAGAAACGAGCTCTCTAAATAAAGTCTGTTGTGATCTATTTAGAAGTATTGCAACAATGAAGGTCGAAGGTCAATTAGATGACAATGAAAAGAAAAGAGTGAGAACAAAGGTGGTGGAAACCGTTGAGTGGCAGCAATGGAAATCATTCGTTCCGAAAACTTATATAGCGCCCTTCAAGAAGCCTACTCAGAGGCGCTCCCAGCCCAGCCACGGCTAAAAAGATAGGTCTTAAGCAACTGGTAGAAGGCAGGCAAATTATTTCGCTCCTCTCCCTCCTCCTCCTCCCTAATGATTTTAGCATGTCCTTATCGCTAGGATATTAAATGTATAGTTAAAAAATAGTTCAAGTGTGAATCGATTATAATTTATCCGTGCTTGAACACGCTTCTCTTGATCTCTTGCGCTGGGCTGTCAGAGTACACACTGTGAAGTGATGGATTATAGAGTATTGTATGTGCACTTGTCATAGCGCCCCTTCAAGCTCTCTCTACTCAGAGGCGCTCCCGAATGCAGAGTGGACACTGCATCGGAGTTTCACGCCGAAGCGCTGAGCAATCGTGAGTGAAGCACTTGCCCAAGGTTCTTACGCGGCGAGTGGATTCAAACCTTGAACCTTCCGGCTCCAAGGCAATGACGCCACCACTATGCTGAACGACTGAACGAATGAACGAGAAAGAAACACGAAAATCGGCTTGACTGACCAAGACAAGGCACTTCCTGCAGCGTCTTGATTTCGTCGACCCACGGCCGTGCTGCGGCAGACGACATATGAGCACAGAGGGCAGCACTTGTGCTTGAATCCGTGCTACTGGTGCTCGGACAACCAGGAGAGGATGGCAGGGCACCAGCACCCACTCCTCCTCCCGTTCCTCCTCCTCCTCCTCCTCCAGCGCCTGGTCCATTGTTTGTGTTCGTTCCAGATTCGTTGAGGTGGTTGTTGGACGATCGCTTGCTCTGCAGGTGGCGGAGAATCTCCATTTCCAGTTGGAGTCTGTTAGAAACGCCAGATGTATAATTTATAGATGAATCAGATCCAAGCGACATTCAATGTCATGCCAAGGTCACTCACTCAAAAGCATCGTTTGTGTTTGTTTGCATGTGCACTTGTTATAGCGTCCCTTCAAGCTCTCACTACTCAGAGGCGCTCCCGAATGCAGAGCGGACACTGCATCGGAGTTTCATGCCGAAGCGCTGAGCAATTGTGAGTGAAGGACTTGACCAAGGTCCTTACGCGGCTAGGTGGATTCGAACCTCGAACCTTCCGGCTCCAAGGCAACGACGTCATATGCTTTCATCATTTGTAATTCACTGTCAACTGGAGCCTTGCATTTAGCACAAACCATTTTTAAATGTCAGCAGAAGAAGAAGAAAAATAAGAAATAAAAATGGCAGTCACAATAACGAGAACAGCAATAATTAATGAGAATAGGTTCATCGTTAAAGACTTACGACTGTCAGCCGACCAACAGAAAGTCAGGGCTGTTTTTAAGGAATTTTCAGAACTACACAACCCATTCTCTCTTTTCCAATTCTCCATGGTACCGGTAAATTACTCCAAAACGGAGGAAAATGATCTTTTAAAACTAGTTTTAACGGCGCAGAAATGCTTCTACAACTGCACAAATCCATTTAGAACTGCACATTTTGTGTACAACTGTACGCTGAAAAAAGCCCTGCGGAAAGTCACAAGAACTGACAGATCTACATAGAAACAGTGCATTTAATGTTCACGGTCTGAAGTTTTTTAGAGCATCCATGGTCATTGGTTTAACCCAGGGGTTCCCAACCTTTTTTGACTTGAGGGCCACTTTTACTAAGTTGGAGGATTCGAGGGCCAATTTTTCTTACTTGAAGGACATTACAGGGCCACAAGGCTAAAATTTAATCAACAAAAAGCATATGAAATTGTTATAATTGAATCAAAATAGAACGTTTTGTGTTTTATAGACGTCAAAATAAAATAACTTGTAATAGAAACAATAATGTGTTCTATCCTGTCCAAATTGTCAATTCTGTCATAAATTTTTGTTAACTCTTTGAGAGAGACGGGCCCGTGGGCCACGGGTTGGGAACCACTGGTTTAACCAGAAGACGAAATTCACCTGCAGAATGACTTTCATTGGAAACTCACAATGAGCAAACTAAAACGACGTTCGACAACTCACATCAGTTGCTTGTTCGCTTCCTGTTTGACGGCCGACGACTGCGAGTCGCTGTTGATGAGTTGAGCGAAGTGCGGCTCGTTTAGAAACAGATTTTCCTTCATGTGATGCAACCAGCCCTCAAGATTTCCCTGAAGACAAGAACAACATGCACACAGCAATGCAGAAATCAATCAATCATTCAACTTTATTGACCACCACAAGTAATACAATCTCACAGTTTACAGATTTTTATGCAGGTTGTCAATATAGGTAAACCCAAAGGAACACATGGTTCCGCGAAACAGGGTTCCTTATTTACATCAGCAATTTACCAGTTATTATACATTGATGGTCACCATTATATCTTCATAGTCATATTATAAAATCTCAACAGTTGATTTTTTAATTTTATAACACACTACAACACTGATACAAGCAGTGAAGTAGGGTGTCCCACCAAAACATTTTTCTTGAAATTCTTAGGTCTCACCAGTCACAAAGTTTCCTATGGAGGTGATAATATTTGTGTAATTTTTTGGAATTTTTAAAATAATTTTTAGGGGTCCCCCTAGGAGCCCCAAATTTCAAGTACAGGGTACAATGATATTCGTGTGCAAATATTTCAATATATGAGGTAACGTCATTCAAACCACGTGTATTTTAGTGCTTTTGCACAAAATATGATTTGTCCTACAATTTAATTGCTCAAAAATGTTATGCTGTTTTGTTCTCAGACCGGTTTTTGCAGTTACTTTACTGAAATTTGACAAAATTGATATAATTATGCACTGACTTTCATATATTATTAGAGTTTGGAATATTATCTAACCATTATTGACTACCATGATAATCCAACCAGTTATTAAGATCATAGTTTACTTTGAGATGGCACATTGGTACACAGTACCAAATGTGAAATAGTCACACGTTTGGTCCAATCAGTAGTTCACTACATGTGAAGAAGTGACTCCAGTGAGTCATGGATGGAATTTGGGAAGTCCTTTCGGTGTTTTTTCAACAGCTTGCAATAAGAACTGTTTTTCATTTGTTGCAGCATTAAATGTCTATAATTATGCGATTTCCCAGATGGTCAAGTAGCAGCAGGACTCTCTAGAAGCTGTCGTCAATGCCGGTAGTCTGGAAATAGCTTTGAGATCTCTGGTAAAGATTTGGAAAAAACTCGACCAAGCGAGATCCAAGTTCGGGGTCATGTGGAGTATGAGATTTGTTTTCTTGAGAGGTGTTAAGAGATCGGAAAACAATACAAGAGTTGCATGGTCTGAACTGAAGTAGCCTACCAAGAATGGCATTGCATTGCTTTAAGTGCAGCAATACTAAGACCAGGATAATCGTATCGATAATCTGACTAACAGGATGTGATTAAACGAAGCATCAGCTGCAGATCGGACAGTAGGCCTACGCCAGGATTGGATGCAGATTTACACTGAAAACACAAAACTGGTTAAAACGTTATAATACATGAGAATCATTATCCTTTAAACAGATGACAGTCTCGTTTCCATATAACAGTAACTACATTTTTATTGAGTATTAATATAACGGTCCGAAGCTGATGCTTCATTTAACATATATCCTGTTAGTCAGACTATCGATAAATATACGATTATCCTGGTCTCAGTATTGCTGCACTTAAAGCAATGCAATGCTATTCTTGGTACTTCTACAGTTCAGAGCATGCAACTTTTGCATTGTTTTTCGATCTCTTAACACCTCTCAAGAAAACAAATCTCATACTCCACATAACCCCGAACTTGGATCTCGCTTGGTCAAGAGCAGAGCTCTCAAAGCTATTTCCAGACTACCGGCATTGACGACAGCTTCTAGAGAGTCCTGCTGCTACTTGACCATCTGGGAAATCGCATAATTATACAGACATTTAATGCTGCAACAAATGAAAAACAGTTGTTATTGCAAGCTGTTGAAAAACACCGAAAGAACTTCCCAAATTCCAACCATGACTCACTTGAGTCACTTCTTCACATGTAGTGAACTACTGATTGGACCAAACGTGTGACTATTTCACATTAAATGTAAAATAGTCACACGTTTGGTACCAAATTTTGGTACTGTGGTACTGTGTACCAATGTGCCATCTCAAAGTAAACTATCTTCTTAATAACTGGTTGGGTTATCATGGTAGTCAATAATGGTTAGATAATATTCCAAACTCTAAAAATATATGAAAGTCAGTGCATAATTATATCAATTTTGTCAAATTTCAGTAAAGTAACTGCAAAAACCAGTCTGAGAACAAAACAGCATAACATTTTTGAGCAATTACATTGTAGGACAAATCATATTTTGTGCAAAAGCACTTAAATATATGTAGTTTGAATGACGTTACCTCATATATTGAAATATTTGCACACGAATATCATTGTACCCTATACTTAAAATTTGGGGCTCCTAGGGGGACCCCTAAAAATTATTTTAAAAATTCCAAACAATTACACAAATATTATCATGTCCATAGGAAACTTTGTGACTGGTGAGACCTGAGAATTTCGAGAAAAAGTTTTGGTGGGACACCCTACAGTGAAGCATAGATACAGGTGCAGTAAGGCCTAAAAAAGAGTTGTGTTTCCGGTAACCCGACCGACCCTCTTTTATTGCCGCAACTCAAATAATTTTGCAAATTTTTTTTTTTAATTTAAAAAAAAATGTTTTTTGAAAAAAAATTTAAATTAAAAAAAAAACCATTTGTATTGACATAACAGAAAAGACGTCAACAAAATGAAATTAACAGGACTGTTTTCTAGAGCAGTTTTAGGCGCAGACAGTCGGGAAATAGGCAGTTTATACTTGCTTAGAACACGTACTTTGTTGCAGCGTGTACCATTGTGCAAAAAAGACTAGTGGGGTATACTTTTTCGGATAGTCACTGCATAAAAATATTTTACCACAATAAAAATATTTTCCGACCTACCTACCCAATTTTTTTTAGCTCTGTTACCGGAAACACAACATTTTTTTTAGGCCTTATTTACATCAGCAATTTATCAGTTATTATGTACATTGATGGTCCCCATTATATATTGATAGTCATATTATAAAATGTCAACAGTTGATTTTTTTATTTTTAAATACAATACAACACTGATACAGGCAGTGAAGCATAGATAGATACAGGTGCAGTAATCCAATTTTTAGACGGGCCTTTCATATTTTCACACAGCTGATGCTTTCAATCGAACATCAAGGACATAATAACAGAAGAAAGGGAGGTCTGCAATGCAATAGTGTGAGGCACCAAGGCCGTAGCCAGGATTTTATTTCGGGGGCGTTTCTTTTTTTATGGCCGTCAAAATTTCTTACGACCTTTTTTGGTCATCGGAAACGGCTTTCTGACTTTTTTTAAATTTACATTTTTCATTTGAGGGGGGGGGGGTGTTTTCATGGTTTTATTTCATGGTTTTTACATCATGTGCTAGTAAATGCATTATATAAATTTTTACATTTTTCATTTCAGGGGTGTTCAAACACCCAAAACACCCCTAGCTACGGCCTTGTGAGGCACCATTGCAACGCACCACATCACACATATCAAACATGGATACTGGATGAGGCAACGGTTAAGAGCGTACCTCTGCAGACGATCCGGTGCTCGACGAGAGATCCTCTGCGATTCCAACGCAAGTCGTATCAGAGTCGGTGAAGTAGATGGTTGGCTTCTCCGGCAGATTGCTCGTTCCTGCCAATGCGTTCATCTTGAACAGCATCTCATCGACCTGGTACTGGATCTCGGCCATCGTAAACTCCTGTTTCGTAACAACACACACACGAATGCAGAGATGGACACACACACACGGACACACACACACACACATGGACACACAGAAATACAAACATGGACACACACAAATACACGCACAAATACAAATACATGCGCGCACACACACACATGGACACACACATGGACACACTTAGAAATCATAAACACGGACACACACATGGACACACACATACATGGACACACCGACGCACACACACATGGACATGCACACACAGAGTATGCTTATGGCACTGGCCTGCCGAAAAAGAAAATGCAGTCAAGAATGAGAAAGACAAGCATAATGACGATGACATCATCACAGCAAAATTACGAGCATCTGCTAATAATTAATTGTCTGATTCACAGGACATTGACTGAAGGAAGCATTGGCACACTGAGGAGTTTCTCTTGAAGTGTTGCTATGTGAATTTACGATTACAATGAAACCAAACAGTATATAAATCTGGTCAACTTCCAGAAAATCCATCCAACCAGATGATCAGATCATGACATGACAACGAAATCTGATTGGTTAAAAAGACGGGTGGAATTGAATTGACGAACCGGAGGCAGGACGATTTCCTGTTGCTTCTCGTGGCTGTAATCATCGTCCGATTTGCGGACGAAGAGACTGACCGCCTTCTGCCAGTAGTACGTCAAACTCTCTTTCGGACCGAACACGAGAACTGGTTCGTCCTTAAAAACTTTGTAGTGAAACGTGAGGAAAGCCAGCAGCTACAACAACAACAACAACAACAACAACAACCTACAATGAGTAGGATACAGAAATTGTTAAAAATGAAAGACTTGTTGCAAGTCTTGAGGAACGAAAAGAAATAGTTTGTCGCAAGTCTTAGGACTGGAAGAGAAATAGTCGTTTGCTGCAAGTCTTGAGAAAGGAAGGAAATCTATAGGCGTTTGTCGCAAATCTTGAGGAACGGAAGAAGTGACTAACATATAGATACTAACATATAAGAGCTAACTTACGTATCCTGCGTTGGTTGCATAAGCGAGAACGAGGAACGAGATAGTGTACAGCTCCCAGATGGTCGTCTCTGCCGGACTGAAGCTCTTGAACTGCGGAAACTTGTATGAACACTCGAGCAATCCGGTCATGTATCCGACGGCCTGGCTGAGTGACGTCATCTCCCACATGACGCCTCCAAACAACGCTATTCCAAGACTCACGTAGGCACCCAGCCAAATGACGAATGTACACTGCAAACAGATCAGCAAGGAAGAGAACGTGAAATAATGTGTTCGCCTGCACAGCTCTTGTTGTCATCCATTATCCACTAAATATTATTGTTATGATCCATTATATAATTATAATAATCTAAATTTAATTTAAAACTGACACAATGCAGAATGATTAAAATTCATAGTGTGATAGATCAGATCACAAGTTATTACACGAGTTGAATTTAACTATCAGAAGTCATCACGATGCCCTTGCATTGCTGTGTTACGGTGCCATAGAAATTGTCATTGTTATTATTATTATTATTACGTCTTACAACCCTACCTGGTACGCATTTTACCATCGCCATCTACCGATTGGAAGATTGAATGTACCTTTAACATAACTTAAATGTAAGCAAATTCAATGTTAGCAAGACGTGACCATGGGCCATTTCTATCAACAACCATCCAGGATCCTGCGCTTACTGCCTCAGAATAATTTGCCTGCTTTCTACCAGTTGCTTAAGACATTTCTCTTTAGCTGGGAGCGACTCTGGGTAGGCTTCCTCAAGGGTGCTATTTAATTTCTGGAATGAATTGATGAATTAATAAAACAGGGAAGAGCAGAAGCAGAAAATGGAAAGATGAGAGGAAGAAAAAATAGGATGGAAAAAGAGCAAACGAGAGAAAGAGAGAGATACACACACACACACACACACACACACACACACACACACACACACACACACACACAGACAGACAGACAGACAGACAGACAGACAGAAGGACACACAGAGAGATAGAGAAGGAGACAGACAGACAGACAAAGACAAAGAGGGAGGGACTTACACCGAAGACGACAAAGTCAAGCGACGTGTGGTTGTAGACGTTGGTGAATCTGGCGAACGGATGATGATGTCGAAGGCCTTTCACGAGTTGAAGATTGACGAGCAGAAGAACGAATCCAGTCACAGATCGCAGAACCTCAAAAACGAAAACAACACATACAGTCCTACATCCACTCTTCATCCTCGTCTGCTGATAATGCTGATTGGCATTCGGTAACTCTCGAGTCAATCACAAAAACCTCTGCAATCAACTTTCCACTTCTGACCGCAATCGAATTACTGGATGTATATTGTATAGCTTGAACTTAACAATCTCCTCATGACTCTCCAACATTTCAGTGACTTTGTCTATATAAGCCGACAACAGTCTTTGTTAGTTACATATGTACGTAAGAATGCAGACATGCAAAAGGCTAATAAAGTATATAATTATCACTTCTTTTAAATGACAAAAGAGAACGAAAAGTGACCGGTAAACCAGTGCAACTCATCGTTAAAAGATTAAAGTAACAACGGATAATTAGTAATTAGCAAATCCAATATTACCTGATTCCAGTGGACTTAGCTCAGATTGCATTGTGTTATATCGCATCTATACATTAGGTAGCTATAATTTATACTTGATTTTAGTACGAGAATAAAACAAAAATGGTCTTACTGGTCTAAGTGAACCTGACTATTATAATAAATCAGTTGTATTAAATTTTGTATTAGAATGAAATAAATCCTACCTGATCCCAATACTAAGCAAGCTAGACTTAACTTTCGTATAAGAACAAAATAGATCTGGTCTAACTGGTTCAAGTGAACTTGACTATTAAGCAAGCTAAACTTAACCTAAGCATGAGAACAGAGTAAATCAGATCCTCTGAACAAGACTAAGTGAGCTAGATTAAACTTTAGCATGAGACCACAACAACAACAATTCCGGTCTTACCTGGTCCCAATACGCAAGGTTCGATACATCAACAAACTGCTCGAGATAGGTCGATCGGAATTTCTCGACAAGAGAATCGATGAGCAGAAAGCGGTAAGTGTAGCAGATGATCAGCGCCAAAGACAGGAGACACTGTGACACCTGTCAATTCAAAACCAGACTCATTCATTCATTCATTCATTCATTCATTCATTTAAGAGATTTATATAGCACACCTGGTTGAATGAAGTAACTCAGGGCAAACAATAATAGTAATTAATAATAATAATAAAATGATAATAACAATTCCAGTTAAAAATAACAACTACCAAAGTTTGGTGGTTCTTGCTTCATTGAATTCTATTTGTAATAATTTTTGCTAATTTTGTCCTGATCAGCAATTCAGGACTGTCATGGGCAGTAGGGATAAGCTGATTCCAGTGAGCACTACAAAGTAAGCCTATAATTATATAGACCTAATTATACCTACGTCTGCAGTTATTCATTACAATAGTCCAATGAGTTGCCTGAAATCATCGAAACGAAAAACAATAGAAGTTAATCTCCGACGTAGCGGTGAAAACAAACCTCGAGAACGTTCCAGACGTTCTTGAGATAATTAATTCCGTGTCGCAGGACCTGGATGATCTCGCGGTGGATCTTCAACAACGTTGCCAGGAAGAACAAGAGCTACGACAAAAAATATTCCCATGATTTTATATCGCAATTGTATCTACGACATATTCCACAGCGTCGTCAGCAGCAAGCTATCTCTGGGGTGCTTTACAAACACTGTTAACCATCAGCGCAAAGTTTATAATCAGAGCTACGAAACAAGTACATTTTTCATGTTTTTTAATACGTGTAGAGTCTGTAGACACATGGGCCACAGACTCCATAGGTTCGATCGCCCAGTGAGTTTTAGTCACGTGGGACGCGGTGGTGTAGTGGTGGCGTCGTTGCCTTGGAGCCAGAAGGTTTGAGGTTCGAATCCACCTCGCCGTGTAAGGACCTTGGGCAAGTCCTTCACTCACAATTGCTCAGCGCTTCGGCGTGAAATTCCGATGCAGTGTCCGCTCTGCATTCGGGAGCGCCTCTGAGTCGAGAGAGCTTGAAGAGGCGCTATAACAAGTGCACATACAAACAAACGGCTAGAAATACATCATCAGATGTTGATGATCGCAGGCATGATATATTAGGATTATTCGAGAGCAGCCTGATGCTATGATATGAATACAATGGTATTCATATCATACCAAGACACCTGAGTAGATATCTTGGAGTAAGGTCGCCGAGGGGGCGGGGGGCAAATGCTCAGGGCCAGGCAACTTTTATGGCCCGAGCTAGGGGTAGTTATACACACAGCGTTTTATGACTTAAGCTCTTTTAAATATTAAAATAAAAATATTAATATGAAAATACAGAGAATTAACTATAATGAGTTTACACTTCAAACTAGAACTAAGATCATCATAAACATAATATCGTAGGTTGGACATGCACTTTTTGCTAATTCAATTTGTTGCTAAAACAAATTTTCACATGAAGCCTTGAGATAGTTTAGGGGCCCGTGACTGGTCTGACCAGTGACCAGAAATTTCTCTCATCAGCCCTGTTTGGATATACAAGTCCTCTGCTTGCGTGAATGATCTTGAACTTACCTCGCATGCGAGTACCAGATTGTCCATGGGTGTGATGTACTTGTAGAGATAGACAACAGCAATGCGGCTCGACGTGAAGGCGAGTCCGAGTGGAGGGATTTCGAGAAGAAGTGAAACGGTGGCAAAGAGATTCGACTGTGGATGGAAGAGCGTCAGTTCGATTACGACGGCACTTGTGTGCGCGTCGATCCAATTCGAATCTTTTAGATAACTCAACTGCGATACAGCAGCCGCCCTGTTAAGAACAAGCACGTCGGAAATGCATTAAACTTAAAATCATTGCACAGCCTTCACATAATCTGAGCCTCTAACAACGACTTGTACAATGTAAAACTAGCGTAACAAACAGTGAAAATAACTAACTCAAAGAAGTTTATAAAACTGGTTCAAAAAAGCTCACATAACTGACTCAAAACAGTCCATAAAACTAACTCATAAAGAGCTCACATAACTCACTCAAAAACAGTCTATAAACAACTCAAAACAGTTCACATAACTCACTCAAAAACAGTCCATAAACTGACTCAAAAAGAACTCATAATATACAGGTAACTAACTCAAAACAGTTTATAAAACTGGCTCAAAAGATCTACTATAGCTGACTCAAAACAGTCTATAAAGCTGGCACCTTGATATACCTTGTGGTAAGACTGCCTGCATTGCATTTGACCAATGAAACTTTGTTTCATAAACTTCTCAAGTCTGTTTTCTTTTGCCGTGGCTGGGCTGGGAGCACTCCTGGGTATTTCTCTTGAAGGAGCGCTATATAAGTCCATAGCATGAATGAATGAATGAATGAATTAAAACGACATTACCTGTCATTTCTGTCAAGCGACAAAACATATCCGTCTCCTCCATACGAACTAAACTTTCCATTAACTGTGCCAGAATCGCTACTCTCCGCATCCGTGTAGTTATAAAGCGTTCCCCTCTTCTCAAGAACGTTCATTTCATGAGGTGCTTTGCTGTAGACACTGCGACATCTCGGATTCGTTGTCATCGGAGGATCGATGTAACAAGACTCGTCTTTGATTCGCAACTGACGCAAACTCACGAGACCAATCAGGTAACAGTTGTCCACATAACCCTTTGCAACAAAACACACGCATACTAACGATTATGGATCTTACCAGTCCAATCATGAAACAGAACTTGTCTACATACATCCAATCAGGTAACAGTCGTACATATAACCGTCCAATCAGGTCACAGTTGTCCACATAACCGTCCAATCAGGTAACAGTTATCAAAATAACCGTCCAATCAGGTAACAGAAGTAACAGAATAGGTTTGCATGAAAAATCACCATGCAGACTCACAGTCCAATATTCTGAAGAGCAAGTAAGTAGAGGAATTAACACGTTGACTGCTTATTTGCTGTGTTAAATGACTCAATGGGGGACGTGTATACCTGTCCCTCGCATCCAACGTGTTAAGCAATTAAAGTAAGAGGATCCCATATCATGAAATAGAAACATTGGAATAGGATAGTTCAACATCAGAGTATCTAGTAAATTCCACGAGTTATCTTATCAGCCAAAAACACCCAAGTTGCCTCGGCAAGTTTCTTCGTCGTATAAAGAAAACTGTTTTGTCATAATTACAATGTTCATCCTAAGCATTTTCTGTATATATTTCTAGCGCTCATCACTGTCATCTCACAGATTGTGATTCAAACACCAAATGATTGTGATTTACGACACAGTATTACCGATACTTTAAATGACTTCTAGATAACAATAACGGCGCTACAGAAGTTTCCAGAAAAGATCAGTTTGATCACGTGATGATGATGTCACAAACCTCGTCGTCGTAGATGACTTCAAGAAAATCGTCGCTGACCCATTGCCACCAATCTCTTACGCTTGTCACGTGCACAAAGCGTGTATCTCCATCGCTAGAAGATAAACAGCACCACAACAATGCAACAACTACTTAATTAATTACATCATCATCGTCGTCGTCGTTGTCGTCATCATCATCATCATCATCATCATCATCATCATCATAATCATCATCATGCAACAACTACTTAATTACATCATCATCATCATCATCATCATCATCGTCGTCGTCGTCGTCATCATCATTATCATCATCATCATCACCAGCATCATAATAATTAATCATCATCATTATCACATTCATTATTGTTATCGTCGCTGCCACCAACACCACCATAATCATAATCATCGTAATCATAGTCATCATCGTAGTTGTCATTGTCATCGTTGTCACCACCACCACCACCACCCCACCCTACCCCACCAACATCATCGTCATTATCATATGTCCCTGATGCAAGCCATCTGATCTTCAGTTTCATCAGTCATATGTTACATATTTAGAGCCACTCTCAATGTAAATCTAAGTCTTGCTCCAGAGCAGTCCTCAATTTCTCTCCCACTCTTTCTTTCCTTCCAACACTGCATGTAGGCAATTGCATCCATGGCTATTCAGTCAAATTTCTCCACATGATAAAAATATCCAGACGATCACAGTCTTTGCTGTTTGTATGGCAGAATGATTGTAATGACAGATGCTGCTGTGTAGTGTGTACCTGACAAAGGACTTGGTGAGTGACGCTTTCAGTTGGTAAGATGTCTCCGTTTCTTTTCCAAACGCGATGAAAACAAGAAGAAGGAACTGACCGACAAACAGAACGGTCTCCCTGAAAAGATAGAAATACGACAGATTTCAATCACTCCATCCACTGGTAATCTAATCTAACCCAATCTAATCTAATCTAATCACTTATATAGCCATACTAGAACAATCAATCACTATCTGATCTAATCACTTCCCCAGAATTAGAACAATTAATCACACTGTTTAATCTAATCTAATCATTTCTACAGCACGATAAAAACAACGAACACGACATCAGTCTCTGTCGTCTAGCAATATTGTAGTAAAACTCTCAATCATAATCTAATCTATGATTGGGCGAAAATATCAGGTTAACAGTTATGCATATAATACAGAAGAATTACATCTGTCTGTCTGCCTGTCTGTCTGCTTGTCTGCCTCTGTCTGTCAGTCTTTTATCAAGAATTACAGAATCTGGTTCGCTGAATGCTACTCAATGTAACTGCATAGCAATGCAGCAGTATACTATATGCCATTGCCCAGCATCAACACAGAATCCTTGACCGTTTAAAAGTAAAAGCAGCTACATAAATCTCTTTATCCAGCTGATCAACATGGGCGCCCGCAGAAATTTTTGCAGGAGGGGGCAAAACTCGATGGTCACTGTTGAAGTTTTTTGTGCCAAGAGGCTGAAAATGGCAAATCAAGATAATCAAAAACATGCATGTGTATTTTTCATTGAGGTTTCTTAATGTAAATGTCTCAGTTTCACTTTCTGTTAATTTTTATTATAAATATAGTTTCTTTAGTGAACAGAAATTTGTTAGCAACCAAAAAGTAGCAGTTATAAAAATAGGTTTCAACTTTCCAGGGGGGGGCAAGTGCCCCCTCTTGCCCCTATGTGCGGGCGCCCATGCTGATCAATAGCAACATAAATCCACTGGTAATTTAAGAAAGCGTTTGTCTGATTATCCTGATAATAATTACTATCCTAATTACTATCCTACTGATTGCAATTACGAAACATGATTACTTAACATTCGTATTTATAAGTAAGTGTTGAAACCAGTTTTTCATGCTTACTTGAAAAGTGCTGACGCGTTCGTTTCCTTCATTGTTTGATGTCTAGCTTGGATGAGGCGCTGTTCCTGTGGAGGGCGAGCAAAGCGCAGATAACGAGAACGTTGGCGAGCAGCAATTCCCTAAACATAACCAACGTGGATGGGTGATTCCAAGGTTTAACAACAGACTATGACAACAAAAAACGTTGACGTTGAAAAAAATGGTTTTGCATAATTATTACGGCTCAAGTGTTCGCGTTTGATTAAATGCATATTATTTTATTAATAATTGATTATTCACAGTATGCGATCTGAATACTGGTTCACGTAAAAACAAACTGAAACTCTGTTGCAGTGCAACAAGCAGTA
The DNA here is from genome assembly GCA_945859605.1 of Lumbricus rubellus. Lineage (NCBI taxonomy): Eukaryota > Metazoa > Annelida > Clitellata > Crassiclitellata > Lumbricidae > Lumbricus > Lumbricus rubellus. The sequence goes on from OX243828.1 coordinate 10,530,284, forward strand.
TCCAATTAAAAGGAAAAATAAAAATAATAATAATATTCGGTAAAAAACAACTGAAACTCTGTTGTAGTGCAACAAGCAGTATCCAACTCAAATGAAAAATAATAATTAAAATAATAATATTATTATTTTTATTATTATAATTAATTGATTATTATTTTCTCAGCTGCCATTGACCTCAGCCAGGGTATATATTCAGTAAATCAGGTCACGGTAAGCATAGATCGAGTATTCGAATATTGCGAATACTAAGATCTGCGAATATTAACGAATATTAAAACTGCACCGATGGGTAAAATCATAATTTAATTATAATTACTCTTTATTATTATCATTATTTTCTGCAGCAACTAACCTCAGCCAGGGTTTTTGTTTCAACTGGACTGTGACCAAGTTTCTGCTTCTCATTATTTAAATCCTTGAACGAATCCTGCGCCACATCTTTGTCCCTGATCAGTCCGTCGCTGTAATGCTCGAAGATACTCATGTCGTTGCGGTAACGAATGCCAGAATAAAGCATTACGACCAATACCTACAAAATATATATCCAGTAAGTTAGGACATGGTAAGCATAGATCACGTATTCCAATATCAGAAGTATTAAGATTTGCAAATATTAACGAATATTAAAACTGTTGACAAATATTATATTCGTCAAATATCAAGTTCATCCAAGAAATTCTTTATTCTTAATTCTCATTTGTCACTTACAAAAATGCTTAACATTCTACTGAATAAATCGTAAAAAATTGAGAAGCATATATTTCAGTAGCTTTAATAGGTTTCTTGTTAAGAACTTCATTGAATGCAAGTGAATGTCATGGAGATATACAGAAACTTAAACTGCTTTACCGGGTAACGATGTGGCTTCGATGGTTCACTTTAATGTGTTAACAAATATTTACGAATATGTACAAATATTAAAAAAATATAAATATTCACAAATATTTACGAATACTAAAACTTCAATTCAAGAAAACTCGATCTTTGATGGTAAGTACACTCATAAGACAACATTTACCATTGGAAAAACTGTGAAACAAAGTAGCTGACTTTTATTACAGCAGTGTGCCCACCTTGCAATGTGAGAGTAGAGAATTGAATTTCCTTTGAAGTTTGGTACCTCTGAGTAGCACCATTGAAGAGGCGCTATATAAATGCATTTACTAAATGAATAATGAACTAAGCATATAATTAATCATTAAGATGCTAAGGAAATAAATATAAATGAAACCATATTTTAAAGGAACTCGAGAACAAATATTCCAGCTCGGTGTTTCAAATGCTTCCTCTTCTTCATTGTCTCCTCTCTCTATCTCATCCTCCTATCATATTTCTCTCCATTTTGTTACCCTGCATCTGATTTTTAATCTGAGTCAAATGTCACATCACGGGTCAAATCATCAGCAAAATCATCTACTTACGATGATCGGATGAGTGATGAAGATGCATTGAAGGAAGCTGAAGAAGACGGACTGAAGCCAGAGAATGCTTTGCGCTGTACTGAACCTATGACAAACAACAAACCACAGCCAATCAGAAAACAACAAAACCACAGCCAATCAGAAAACAACAAAACCACAGCCAATCAGAAAACGACAAAACCACAGCCAATCAGAAAACAACAAAACCACAGCCAATCAGAAAACGACAAACCACAGCCAATCAGAAACAACAAACCACAGCCAATCAGAAAACGACAAACCACAGCCAATCAGAAAATGAAAAACCATAGCCAATCAGAAAACCACAAACCACAGCCAATCAGAAAACGACAAACCACAGCCAATCAGAAAACGACACCTCGGACAAACATCTCTTGCACCTTGCCTTCTTCTCCCTTCTTACCCTAGTAGTTTATCAGAACAGCTGTGCAATGTGTGCATCCCGGCATAAAACCATCGTGGTCTTCTTCTTACCTGTAGCCATAGTAGATGGTAACAGCTGCACATCCCATGACCACAAGTGCACACAGAATCCAGCCAATGTAGACACCGTAGTGTGGCACGAAACATCGCCATTTCTTCAGTGTTCTTCTTTTGCTACAATCTACAAAACCTCAGAAATTAACATGCGTAGGCCATCAACCCAAAGTCATTTGTGCATAGCCACTTTAAAGAACCTGACAGTCTCCAAACCACTGTAATCATTAAGTACGACCTCGGTGACCTCGGTGACCATGGTGACCTCGTAGGTCACCATGGCCACGCAAGACAACAATGACCACCGCATTCAACGCCACCTCCATCAACACCGCTACACCACCACCACTACCACCGCTAAATCCCCCACACCATTTTCCTCTAGTCACAACCTAAAATTTCGCTAGCCCTCCCAAGAAGACTTTCCATAATAACAAGGTGGAAAGATTCTAGAATAAGTCAAAACAGAGCTTTATCATCATAACAAATATAGTAAGTTATTAGATTTTAATTGTAAAAAATTCCAGAAATTCATAAGGTTGCCATGGCCCACATAAAAAGACCGCATAAAAAGACCACAAAAAATGACCGCACAAAAAGACGCACAAAAAGACCGTACAAAAAGACCACATGAAAAGACAACATAAAAAGACAGCACAAAAAGACCACACAAAAAGACCACACAAAAAAGACCGCACAAAAAGACCACACAAAAAAGACCACACAAAAAAGACCGCAAAAAAGACTGCATAAAAAAACGCACAAAAAGACCACACAAAAAAACGCACAAAAAGACCGCAAAAAAAGACCGCATAAAAAAGACCGCACAAAAAAACCACATAAAAAGACCGCATTAAAAGACCTCACGGACCGCGTGCTTGAGTCTACAGACACAGAACAACATTCATCAGACTAACTTGAGGTGGCTGAGCATGTCGACTTGACCGACGACCGGTTCGATGGAGTGCCACCGTGGGATGAAGCGCACCGGCTGGAGGCGGAAGCATCCGACCGGCGGATGATTCCATACGACGGAGGCTGAAGTGGGGCAGGAGCAGCGGCAGATGATAGCAAACATCCGACGTCGGATGATGGATTGTCAGCCACTGGTGCCGCCGCGAATGGGCGCCGCATCTCCTTTGGTGATGATTCAAAGAAGCTGGATGAGGGAGATGTATTGCTGCTGCTGCTGTTGTTGTTGCCACGCTTTGCTGAAAACAATCAAACGTGAGGGATGAATTCTTTTAACGTTTTTCGAGAGAAAAGATTTACAATCCTGTTGAAAAATCAATAGACTTTGTTTGTTTGTGTGTGCACTTGTTATAGCGCCCCTTCCAGCTCTCCCTACTCAGAGGCGCTCCCGAATGCAGAGCGGACACTGCATCAGAGTTTCACACCGAAGCGCTGAGCAATTGCGAGTGAAGGGCTTGCCCAAGGTCCCTACGCGGTGGCTTGAGGGTGGATTCGAACCTCGAACCTTCCAACTCTAAGGCAACGATGCCACCACTACACCACTGCGCCCCGACAGATGTATTCTTTTAAAGTTTTTTGAAGAAAAGATTTACAATCCTCTATCGATTAAAAAATCGATAGAGTTGGTATAACTCCACCAAATATAAAACTCTTCGTGCATTTCTCATTCTGCTGATCGCCTTGTTTACACCTATTTGTACCTCAGTCATGAACCCAGTATCGGGATGTTTCTATTGAGGTTCCTTCAATGTGGAATTACTTCACCCCTGAAAATTCTAGCAGGATTCTCATGGAAAAATTCACCTGCGTCGTTTTGCTACTTGAAGACCTTTCTCTTTTCATGAGTCTGTCATGCTTAGAGCGCTTCTGAATAGCTCTGCTGTGAGAATTGCTTTATAAATGTTCCTATTAGATAAGATTATTAGAATAGAACCAAACTGCTTTTTGCAACACTGGTTGCTCTCTCTCTAAACAAACCAGAAGAAACCCAGTGGTTCTTTTGCACGTCTATGAAAATTGGAAAATGCTTCGAAGGAAAAGCAGCGATAAATAAACAAACAGAAGAAATCAAAGAAGAATAAGACTCACATCGCACGTGACATTTCACTCGACATCTCACTCTCTCGTCCTGTTGTTTCTCTTCCGCCTTTCCTTGCGCTCCAACTGTCGCTCCATCCCTTCCCACTTCCGCTCCATCTTGGCATGATTCCACCTGACCGTCTCTCCTCTTCCCATCCACCATCTCCTCAGCGTCAACATCCCAAACCTCAACTTCATTCTCTCTCATCATCTGCTCCACTGCACCACCTGAAGACGTGCTTTCCACCGAAGTCTGGGCTTCTAATCCGCTTTCCAAACGACCTGGCAGCACCAGCTCGGCGGTCCTCTGAGCACGGGCATCACTGGTCTCGGTCAGTGGTCGGTCCTCGGTCTGCTGATGGTCCACGGTCTGTTTCCGGTCCTCGGTCTGCGGACGGTCCTCGGTCCGCATTTGGTCCTCGGTCCTCAGACGGTCCTCGGTCTGCTGCTGGTCCTCGGTCTTCAGATGGTCCTTGGTCTGTGGACGACGGTCCTCTCTATCACAATCCATCGATGGCTGGCGCTGGTCGCTGCTCGCGTTCTGGATCGTCACCGGTTTAACGTTCTGCGTGCTGCCGATCGGCGACTGTTGGTAGTGCTTCGCCCACGCCTTCTGCGCCCACTCCTGCAGACTCTGCCACGACAGCATCGTCTGCTCAAAGACCGACACGCCGCTCGGCTGCTCCTCCGAGTCCGACGATGACGACGGATGACGGTCGGATCCCTTGCCGTCGTATTCGTCGCCGTAATCCTCGTTAAACTGACTTCGATGGATCTTTAAAATACAAACGATTGAGTCTTTAAGTTAACCCTTTAACGACCATAGTGTATTAAATGATATGAGAAATCCTATACCCTCGGTCGGTAAAGGGTCAAAATACAGCTGATTGCGTCTTTAAGTTAACCCTTTACCGACCATAGTGTAGTAAATAGTTGTGGGAAATCCTGCACTCTCGGTCGGTAAAGGGTTAAAATACAACTGATTGCGTCTTTAAGTTAACCCTTTAATACTGACCATAGTGTAGTAAATGGTTTTGGGAAATCCCAGACTCTCGGTTGGTAAAGGGTTAAAATACAACTGATTGTGTCTTTAAGTTAACCCTTTAACGACCATAGTGTAGTAAATGGTTATGGGAAATCCTGCACTCTCGGTTGGTAAAGGGTTAAAATACAACTGATTGTGTCTTTAAGTTAACCCTTTAACGACCATAGTGTAGTAAATGGTTATGGGAAAACCTGCACTCTTGGTTGGCAAAGGGTTAAAATACGGTCGATTTTGTCACTGATTATGCCAAATGTTACTACTGTGCAGCAGAGAAAGGCAGAGAAACTAATGATTTTGGCCGCTAAAGCGTCAATCAGCGTGTCTTTAAAACAGTTCATTTCATACGAAGCACGTTGGGCTCTTCACTCTGATAATGGGCAAATCCTAGTTCCACAGACTCGTTTAGCTGATAGGTAACGTCAGGCAAGCTTTCTCAGTTGTAGCACCGTACATCTGGAATGATCTCCCTTCAAAGCTGCGTTTATTACATCTGACCAATCAAACTTTGCTCCATAAATCTCTCAAGTCTTTCTTTACCGTGGCTGGGTTGGGAGCGCTTCTGAGTAGATTTCTTGAAAAGGTGCTATATAAATTCATAAAATGCACGAATGAACGAATAAAAATCACACAAATAACTTATTAACCTATTAACCTTATTAACTTATTCGGCTATCTTGGTTAATTTATCTTGGGAATTTTTACTTGGGTGACCCTCCCCAGCGGGATGTCTATCCCTTTAGGACCCCCTTTGTAGCCAATGCATGTATATTTTCTACTTTTGCTCAACACAAATTGAGTTGCCCAACACAAATGAAATGAAAGTCGCTTACCTTCGATCTTCGGAAGACGAGTATGATGAGAAGCGTCGGTGGCAGGACCATGACGCTTATGATCATGCCGACAATGATCGCCTGCCAGGATATGTCGATCAAACTGAATTCACCGCGATACTATACACACACAAGAAAAACAGTACCAGTGATTTAAGTCTGGTACTGAATTCACCGCGATACTATACACACACAGGAAAAACAGTACCAGTGATTTAAGTCTGGTACTGAATTCACTGCGATACTATACACACACGAAAACACAGCACCAGTCTTAAATCACACACGGATCAGAAACATGGAACCAGCCTAACAGAAAACAGAGGAAAATTTGAGCTCTTTGATCACAACTGTTTTTTGATTCGAATAAATAAGAATTGATTAAGAATTGATTTGATCAGATTAAAGAGAGTCAGAATTAAAATGATTACCCACAGCATCCAGATTAGATCACAATAGATTTTAATAGATTAAACAGAGATTGTTTGTATGTGCACTTGTTATAGCACCCCTTCAAGCTCTCTCTACTCAGAGGCGCTCCCGAATGCAGAGCGAACACTGCATCAGAGTTTCACGCTGAAGCGCTGAGCAATTGTGAGTGAAGGACTTGCCCAAGGTCCTTACTAGGCTAGGTGGATTTGAACCTCAAACCTTCCGGCTCCAAGGCAACGACGCCACCACTGCACCACCGCGCCCCACAGAAGTACTATATAAAGTCAGGATAAGACAGATCCAGAAGAAAGGAGGAAGGTAGATCCAACACTACTCACTGGTGGACCGACGTACTGGTACCACGCTGTACTGAGCGCCATGTATGACATGAGCAGACAGAGGCAGCAGGTCAGACGCTGAGCGCGACTGAAGCGACTGTACGACGGTTTAACGAGCGTCGAAAACCACAGATGATAGTCCATCAGGTACTGCATACTTTTCGCCGTCAAAATCTATGAGCAATGCAAGACAGAACTTTAGAACTCATATCCTCCATATAAGACATTTTTTATACTTGGCTGTAAAAATGGCAAGCTAAGTGGAACTGCAATTTGAAACTTATACTTTTTATCTGTTGACTTGACTTGCATGGCAGGTCCAAACGTCCAATGTCTCCACTTTTCCCGCTGTTGTGTCATGTCTTCAAGTTCTCTGTAACCTTCCTCCATCATCCCGTCCAGCAGTTTTTTTCTAGGTCTTCCTCTGCATCTCTTTCCCTCCAATCTTCCTTGAATTATTTCTTTCTGCAGTGAGTCACCTCTTTGCAAATGTCCCACCCAATTCTTTTGTCTTATCTTTATTGTGAGACAAAAGAATTGGGTGGGACATTTGCTAAGAGGTGACTCACTGCAGAAAGAAATAATTGAAGAAAATATTCAAACGATACATGATCAGTTGAAGCGTCTTTCTTTCTGAACAACACCATCGACAAGAGGACAAACAAAACGACTGACCTTGGAAAAGCTGAGTCCTTTGTCGGCAGACATGATCTCTCGCTCCACCTTCCCATCCTCCTTCTCCACAGCAAACCATTTCTCACAGACAAAATAGTAGATGTCTCCTAGAACAAAACAAACATCAACAACAACCAATTAGAACATGATGAGAACAGAATCAGCCACCGTTCTCTTTCCCAGACTTATAATGTTCCTCTTCCTAAATGCCATACTTCCATTCAATCATGCATTCCAACAATTTATTATAGCGCCTCTTCAAGACACCTACTCACAGGCAAGTAGATATACAGGCAGATTCTTCCCTTGTAACAGCATGGCCGTGTTACGGCGCCATATAAATTGTCGTAATTATTATTAATAATATCTCAAAATGAGAGGCTTGTGCAGTAGTTGCCAAGTGGCCAGCAAGAAATGCAGCGAGAGAGAAGGGATACGAAGCATGGGCGGAGTTTGGTTTCAGTTTTTGGGTAACTTGGGCTTTGGGCAGAGACTTGATCAAGAACGAGCGGCGCCGACAATATTTTCATCAACCAAATTTCTGATGACCTTTTTTAAGATAGAAATCTCGTAAAAAATATACCATTTTCCCTGTCCAAAAAACTGATGACCTTTTTCTTTTTTCCTTTTTTTAGCCCTTTGGTCAAAATATAATAAAAATATACCATTCTCCTGTAAAAAAAATTTGGGAGCCCTTCTTGGGGGCTTAGCCCCTAGCCCCTGATGAACTCCGCCATGATAAGAAGACGGAGCAGGAGGAAGCCAGACAGTAAAGGAGAGGGATGGACGATGGGAGAAAGACAGACCTGTGCACGCGTCTTTGACCGTCACTCGACTGAGGTACCAGCTCGGCGACGATCCGCTATTGTCGTGCCACAATTGAACTTTGAATATCGATCCAAGGCTTTCAGGAAAGCTAAACAAACACAGCAAAAAACACACACAAAATATATTAAAACTGGGAATTAAATGTATGAATTATGAAACTATATCCTTTACATAATCATTCTTATGTATTTATGTCAGCTGAAGCATCAAGCTGAGCAATTGCGAACAAAGGAATTAATTGACCAAAGTCCTGACATGGGAGGTTCAAAACCACTTGCCTGCATTTCAAGTAAAACCTGCTTTCATGAAAAAGAAACAGTTATTTATTAACAAGTCACACAAAAATTTATTCCGAAGTAATACTATTGAAAAGATCATTAAATTAACAACATCTCAAATTAAACATCATTAAAATACAATAACAAGCGTAGAGAAACTAATAATAAAACAATAATAGAACATCATTAAATAAACATCTTTAATTAAACATCATTAAAATCAAATAACCAGCATATGCAAACTAGTAATAAAGCAAATATCATAAGAGACTATCTGTAGCAGCGCAAGTCTTACGTCATGTAGAACGTGTCCCTCGAATTGCGTTCGAACAGCGGTTGACCCGTTTGACTGATGAGTTCACGAGTCTCACTCATTCCGTACTCACCATGCAAGACGACATTCACCTGCAAATGAATCCACAGGTAATGACCTTGACAATAATCGTCCGAGACATAATAATAATAATAATCTTTTCTTTAATGAAACGCCTGCAAGACGCACTGCGCTTTACATTTACAAGTTATGCAGTAATCTTAATTAAACTTAACTACGAACTGAGCAGACAGCTTTGCAATTACATGGCGCTAATAGCAGCCTACAAATCAAATCCGTCCAACGGGGGCTCGAACTCACTACCCCTCGCACTCTACGCGAGCGTGTTGTAAATTGCGCTACCGCCCTCCCCCCATGCTGCCAACCAAACCCATGGACCTCATTCCATTGACTTAACAAAATTCTTCTTCATTCTAAACTAGCCGTAAAATCAACCCTCAAACTTTTCTCAATCTCTGTCTTCATTGTATCCAAATTCAACACCAAGAGCGTAAATTTGCCTACAAAATTATAACAACGAATCCCCCGTCTCTTTTCCCTCTCTCGTTCCCTTCTCCCTACCCTTGCCTTTCTCTTCCCACCCCTTCCCTGTGTTGCATCGTATCGTATTGTATCTATGCATTTATATAGTTCCTCCCCACAGTGCATACTAATCTTAGGCAGTGGAATAACTGTCACTAACAGCGCAACTACACTCTTAATTCTATTCAACAGCTGCCTGCCTCATCCTCGTGATAATCCACATAATTTATTTTCTTCAAAAGAAGATCATGTGCATTATTTCCACAAAAATATATATATATATATATCTGGTTCATTCTGCCACAGTGCAAATTGGCATTTACATTTTTAACATACATTTAAGGTACGCGTGCATTATTTTTCGATAACGTATGTACGGTACGCAACATACGCTATTACGGTATGTAATGTATGGATGCAATAATAATAATAATCTTTGTTTAATGACTCAATCTGACAAACCGCAGAATGATTACAGGTACAGGTTATACGAAATACGGCCCACCATAGCACGACACGCAGGTCGGCTTTACAGCAGTGGGTTCGGTAGCTTAACACTAATAGCCTAAGTGCTGGATCACTCCTGGTTCAGCCAAGCCAGAAGTGGGAAAGGCTATCTTATTTTCAGCAGAACCCGAGTCAAGCAACACAACAGTGCACTACACTATAACTAGCAATGCACTGTCTGTGGCCCATCCTGCACTGTCTGTGGTCCATCCTGTACCTTAGCAGTGGTACCAGCTCCCCTTCGAAAGCCGGTCTCGAGCGTTATATAGTACTTCTGTCGATCCTTTGACGAGTTGTCAACGAGCGAAACGGTTGTCAACTTGCGGTTGTCGTGTGAATCGAGTTTATTTGCAACGCAGAGAAGAATGGAGTAAACGAGAAGGAGACAACCGATGAAAGCACACGACACAGGATTCAACGGTAAACTAAAACGAAAACAATGAAAAAGAAGTTTCACCTACGCTGAACCGACAGTCTAAAGGGTCAATACAAAATGTCCTGTATGAATGAACAAGTGAAGAATGAATGTCAATCAATCAAACAATCAATCAAATTTATATAGCGCCCCTTCAAGGTACCTACTCAGAGGCGCTCCCGGGCGAGATCAAGCAAAAAAACCAGTCTTCAACTGTTTGTGAAATTTAGAACAGCTTGGGAACAGTATGTATGAATGAATGTATGAATGAATAAATGAATGAATACGCAAATGAATATATGAACAAATGTTTGTAAAAGTGTATAAATGAATGAATAAACAAATGAATATATGAACAAATTATCAAAAAAGAACATGTGAATGAATGAATGAACAAATGAAAGAAAACACTGATATTCAGCATTCTGTGACAACATCATCAAGAAAACAAATTCACAAACGATGCCCAGACAGGAAGGAGACTTGTCTCAATTCCTCATCTCTTTTGTCTTTCAATTTAAAAATCGTGTCTTTAACTCAGTCAATCTTTCTGCATTTTACGTCCACCATAATCAAAGCAAAATAGAATATAAAAAAGATTCAACATCGGCTGATCCAAAATGGTCTAAAATAACAGCTCCACTACGTTAAATCCTCCGGTTCGGCCTCCGAGTCTGCCTTTCCAGCAACACAAATAATTAATCGATGATAGCTGAGATCAGAAGAGGTTATGATACAATGCGTGGAGTTGGGAAAAGAAGAAAACTGGGAAAAACCTGAAGTAGAAGTCGACATTCAGTTGTTCAAGTTCGCTGGGGTAGAGCACGACAAAGGCACCATAGGTGGTCATGTGATTACATCTGAAACACCATCATAGTCATCATCGTCATCATTGTCGTCATTACCATTGTCATCATTATCATTGCCATTGTCATCCACATTGTCATTATCAATGTAATCGTTAGTATTGTCATCGTCAGCATTGTCATCATCATCATCATCATCATCATCATCATCATCATCATCATCGCCGCCGCCGCCGTCGTCGTCGTCGTCGTCATCATCATCATCATCATCATCATCATCATCATCACTTGTTATGGTATTACAATCACCAAGTTAAAAATTACTGAACAAAGAAATATATAGCAGCCAACGAGCAAACACCAAATACTGTCGGCTTACATTATCACCAGCAGCAAGAGCTGCACACGCAGAGGTTACTCCAAAATTCTCAACCATCTAAAAACGCTCTTTTATCAACAACAGCATTAGATCATGGAAAAACGTTAACCTTACACCAGTGGTTCCCAACCTTTTTTGACTGAAAGGCCACTTTTTCTAAGTAGGAGGACACGAGGGCCACTTTTTCTTCATTGAAGGACATTAGGGGGGCCACAAGGCCAAAATTTAATTGACTAAAAGCGTATAAAAATTGTTATAATTGATTCAAATTAGAATGTTTGATGTTATTTATAGACGTCAAAATAAAATAATTTGTAATTAAAAAATAATTAGGTTTTCTATCATGTCCAAATTGTCAAATTTTTCATTATTTTGTAAAGTTCTTTGAGAGATGATGGCCACTTTTTGAGGCCTGGCGGGCCACTTTTGGCCCGCGGGCCACGGGTTGGGAACCGCTGCCTTACACTCACGAGTCACACGACGATCATCAGCCAATGGTGAAAAACAAACTGCATCAGATATAAAATTCTGACATGTTGTCATGACGTCAGCATAGATACAACAAAAAGCCCCGAGAATTTGTGACGAACAACTCACATGCACCAAGTCAATCGTACTAATACAAAGAAGAGTTAACCCTTTGCCGACCAACAGTACAGGATTCCCATATCGTTAACTACACTTCGGTCGGTAAAGGGTTAAGGAAACCGCTGAATACTTTACTGGCAGTGTAATTGTCGAAATGACGAGCTGTTAGCAATGGAGCAGCCGGCGCCAGACCAGTCGCTGACCGCTGCGTCCCAGAAGAGGCACTGACCCCACCACACGCTCAGCAGGTAACTCATGTTCCTCGCCTGCGCAGGACGTGGTCGAAGCGAGTTGAAGTTATGATCGACGAAACCAAGGAAGAATGAACGATCCCCTACAAAGAGCAAATGATCCCTCTACGTAAAACAATGTCTGTTTGTATGTGCACTTGTAATAGCGCCCCTTCAAGCTCTCTCTCTCTCTACTCAGAGGCGCTCCAGAATGCAGAGCGGACACTGCATCGGAATTTCATGCCGAAGTGCTGAGTAATTGTGGGTGAAGGACTTGCCCAAGTTCCTTACGCGGCAAGGTGGATTTGAACCTCGAACCTTCTGGCTCCAAGACAACGATGCCACCACTACACCACCAATAAATGTTGCTTATCAGTCAGGTGATACACGTCAGAGGGAGCTTGCCAGTGTGATGACTGTTCTCCAGTTACTTGAGCATATGCACGTATTGATTGACTTTTTGTTCGTAGCGACCAGCATCAATCAGATTTGATATGAATAAAAGAATGCCCCAGACAACCTGTGAGAGCTCGTGAATAAGCTAGTGCCCCACACTCAGGTTAAGAGTGCTCAGTGTCTAATGAAGAAATGTTGAGTCCACAGTTACTACTGAAGACCTATCTGTTTGTAAGAATCATGACTGCCATTAGCTTTTTGAACTCGTGTACACAGCGACCTTTCTTTCAGCCTCAATTGAGCTACAACGCTATGACAAATCACCTTATCATAATTATTATTATTATTATAATTAATTAATTATTCATATTATTCATATTATCATGATTACAATTAAAATACCCAAAGAAAATGAATCCCCGAAGAAACATTGCCAAACATCTTCTCCATGTTTGCAAGGTTTGTCTGTCAATCTCTCTATGCACACTTCAGTGTTTGCAGCAACAATCCTATGTGCTTACATCGTGTAGCCTTGCACTTTCTCATAGCACATGATTTACAAACTGTTCACAAGACACAAGATAGTGAATGAACCAGAGAACTGACCTTCTATCTTGAGAGCCGCTAGATCAATGACAAATGACTTCGATCCGCCTGATGTCGGCAACTCCCATCTGAACAAATAACTGTCTGGCGATGGTTTCGTGTCAACCCTGCAAGAAAGAACAAATTTCAAATCGACACCATTGCAAGAAGCGTCAAAGTGTCAAATAGCTCCTAGACGACACTATATTTATTTATTTTTATTTATTTATTTCTCCATTTGTACAGAGCCCCTTCAAGCTCTCTACCCAGAGGTGCTCCCGACTACAGTACAGACACTGCATCGAAGTTTCACGCTGAAGCGCACAAAAATTGCGAGTGAAGGACTTGCTCAAGGTCCCTATGACTATATGTAATTACCAAAAGGACTACTCAATTTAGAGCAAGATTGTTAAGCGTTAAATTGCTCCAGAAGACACTACTCATCAAAAGCACTAAGAAGAAAACTTCTGTACATTCTTTTATTCTATTTGCGAATTTATAAAGCGACTCTCAAAGTGCAACCTAATAAAAGGCGCTCCCAGTGCGAAGAACCCCTAAAAAAATAGAAGCCTAAAGACAATGGGCAGAAATAGTAGTGACTCCAGATAATATCTCAGCATGAGTTACAGCAGGAAGATCATTCCACAACCAATGGCCAACAGAAGACTTTAAATAAGTCAAAAGCCTCTAAAAAAACTTTTAAAAGTATCTATAAGACTTAAAAATAAGTCAAAAGCCGCTATAAGACTTTAAATAAGTCAAAAGCCTCTAGAAGACTATAAATAAGTCAAAAGCCTCTACAAGACTTTAAATAAGTCAAAAGCCTCTATAAGATTTTAAAAGCCTCTAGAAGACTTTAAATAAGTCAAAAGCCTCTATAAGACTTTTTAAAGCCTCTACAAGACTTTAAATAAGTCAAAAGCCTCTAGAAGACTTTAAAAAGCCTCTAGAAGACTTTAAATAAGTCAAAAGCCTCTATAAGACTTTAAATAAGTCAAAAGCCTCTACAAGACTTGAAATAAGTCAAAAGCCTCTATAAGATTTTAAAAAGCCTCTAGAAGACTTTAAATAAGTCAAAAGCCTCTAGAAGACTTTAAAACTTATAAGTCAAATGCCCAGGTTAGAAGACTCTAAACTATCACAATTTTAGAAGTCTAAATTTGCTTAGTTTTGTTGAGGAACACAATGAAGCAGCAAAGCATGAATGAGTGATGAATGAGTGGAAGGAAGGTAACTCACTGTAGAAAAACGGAAACTGGAAAACCTCTGAGCAGCAGTTGGACCGGAAGAAATTCAACGTCAATGTGAAGATAATCCTTCTGCAGATCTGACGACGTCAGGTTGAAGATGTGAATATTCATGTACTCACGCGTAAGATTGTGCAAAACACCCGAATCCTAAGCACAGCAAACAATTTCCAGTGCTAAACCAATCAATTAATCCAACTGTTCATTCAGAAATTTATATAGCGCAACATCACGGAAACTACTCAGAGGCGCTCCCAACTCCAGCGCACCTCCAAAATGTCTTAGCTTGGTAAGGAGGGATTCAGATAGAGTCCCAGGGTGCAGGCACAGCAGTAATGGGAGGTTATCTTCCATTCCAGGCCATAGACAAGGCTCTCTTCTGCACAATTACAGTGTGAGGAGCAAATGGAGCCACGAGAATCCCCTTTTCCGCAGAGCGTAGGTGGGCGACGTCCTTGGATACGTGAGGTCAGCAACAAAGCTCTCGTTGGCATATAGGGGAGGGAGGCAAGGTCCTGGTAATGAGATTGCCCCCCCCCCCCCCATCAGAGCAACATAATTCAGTAGAGCCAGCCATTTAAGCAGTCATAACAGTCGCTCCTGGTGGTATTTTAATATTAAGATTAACCCTTTAATGCCGAGATGGTAGTAAATGGTATGGGAAATCCTATACCCTCCGGCATTAAAGGGTTGGTTTCCAATCTTTGCTCTTTTACCTGATGCATTCGGTTTGCAAGCCAGATGCTGACTGCTTGATCTCGAGGTAGGTTGTCAACGTTGAGCGCTGATCCATTGCACGAGTACATCGTAGCAGAAACGATGTCTGTCTTTATCTGCACAAAATATTGTACACGAATAATAATCATTCAGTGTCATCATACTCACCGAGATGATGCCATAATTATAAAAAATGTCATCACACTCACAATGATGATGCCACAAATATAAAAAATGTCATCATACTCAACGTGATGATGCCATACATATGCCATAAAATGTTATCACTCTCACAGAGATGCCAGAGAAATGCCATAACAATTTTCACACTTAGTGATGCCATAGTAAAGTAAAAAAGTAAAGTCCTATTTCGTTCAATGAGGAACATAGGGAGGCGCTCATCTCCTTTTCAATGGCCCTGAGCCAGCAATGGACGAATCCCAAAGTCATGGACACGGGGCCAGTGTATCGCAGGACTTGCTGTTTACTTCCCAGCTTACGCCGGTACCAAGTTATACTGCTTGGTGACAGAGGCATGTGTGCGTAAACAACTTGTCCAAGGTCGTCGCTTGGAGTCGAACCCGCAACCTCCCGCTCCGTGAGCGGACGCGTTACCGGTCTGCCACCAGGTCGCATTGACACACATTGATGCCAGAGAGATACTATAAAATGCCATCACACTCACACATCGATGGCATAGTGATGCAATCAAATGTCATCGCATTCACACATTGATGCCAGAGAGATGCCATAGAATGTCATCATACTCACAGCGACGCTTGTCCGTGGCTGATAGACGAATGGATTTTGCTTGTAGAGAACGACATTCGATTCAAAACATCGATTCAACGCATCGTCTGGATTCCTTGAATCCAACATCAGCGACGACGGCAACTTGACCATCGTTTGGTCAAGCGAGACCGTTGGCTGCGAGCGATTGAGACCAAAATGACCGGTGAACGTTGACAGAGCGGACGTAGACTGGTTCAATGTTTCTTTATCGACAAACAACTGACGTGCCTTCACCTGATCACGCAAGAACACAGCACACCTCACATCCTAGAACCTGGAATAATTATTGGCTCCCTGTGGCACTCTGCCTTGTACCACTATGTTCCTTTCTCGCTTAAAAACAGCTTTATATAGCCATTCCCAAACTGGGAGCGCTTCTGAGTAGGTACATTGAAGGTGCGCTATGTAAAAAGCCAATAATAATAACGTACATTGGCTGGAATTGTAATGCAATGTAATAAAATATAGATAAAATAAAGATACCGGTGCGTTGCGTTTAACGCGTGCACACACCACAGGGTCAGTTCCGACAAGTTTCGAGATTTTCTTCGGATTTCTCTCGGGGTTGAGCGCACTGGGAATGCTTCTGAAAGGTTCTTGCTGCAAGAAGCGCTTTACAAATGGTCAGATACGATACAATAATACACCAGTGACTGGTCAAGTTTGCATCACGAACCGTGGGCCACCTACTGCATGGGTTCTTCCACCCAAAAAGCCCCAATGATATACCATGCGAATACGATTGCACGACCGTTGACTACCTCTTGCTGATAATTCACAGTGCAAGCGTTTATAGACTTTAGAATGCTGTACTCATATTGAGTTCATTGCTATTCAGACGTATGGACATCAGAATGCGGATCTGCAGTTGGCTAGTAAAGGATATACTCACTTACTTACTCACATTATAAAGTAAGTATTGTCTTTGCTAAACTGGTCGCAGCATAAGAGCTACAACAAACAAAGAGCTGCTTAGAAACATCATACAACAAATACAAAATACAAGTAAGCATTCTCCCTATAATGGTCTATAGAAACAAACCATAAGCAGGGTCTCAACATATTCCAGTGACTTCATGACAAGATCATTTCTGACGACAATTTCATCGGACGCAAACGACGTCGGATTTTCGACGGACTGCAGCAGAGAGCTGAGAAGATTCGAGGCGCTTTCGATCGCCAAATCAACGAGCGGGAAATCTTCTGCGTTCGTTTCGACCAGCAGTTGCGTCATCAGTCGCAAGAGACGGTCCAGAAGATAACTCGCAAGGCGGGCACCGTCTATCGCGATCTGCAAACCAACAGCATTCGTCTGTAAGAATCTTGCAGCACGCTTCAACTTGCTTGTAACATGTTTGTTAACAAATTTAACATGTTTCCAATGTGTGTGAAATGTTTTAAACATTTTTTAACATGCCTGTAACATGTTTGCAACATGTCTGTAACATTTTTAACATGTGTGTAACATGTTTGTAACATGTCTGTAACACGTTTGCAACATGTTTGTAACATGTTTGTAACATGTCTGTAACATGTTTGTAACAATGCAGACAACATCAACAATAATGAACCAAATGTATAAATTAGAGGTTTAGGGTAATGGCAAACACTCTGGCATGAAGAGTGGGATTGCTTCCCGATGATATCCTCCCAAAGGCCAACTCAACCTTCCATTCGGCAGATGGCATTGATAAACTGATCAGTCGCATGTGGCTGCTGACAGTTAAATTCGACTCCTGTAATAACTTATCATCATCCATTCATTTCATACGCTTGCTCTCAAGGGCAAATTCACTGGCCTTTTACGAATCCCTAAAAGCAGACCTTTTCAGCCATGGCTAGGCATGTTGAAGCATCGCTATATCAAATGCATACTGACTGATTGATTGATTGATTGATCAATAATTTGAATGATTATTTGACTATTTTTTGATTGATTGTTTGATTGATTGTTCGATTGATTCCTTGTCTGATTGATTGTTTGATTGTTCCGTTACTGCAGCTGATGCAAGAGTGATTTGCACTGTAGAGATCAAAATTCATCCAAAGCTCGCTAACCTCATCTGATGCCTTCATCACTTCGGCCAAGACAGACAGACTCTGATGGACTTCGACCTAAAATAAAAAATCACTCAACAGATCATCATTACTTCAGTGAATCATTGTCGACATCAAACACTTTCCACCGCACGGTTGCACGCAAGGCCTTCCTCTTCCCTTGTCCCATAAATGCTCCATTTTCCAGTTCTGTACTCTATACGCTTTCACCCTGCTTGACCCTGTTCTACACCCTCATCTGGCTTTTGCCCGTTGCCTTCCATTAGTTCACTTCCCTTGCACCATTGGTACATTAGTCCACTGAAAAAAAACTGCACCAACCCATCATTAGTAAATTCAATACTGCCTAGATGCGGTTATTTGAAGATATAAACCAGAAATTAGCGCATGCATCTCGCCATATTCACTTGAACAGACTTGTCTTAACCAGTTCCTAAGGACCTATTTATATCACCATGGCTGGACTCGGAGCATATCTGAGTGGGCTTCCTGAAGGTGCGCTATATAAATTCTTGAAATGAATGAATATGTCAAAAGACATTGTTCCCATCATGAGTCTAACAATCCCTTAGGGCCTTCCTTGCTACCATCCGATCATGTGAAGCATCTTGTACTATGACTATTGTTTATGGTTGATACTTAGACTTAGACTTAGTTCCTCCTGTTCCGATCGGAGCATTGGTCAACAAGTCTTCGCCACTCCATACGGTCACCAGCTACTTCCTCCGCCTCGTCCCAATCCAGTCCCATCTTCTCCAGATCTTCCTTAAATGTACGTCTCCAGGTGTTTCTTGGTCTGCCTCTTCTTCGCTTTCCCCCCTCCGGAACCCATGTTATCGCCGTCTTTGCAATCCTCTCCTTTGGTAGTCTAAGAATGTGCCCCGCCAACTTTCCTCTTCTCTCCATGATGACATACTCCAGGTCTCTTGATCCCGCCAATTTCAACACCTCCTCATTTCTGATGTGATCTCTCCATGAGATGCCCAGGATGAATCGTAGGCACCTCCGGTGGAAGACATTTAGCTGTTTTGTTATCTTAGCCGTTGTTTTCCATGTTTCACTTGCATATAATACCACCGGCAGCACCAACGACGAATACAGTCGGATCTTCGTGTCACTGTGTATCGCTCCTGATTTCCACACTGTTCTCATTCTTTGGAAGACCGCAGCTGCTTTACCAATTCTTGTCCTTACATCCACCTCTATTCCTCCATCCCTTTCCATATAGCTGCCCAGATATGGAAAGTGGTTGACATACTCTATGTTTTCCTGTCCGATATTGATGTTCGGATGCTCACTGTCGTCGATTATCATAGCTTTAGTCTTTGTACTGCAGGGCCCGTAGTCTTGGACATTCTTATACGGAGCGTACATGACGTTTTCGGCGTAAATCTATCCTGCTCTCGAATAACGATATAAAATGGTAGTCATGGGGCAGGCGCAGACCTGTACTCTCTGAATAGCGGTACTCCCATTCTCGATCAGCAATAAGTCTCTACTCCCTAAGATGGCGTCTGTTTATGACTCGAAACTCGCTGCATTCGACGACACCTTACACGTCAAAACGTGTTTAAAACATCTGCAATGAACTCATATCCTTCGTCGACGGCGAACATTATATTAGCTTTTATTTTCGCCGTCACAAAATATTAAAATTTGGCTAAATACCCTAGGAAATTGCATTCGAAGCGCCGCTGCGTAGTATGAATACCAATTTGTGGGTCGCTTGCCTAACGTGTCTAACGTAGCGGCCGTTCTATCTGTTGTAATTAGTTTGTTCTAGCGACAGCTTGCATATTAAACTCCACAATAAATCAAACGCATGCCACGTGAAACTGGACAGTTCGAGAAACTAGCAAGAAATAGCTAATTTAAGAATTTTAATTCGGCGATCACTAGCTGAAACCGGTTACGGTTTCATCATGTTCTATCCACACATCACCGTTCTATTCAAAATCTTTTTCACTTTCTCGCTATGTAATTTTATTCCTATACATTTGCAACTAACTTTCTTTCACATAATTATTTTTTTCTCTTGTCAAGTCTCATACTTTTGTATTTAGGCTATATTAAATATGAATCGTTTTTGCTTTGCGGCCTTCTATCTACTTGCTTACTTATCGTCGGAGACGATGAATATAAATATATTAGGCTATGCGCATGCGCGATAACCTATAAAGCTATAACCACGGCTTAAGTGAGATGATTTGATAATCCAAGGTCTGCGCCTGCTATATGACTTCCATACAAGAGTAAAACCCGTTAAGAGAATAACAAAGTCCGTGAACAGCCTTTTCGCATAGCGTACGCTATTCTATCTCATAACTATCGGCCCAGATGTGTAACCCCACTCCTTCTCCCAGCTCTTGTAATCTCGTAGTCATCCGCTGCATATCCTTGTGTGTTTCACTTAACAGTGCTATGTCATCCGCAAAGTCCAGATCCTTCAACCTACCCTGATCCCAACCAATGCCAGCCGTAGTATTATCCATCGCTCTATTCATGAATAAATAAATAAATAAATCTATTAGAGTGCCACCAGCTGACCAAATCTCGTAATGGTAGATCCTTGATATGGTAGAGCAGTTCGGTTCGAGTCGCCTTCCTCAAGTCTGACCACGTTTCATTTTGCTCGTTGCTGAGCAGGTTGAGACGCAGAGCGGCCATGAGAGCGAGAAGCCGAGCCTTTTGGTTGTGGCCGCGTTTGATGTGCGAAGCCAACGTGCTGTTGGCCGCAACGAGACCATAGCTAAAACAAGACAAGAAATCATCAACAGAAAAAAGACTCGGCTACACAGCAAAACTTAAATTGCATTCGACTGACAATGCTTCCCAAAGACTGAAAAATGATCGTTGGACTTCTGCTTAAAGGAAACGTTCTTTAAGAATCCGAAGATAGCTACCTTAACATTTCCTTGCCGAGAGAGCTCCGAAAGAGATTGCAAGGCTTCTACTCAGAGGCTCTCCTGACTACAGCGCACACATTGAATCGGAATTTCACACCAGAGCGCTGAGCAATTTCGAGGGAAGGACTTGCCCAAGGTCCCTGCGCGGCGACTTGAGGTGGATTCAAACCTGCAAACCTCTGGCTGCAAGGCAACGAACGTACCCACTACACCACCGCACCCCACGAAATCTAAATCTAAATTGTAAATCCAATCCATGACAACAAGACTTAAGCAACGATCGAGACTCACATGAATTGTTCGTCCGCAGCAGACGATGGTTGAATAACGAAAGACGAAAGGCAGACGGTTGTTCTCGCACCTAAGCCGTCGACCAATGCAATCTCCACAAGAACTAAAAGACATTGAGAAATTCAACCAGACTAAATGGTCAAATAGTTTCGGAGGCATTGAGGCAGACTTTAATCATTCATTCAAGAACTGCTAAAGAGTTTCTTTAAGGGGAACTACTCAGAAGCGGTAGGGCCTAATGTTGGTGTTCATTGGATCATTAAATCAAATCAAATCAAATCATTTATTTGGCACCCAAAAACAAGAACAAATTAAATCAAACATAAAAGAAAACAAGGTTAACAAATATAATAAAGCAGTACTTAACTTATGATGTCATTCAAGAACTTCTGTAGTGTATCTTTAAAGGATGTTACTAAGAAGCAGCAGGGTCTGAATTTGGTGTTCTTTGGATCAGAGATCTAGATATTTACTCTTTAGCCAGACATTCTGTAAATGTTCTGTTGTTGCATTGGTTTTATTTATGCTTCTGTCCTCCAAATAATAATATGCTTCTGTGATTCCTCTTTAGCCATTGTTATTTTAAAATGCAAGCGTGTGTCTCGTTCTAATAAAGATTACTCACTTACTCACTTACTTAAGAAAACTTAGCTTAGTCAGATTTACTGCCATTGATCAGTTAAATTCAAGGGTACCAGTGTAGTTGTCTGGATTGCCTGCAGGCAGCTGAAACACTATTTTCCTGTCCAGCCCACGGTAGATCGGCTGCGGCTGTGACGTGGCTGACAGTCTGTAGTTGACTTCATAGGAAATCGGAAGGTCCTTAAACACACGGCATAAAAGGAAGAAAATGAAAAAGAACGCAACACAGAAAGACAGAACGAAAACGAAGAGAGCAGTGAACAGCTCAAGTGAACTCCGTCCAACTATAACGATCATTCATTTCGAGAATTTATATAGCACCTCTTTAATGTAATCATTATTCATTTCGAGAATTTATATAGCACCTCTTTAATGTAATCATTATTCATTTCGAGAATTTATATAGCACCTCTTTAATGTAATCATTATTCATTTCGAGAATTTATATAGCACCTCTTTAATGTAATCATTCTGCAATGTGCCAGTTTGAAATTAAATGTAAGTAAGTAAGTCGTTTATTTGGCAAAGCATCAAGCACATACAAAATAACAGCAATCGGTACAAACTCAATGGCTTTCGAATGATCGGTGCATAAGTCAAAGGATCAATCCAAAAAGGTCGTATAGACCCACTGAGGCTGGATTGACCCCTCCTTTCTCCATAACATTTGGCTATTTAAAACAGTGCAAAGAAACAACATGTTACACATGAAACGAAAGCAAACTGAAACGAAATGACAAACAGATTTTAAAAACCAAAACAAATTATGACCAATAGTTTAAATCTAGTAAACAGAGATTAAACAGTCTTTTAATTTTTTCTTAAACATGTTAATGGTGGGTAACATATATTTATTTTTTTGAAGATTATCATTCTATTCCAAGCCAGATGCTCTTACTAAACGTCAATGTCACAATGTCACATCTATATTTCATTTACATTTCTTCCACATAGTTCCAGAATTTAATGATGAGTAACGCTTCTTATATTCAACCGGAGTGTTGCAACTCTATCTTTGCACTACTTTAAGTTTAAATCCATTAACCCTTCCTTCACCGACCGTTTGAAGTGTAGTAATTGGCATGTGAAATCCCATACCCTTGGTCATTAAAGGGTTAAGCTGCAACAGACTGATGAATGGAAGAATTTGCCTCAGGCGTAAAAAAAAAATTGTTGTGTTTCCGGTAACGCGACCGACCCATTTTTAGGGCCGCGACCCAAATATTTTTGTAAAAAAATTTTATAAAAAAAAAAATTTTTCAAAAAAAATTTTTTTTCCCCCCCCAATTTTTTTTTTTTTTTTCAAATTTTTTTAAAAAACATTTGTATTGACATAACATAAGAGACGTCAACAAAATGAAATTAATAGGACTGTTTCTAGAGCAGTTTTAGGTGCAGACAGTCGGGAAATAGGCAGTTTATACTTGCTTAGAAAACGTACTTTGTTTCAGCGTGCAAAAAAGACTAGTGGGGTATACTTTTTCGGATAGTCACTGCATAAAAATATTTTACAAAATAAAAATATTTTCCGACCTACCTACCCAATTTTTTTTACCTCTGTTACCGGAAACACAACATATTTTTTTTTTGGCCTCATCCAGCTTCCGTACCTTATCCATCCATCCCTGACAGAAGACGGTGAATTCCGTCAGCATTTCTGTTCCTCCTTTGTTTGCGTCGTAGTTGAAACTGCATTCACCATCGGATGGACTTTTGTTCACGCGGAACGATATCATCGACGTACCAGTCTCATTAGTCGCTTCAGCACAAAAAAAGATTTACAGTACCGTCAATAGATAAGACAGGAATTAGTGAAATTAGTGACTTCTATTGTAATTAGTGACTTCTAGTGTAATTAGTGACTTCTATTGTAATTAGTGACTTCTATTGTAATTAGTGACCTCTATTGTAATTAGTGACTTCTATTGTAATTAGTAACTTTCATTGTAACTAGTGACTTCTATTGTAATTAGTAACTTTCATTGTAACTAGTGACTTCTATTGTAATTAGTGACTTCTATTGTAACTAGTGACTTCCAGTGTAAATAGTGACTTCTATTGTAATTAGTGACTACTATTGCAACTAGTGACTTCTATTGTAATTAGTGACTACTAGTGTAATTAGTGACTTCCATTGTAATTAGTGACTTCCATTGTAATTAGTGACTTCTATTGTAACTAGTGACTTCCATTGTAATTAGTGACTTCTATTGTAACTAGTGACTTCTATTGTAATTAGTAACTTCCATTGTAATTAGTGACTTCCATTGTAATTAGTGACTTCTATTGTAACTAGTGACTTCTATTGTAACTAGTGACTACTATTGCAACTAGTGACTTCTATTGTAATTAGTGACTTCTATTGTAACTAGGGACTTCTATTGTAACTGGTGACTTCTATTGTAATCAGTGACTTATATTGTAATTAGTGACTACTATTGTAATTAGTGACTTCTATTGTAATTAGTGACTTCTATTGTAATTAGTGTCTTCTATTGTAATCAGTGACTTCCATTGTAATTAGTGACTTCTAATGTAACTAGAGACTTCTATTGTAATTAGTGTCTTCTATTGTAATCAGTGACTTCCATTGTAACTAGTGACTTCTATTGTAATTAGTGACTTCTATTGTAATTAGTGACTTCTATTGTAACTAGTGACTTCTATTGTAATTAGTGACTTCCATTGTAATTAGTGACTTCTATTGTAATTAGTGACTTCCATTGTAATTAGTGACTTCCATTGTAATTAGTGACTTCCATTGTAATTAGTGACTTCCATTGTAATTAGTGACTTCTATTGTAAATAGTGACTTCTGTTGTAATTAGTAACTTCTATTGCATTTAGTGACTTCTATTGTAACTAGTGACCTCTATTGTAACTAGAGACTTCTGTTGTAATTAGTGACTTCTGTTGTAACTAGTGACTTCTATTGTAACTAGTGACCTCTATTGTAACTAGTGAATTCTGTTGTAATTAGTAACTTCTATTGTATTTAGTGACTTCCCTTGTAATTAGTGACTACTATTGTATTCAGTGAATTCTATTTGAACTAGTGACTTATGTTGTAATTAGAGACATCTGTTGTAATTAGTGACTTCTATTGTAAATAGTGACTTCTATTGTAATTAGTAACTTCTATTGCATTTAGTGACTTCTATTTGAACTAGTGACTTCTGTTGTAATTAGAGACTTCTGTTTTAATTAGAGACTTCTGTTGTAATTAGTGACTTCTATTGTAACTAGTGACTTCTGTTGTAATTAGTGACTACTATTGTATTCAGTGACTTCTATTTGAACTAGTGACTTCTGTTGTAATTAGAGACTTCTGTTGTAATTAGTGACTTCTATTGTAACTAGTGACTTCTATTGTAACTAGCGACTTCTATTGTAATTAGTGACTTCTAGTGTAACTAGTGACTTCTAGTGTAATTAGTGACTTCTATTGTAACTAGTGACTTCTATTGTAACTAGTGACTTCTAGTGTAATTAGTGACTTCTATTGTAACTAGTGACTTCTAGTGTAACTAGTGACTTCTAGTGTAATTAGTGACTTCTAGTGTAACTAGAGACTTCTATTGTAATTAGTGACTTCTATTGTAATTAGTGACTTCTGTTGTAATTAGTGACTTCTATTGTAACTAGTGACTTCTAGTGTAATTAGTGACTTCTATTGTAATTAGTGACTTCTATTGTAATTAGTGACTTCTAGTGTAACTAGAGACTTCTATTGTAACTAGTGACTTCTAGTGTAATTAGTGACTTCTATTGTAATTAGTGACTTCTATTGTAATTAGTGACTTCTATTGTAATTAGTGACTTCTAGTGTAACTAGAGACTTCTATTGTAACTAGTGACTTCTAGTGTAATTAGTGACTTCTATTGTAATTAGTGACTTCTATTGTAATTAGTGACTTCTAGTGTAACTAGAGACTTCTATTGTAATTAGTGACTTCTAGTGTAACTAGTGACTTCTGTTGTAATTAGTAACTTCTATTGTATTTAGTGACTTCCATTGTGATTAGTGACTTCTATTGGGTCGGTGTCTATTGTCTAACGATCGAGGCATCAAACGATGGTGTACCAATGCCAAGCTATAAATCAGGCTAATATTCAGAAGAACAGTTTTTTACGCCAGAGACAAGTTCTATAAACCAAAGAAGTCTTTTAAGCCAGAGAGAAGTCTTCCAAGCCAGAGAGAAGTTCCATAAGCGAGAGAGAAGTCTTCTAAGCCACAGAGATAAACCCCCCAAGTCAGACAGAAATCCTCCAAGCTAGAGAGAAGTCGTCCAATCCAGAAAGAAGTTCTCTAAGCCAGGGAGAAGCTCTCCAAGCCAGATAGAAGTTCCGCAAGTCAGAGAGTAGTTCCCTAAGCCATAGAGAAGTCTTCTAAGCCAGAGAGAAGTCTTCTAAGCCATAGGGTAGTTCCATAAGCTATAGAGAAGTCTTCTAAGCCAGAGAGAATTCCTCTAAGCCAGATAGTAGTTCCGCAAGTCAGAGAGTAGTTCCCTAAGCCATAGAGAAGTCTTCTAAGCCAGAGAGAAGTCTTCTAAGCCATAGGGTAGTTCCATAAGCTATAGAGGTCTTCTAAGCCAGAGAGAATTCCTCTAAGCCAGATAGTAGTTCCGCAAGTCAGAGAGTAGTTCCCTAAGCCATAGAGTAGTTCCCTAAGTCATAGAGAAGTCTTCTAAGCCAGAGAGAAGTCTTCTAAGCCAGAGAGTAGTCTTCTAAGCCATAGAGAAGTCTTCTAAGCCAGAGAGGTCAACATATCTAATCGTTTCAAGAGTGAGTGAGTTAAGCCGACGAACGGAATAGCTGCACTACCTCGATAGAGAACGGTGACCTGTACGAAATACTCGAGACCCTGACTGAGCACGTCTGGCTTGATGACGAGCATTCTCTGCTCGACTCCAGTCGTCGTTTCACTCGCGAGCAACCGACGATCGTTCCGCTCCACACGGAAGATGTCGTGCCTGTTTGCATTGTGATTCATCTTTGATAGGTCGATCGCCATCGGCGGGCCCGCCTCTCTCTCTGGTGCCCCCTGCGGCTGCGCCACACCTTCAAGACAAAATAAAGCGATGTACAAATCTGTATATATCTGTAAAAAATAAACTGTATATATATATATATATATATAAATAAATGGGTTTTGTTAAAATAATTCAATGAATTTTCCCGCCATTTTCCACTTTCCCGTCGTTAATAGTCATATTCGGCATATGGCATCGCATAGCAAATCACGCATGAGTAAACAGCTCAGACTTCCTTCTAGCGTATTATGCAGTCTGTTTATTTGTTGCGAATTTATACGTAGCCTTAATTCGATTCTGAAAATGGTTGCGAAAGCATCTTGCATTCCAAAGTTGTAGGAAGCTTTACAATTTTTCAGCATTGTAATTTGAAAGGTGTAGCCATATTTTTACTTTGGACACAAACATGGTAGAGCAATAAGATTTGTGTCATTTTAAAGAAGAGACTCCACTTGTTTAGAAGATACGCGACACTCAAATTGGTTTTGGTCAGATAGGTCACATACAATGAGTGAGTGTGTGTGCGCGTATATATAAAACTACGTATGCATGTATAATTGTATATATATATATAGTTTTCAACCTCTTTGAGAAGCTCCACGCCCTTCAGGTGCATGCTCCTCCGCTTCAAACTTAAACGGAGAAGAACGTAGTCCTTTGCCTAAATCAGGCGGCAATGGCTGGACAGCAGATGAAGACGGCAACACAGCTGGAAACAAAGAGAAACTCAGTGAATCAAATGAATTAAATATAAATGAAAATCTGCGTGTGTGTGTGTGTGTGTGCGCATGTGTGTGTGTGTGTGCATGTGTGTATGTGTGTGTATATGTGTGTGTGTGTGCGTGTGTGTGTGTATATGTGTGTGTGTGTATGTGTGTGTGTATGTGTGTATGGGTGTGTATGTGTGTGTGTGTATGCTTGTCCAGAATGCATGCCCACAGTCTCCCAGCAATATTGACCGGAAACCATGCACCTGGACAGAGGGCAACCAGGATCATCTAGTGGAGGGATGGCAAATCCACCATAGGGGGCTGGGTGGGTGCGGAAGAACCTAAGTTTTCCGGGCGGCACCTCAAACATTCCAGCTAGCCACAAGGACCACCCCCACCCACTCCTCTACCTGCATACATACATATATACATACATACATGCATGCATACATACATATATACAATCATACATGCATGCATACATACATACATAAATACATACATACATACATACATACATACATACATGCATGCATGCATGCATACATACATGCATACACACACACATACATACATACATACATACATACATACATACATACATACATAAAAACATACATACATACATTCAAGCATAACTGAAAATCGAGATGGACAATCAGTATGTTTATATTGGCTGCTCAGTTAAAAAGAAAACTGACGTGTGGATGCGGGCGTTGATGGAGGCGGTGGCGGAAAGTTAGCAGGACGACGACCTCTTCCACCAGGTGAGTTACCCTCGTCTGCCATGATCCGCCCTCCTCCTCCTCCTCCTCCTCCCACAACTGGTGCCACTCCAGGCGCTGGCTGCGTCGGTGCCTTAACAGAAGATGCACTACTCGCAGAAGACGGCGCCAATTCTTCATCTCCTGCAAATTGGTGAACAAAAAAAGAAGCTTAAGATCAATGACCAACAGTGTATATATATATATATATATATATATATATATATATATATATATATATATATATATATCCTCCGTCCCTCCCTCCCTCCCTGTCTGTCTATGTGTATGTATATATATAGAAATATATATATATATATGTATATATATATAGAAAGCAGTGTTGTTGAAAGTATCGGGCAAATGTACTTGAGTAAAAGTAAAATGGATTTTAATTACTTAAGTAAAAGTAAAAGTACTCATCACAAATTTTACTTAAGTAAAAGTAAAAAGTAGCCCCTTCAAATAATACTTTTTAAGTAAAAAGTAAAAGTACCGAGTCTTTCTATAAGCTTAACTCAATCGATTATTAACCTTAAAAAATACTAAATTCTCGAAATGGCACTTATCGTTGAGTCTAGTACGCACGCTTGCGATTCATTGTTAGCACAATGCACAGCTGAAGAGTCGTTCTGCTGCAGAAATGACAGTGCATCCAGCGTGGACCACCCATCGAAAATCTATTTTAGGCATGCAACATTGAATAAGCTGTCTTAGCTTAGCGAAATGAACTTTCCCGCCGGATCGGGTCGCGGGTGACCCGATTAACCCAATAGGCATCGGAACAATTCCGGCGGGAACGAGTTTTAATAATAATCGCTTTGAAGTAACGAACATTGTAACGAGTGTCGCATAAATTGTAACGAAGTAAAAGTACTGAAAAATGGGCAAAATTTTACTTCGTTGAAAGTAAAAGTATTTCATTTTTTCGTTACTTCGTTACATGTGAAAGTACTCAAACTTTTACTTAAGTACAGTAACGCGTTACTTTTACTTCGTTACTGTACAACACTGATAGAAAGAGAGAGAGAAAGAGAGAGTGACACAGATAGACAGACATGGAAGGAGGTAGGGATGAAGGGAGATGAGGGAGAAATATAGAATGCGATTTTCATGCAATTGTAATGCGCCACATTGTAGGTTTTGAATAAGACACAGCGAATATATATTTTTACTTGATGCTGGGTCTTTCGAAAAGATGGTTGTTGTCATGGAAACTGTTGTCATGGAAACTGACATTGTCATCAATTTACCTTCTGGGATGTTCAGCTCAGCAGGCGGCGGAGTTGATGTCCACGAGTTGTCATCATCATCGTCGTGCATCCTCTGTTCCAGTGACTCGAGGTTGGAGCTGTTGAAGGAACTGCCGTTGGCGAACATGTTCCACGTTAGTCTGTCCGGAGGAATGCAGGATTTCTGAGCGGTTGATCCTAGCAAGAAACAAAGCTAACTGAATCACATACACTGAACAAATGCACAACTTGTCATGGAGATGGTTCTGGTTGGGGTAAACGTTCTGACCTAAGATACAACAATGTGTGTGTGGATGTGTGTGTGTGTGCATGCATGTAATGTATGTATGTGTATGTATGCATCATGGGCGCCCGCACATAGGGGTAAGGGGGGGGGACATGCCCGCCCCCGGAAAATTGAAACCTATTTTCTCACTACTACTTTTGTGGTTTATAACAAATTTCTTCATATTAGAGAATTAGAAAGCCTACTTTTAACTAATACTTTTCGATTTTGTAAACAAATTTCCTTGCAAAAAGAAGCAATTCATGTTATAAATTTAAAAAAGTGAAACTGAAAAATTTACATCAAGAAACCTCTGTGAAAATACCCATGCATGTTCTTAACTTCCCGCTTTGCATTTGTTGTCCTTCTGCTAAAATGTTTTTTAACGTTGACCATCATGTTTTGCCCCTTCCTGCAAAAATTTCTGCGGGCGCCCATGGTATGCATGCATGCATGCATGTATGCATGTATGTAAGTAATGTATGTATGTAAATATGCAAGTATGTGTGTGCGTACGCACGTACATAAATAAGTATGTAAATATGAAAGCATGTATGCACGTACGTACGCACGAGCACTTGTTATAATGCGCCAAACATACCCCTGCACCATCGCACACCATTTTGACCAGCATTAGGTGAGACCAAGACACACAAACACAAGCGGCCTTACCACGCGATGAACGAGAATTCGTCGGTTTGCGGTCAGACAGCGTCCACGTGTAGACCATGTCGTCTTCGCTGTAGCCAGGGTGAATGGCCTCCAAGATGAGTCGACCGTTAGGGTTGACCCGATTGTCAGTGCAATCGTCACACGAGATGAGGACGCTGGACAATCACACCAAGCGCAGTCAGTTACAGTTCATTTACAGTTCAAGCAACAATAACAGATTCATGATGACTGAGAGCGAAATTAGAAGAGTTTTTAATTACACGAAAACCTGCAACAGATATACACTAGAATTTTATTTTTTATTATATTAAGTGTGAGAGACTAAGTAGAGGCTGTGAAGAAATACCAAGCTACTTCACAAAAGTGTGCCACAGTCACGACAAGGCAATTACTTTACGATCCTTTACAAATGCTCTACATAAACATCCAGTTTCGGCGCAAAGACTTTTCAAATGGGTTTGTTTACCAATAATTACAGAGGCATGGCACTCAGTTAAAGATTCACTGGGAAAAAATATTGAATTGTCGGGGGGGTTCCTTACTCAATAACTGGCTCGTCCTGGAACTTGAGTAGTTGCAACGTGGAACTGTTATCACGACCCGATTGAGAGATCATCAATTCGAAAACAAACTCCTTTGTTGCGTCACGTCTGAACCTTGACCCCGGCAGAATTAGTATCCTTCGAGCATAGTTCAAAACCTCGTCTGCTACTTGGTGATCAGCGAAACAAGACCCACCCGGATTGTTAAATTCAACGCAAGACCATCTGTACCTGCAAACCGAGAAAACAAATTTATGGCAGAGGGAAGGAGTAGAAGAAAACAAATACAAGAGACACCCAACAAAAACTATGACTGGCAAAAATATCACCGTAAGTAAAGTACTGTAAAACTCATTTTGTTCATATGCAGTTTAACTTTAGCATAAAGCAACAAAAATGAAGTAACTACCACAGTACATTATTATACAAACAAAATCTGACAGATCAACAGTAACTCAACTGCTATGACAAGTAGAAGAAGAAGACATTCTAAGAGCAGTCTCTTTAGCTCTTTAGATGTTGAGGCACCACAACAAAAACTATCACTGGCAAAAATATTACAGTAAGTACAGCGTAAAGTACTGCAAAAATGATTTTATTCAGATGCAGTTTAACTTCATTATAAAGCTACAAAAATGAAGTGTTAGCGACTTCAAATTCTCAGCCTCGGCATATGAGAGTGAGTGGCCAGTCCTCTCCCTCGCCGCCTCATCTTTCCACCGACAGTGTGCGGTCGTTGTACTCATCACAGCTGCGTCAGTTACGACAAACTCACGTGAAATTCTTGTCCTCTGGGAAGTCAGGGTCCCATGACTTTGATGCGTCAAAGGTGATGTTCTGGTTGTAGCTGACATTCCTCATCAGACCGCGATCAATGATCGCTTGCAATGGACTGGGTACGACAGAGAATCCGTATGGAGTTTTTGCATCGCCGTACACGATCGTATTGTCCATCGACACCTGGTGACGATAATAAGAACTACAAACACTTGGAGGAAGAAAGCATTTCGACATATAAAAATTTAGACTTCCGCTGTTGAGTCACTCGTATGTCACAGAGATAACAGATAAACAAGTGTCACGGTTATTGCTAATATTATTACTGCTACTACCATTATATTGTATTCATTCATTCAGAAGATTTATATAGTGCCCTTCAAGGCAACTACACACAAGCACTCCAGATCCCAGTACCGCTAAGAAGGACAGTTTTGAGATGTGCATAGAAAGTCATAGTGAACCCTGGGGAACAAGCACAGCGACAAAGAGAGCCTGTTCCAAAATGAAGGGCCAACCAATGAGAAGGCACGATTTTGCTTGGTGGCCTTTTTAACAATAATAATAATTGGACTTGACTTAATAATCATATCACTATAACAATCATTGTTATAACTCTCAGGAATGAATAAACTTGAAGCATAGACGGACCACATGGCAGTCAACGGTACTGGGATATCTTCATATGTGGCAGTCAACGGTACTGGGATACCTTCATCTTTCAAGCAGCGCAGAAGTAGTGAAAAGAACAAAGTTCCATGTTCTTCTGTTCCATGCTGAACGTATGATATCCACAGATACATTTGCAACATAACATTCTCTTTTTACGATGAGCTACGCCAACACAACTTTCACTTACCGGTAATGATAAATAGGCAACCTTAACAAGTGGGACCCTCGTCCCTTCTGGGTCTTCCTGTTGTATCCCTACATTGTTGAAATTTACTATGTATTTCTCCTATGCTGATTGTTTGAACTGGAAACAACTAAACAACGTAAATAGGTGGCTTGAGGTGGATTCAAAACTGCAACCCTCTGGCTGCAAGGCAACGAACATACCCACTACACCAGTGGTTCTCAAAGTGGTGGTCCGCGGACCGGCATCGGTCCGCGGAGTCCTGATCGCCGGTCCGTGAAGAAGTCTGAGTGTGAAAAATAAATTATAATTATTAATTTATATATTTAAAAATGTGAAATTATTTGAACTGTTGTTAAAAATTTATTCAAAATTCTGTCTCAAACTTTAAAAATACATTACCAATGCCTTATTTTAACTTGCCAATTGGTTGTATAAACAATTTTTATCAAATAAAACATCCCTAATTATAAATAACCCTATAAATTAGTTTTTTTATACTATAGTTCGCTTTTGTTTACAAGTGTTTGCCATTAACGTTAGCGGTCCGCGAGCTTCCCTAATAAATTATTGCCGGTCCGCGGCCTGCATAAGTTTGAGAACCACTGCACTACACCACCACGTGAATTGCACGTTGAGCACCAACTCACCCGCAGTTGCACCGAGTAGTTTCCATACGGCAGAGAACGCTTCGGCAAGTAGAGCAGAGGGTCGTGAAGTGCAAACTCACGCAGGTCGTAGGTGGCGCCAGTGAGCACGTCTGATATGACCCACGAGTAAGTTGTCGCGTTTGTTATGCTGCAGTTGACCAAGATGGCCGCCTCGATTTTCACGTCCTCTGAACGCAAGTACTGTAGGCAGTAGAAACAGCGAACACATCGTAACATTCGACTAATTATTTAATAAAATTGTTTTTGATCAAAGTTATTAAAATTGTTAATGAAAGCTAATGAAATTGTTAATCAAAGTTAATAAAATCATTGTTAATCAAAGTTAATAAAATCATTGTTAATCAAAGTCAATAAAGTTGTTAATGAAAGCTAATGAAATTGTTAATCAAAGTCAATAAAATCATTGTTAATCAAAGTCAATAAAATCATAGTTGATCAAAGTTATTAAAATCATTGTTAATCAAAGTTAATAAAATTGTTAATGAAAGCTAATGAAATTGTTAATCAAAGTTAATGAAATTGTTAATCAAAGTTAATAAAATCGTCAAAGTTGCTGAGTGACACCAATCAACACACACCATTTCAAGAGGCGCTACATAAAGGATTAAAGGAGCTATATGAATGCGATTACATTTACTATTCTCATTCTACTCACAGCGGCATTTTTTGGACCAAGAAGATCAATGACTGGAGGTTTGCAGAACTTCGTGACGATGAAGATACGTTGACTCGCCGTCTGCTGACTAATGGCGTTCCACGCAAACACCCGAACAACATACTCACCAACGCTACGGCACACAAACAAACGCACCAACAATGATTGAATCTCAAAACGTAGCGTAGAGTGTGAGAGGTAGTGAGTTCGAGCCCCCGTTGGGCGGATTAGATTTGTAGGCTGCTATTAACGCCATGTAATTGCAAAGCTGTCTGCTCAGTTGGTAGTTAAGTTTAATTAAGATTACTGCATAACTTGTAAATGTAAAGCACAGTGCATCTTGCAGGCATTTCATTAAAGAAAAGATTACTATTATTATTATTTTTCTAATCGTAATCTCAAGATTTCTACAGCACCCATAAAAGTGAAGTCATGGGAATCAGCTTATTGAAGGCACTCAATCAAAACAAAATTGATAGGCAGCTCTGCATTGCACCCTTACATGAGCCAGAGTGATCCTACTCAGTTGCAGTTGGCCCCCATGATCTTGTTTACTTCGTTATTGACACTCTAGGTAGGGTCAATGATGAGACAGAGACATCTAGAGAGACAGAAACACAGAGAGACAGAGACATAGAGAGAGGCAGAGACATAGAGAGACAGATACATAAAGAGACAGAGACATAGAGAGACAGAGACATAGAGAGACAGAGACATAGAGAGACAGAGACATACAGATACAGGGACATAGAGACACAGAGACATAGACAGACAGAGACATAGAGAGACAGATACATAGAGAGACAGAGACATAGAAAGAGACAATGACATAGAGAGAGACAATGACATAGAGAAAGACAGAGACATAGAGGGACAGAGACATAGAGAGAGACAATGACATAGAGAGAGACAATGACATAGAGAGAGACAGAGACATAGAGAGACAGAGACATAGACAGAAACATAGAGAGACAGAGACATAGAGAGACAGAGACATAGAGAGACAGAGACATAGAGAGACAGAGACATAGAGAGACAGAGACATAGAGAAAGACAGAGACATAAAGAGAAAGAGACATAGAGAGACAGACACACAGACAGACAAACATACAGAGATACACACAAAAAAGACAGACAGAAAGAGCAGGAGATCATCATACGTCGTGTAGTTGTGTTTGACTTTGCTGACGGTCGCATTTGCCGTCGCACTGTCGCCAAACTCCCACATGTAGTTAACGTTCGATCCACTGAAATGGTACGCATTAAATTCGATCTGCGCATTAGTGATCGTCTCGCCAATGATTTCAATCGTGATCGCAACAATTTCGTCGAGAACAGAAACAATCAGGGGATCAGATGTCGTCTGATTGAGCGTGTTACGAGCCGTGACGGTCACCGTGAAGCTGAACAGAAAACACAATAAATAATAACCAACTGTTTCCTCTTCAAAGTTACAGCATTGGAATAACAACAAAACTTCTGATAGAAGATCTACCATTGGAACAGAATTTATAACTAGACTCACTTTAGAACTGCCAATTAGAAAGTTCTGCATTTAGAACTACAATTAGAACTGCATTTAGAACTACAATTAGAACTGCATTTAGAACTACAATCAGAACTGCATTTAGAACTACCATCAGAACTGCATTTAGAACTACAATTAGAACTGCATTTGGAACTACAATTAGATCAAAAACACTTAGAACTGCCCTCCGAACGCTGTAACCCTTCGAACTGCATTCAGAACAACACTTACATTAAAACTGTCATTAGAACCACAATCAGATCAGCATTCAGAACAACCATTTTGGAACTGCGTTTAGAACTGCAATTAGATTATAACTGCCATCAGAACTACCACTAGAACTGCAATTAGAACTATAATTACATTAATTATGCATGCGCACTTGAAACAGCACCCCTTCAAGATTACTCCTCAGAAGCGCTCCCGACCACGGCGGCATGGACACTGAAAGAGCAACTGCGAGTGAAGGACTTGCTCAAGGTCTCTTCGCGGCAGCTTGAGGTGGATTCGAACCTGCAACCCTCCGGCTGCAAGACAACGAACATACCCACTACACCACAGTGCCCCAAAATCGAGACTTGAGGATCAAAATGCTTACGTTCCGAGCTTGTGATACGTATAGGGGAAGCTCGGTATGATGGTCGTGTAGGCGACGATGTCCACAGCATCCTGGGAATTTCTCAGCGGCTTCCACTCGTATCCGTCTGCCAGGCAGCGCACATTCGGATGCATGGTCGCCGTAAAGGTCACAGTCGCTCCGTTTCGGATGACTATTCCAGTCGGAGATGTCGGAACATTTGCCAACAGCTCAACACCTGTAACGCGCAGTCAATGCAGCACAGATCTAAATACTGGCACACGACAAACCGGAAA
This sequence comes from Lumbricus rubellus, assembly GCA_945859605.1. Classification (NCBI taxonomy): domain Eukaryota; kingdom Metazoa; phylum Annelida; class Clitellata; order Crassiclitellata; family Lumbricidae; genus Lumbricus; species Lumbricus rubellus. Next base: position 10,566,695 of record OX243828.1, read on the forward strand.
TTCCCTAAAGGGGAGGGGTGGGGGAGGGAGAGGGAGAGGAATGGAGGTAGGGATGGACAGAGGGGGTTGGATGGTCTTTTCAGCCACAGCAACGCTTGGCCGGGCACAGCTAGTTAAAAATAACAACAGACTCCAACAGGAACCAAAGAATAATTATCTAAATTGTGAAACAGACGGCAAGCATGAAAACCAGAGGAACAGATTTCTCGTTAGGCCTAAAAAAAATTGTTGTGTTTCCGGTAACAGAGCTAAAAAAATTGGGTAGGTAGGTCGGAAAATATTTTTATTTTGGTAAAATATTTTTATGCAGTGACTATCCGAAAAAGTATACCCCACTAGTCTTTTTTGCACGCTGCAACAAAGTATGTGTTCTAAGCAAGTATGAACTGCCTATTTCCAGACTTTCTGCACCTAAAACTGCTCTAGAAAACAGTCCTATCAATTTAATTTTGTTGACGTCTTTTCTGTTATGTCAATACAAATGTTAAAAAAATATTTGTTCAAAAAACTTTAAATTGTTTTCCAAATTTTTTTATTATTTTTTAATAAATTTTTTTTACAAAATTATTTGAGTCGCGGCAATAAAAGAGGGTCGGTCGGGTTACCGGAAACACAACATTTTTTTTAGGCCTTAATTCAGTTAATCTGCAAGAAATGCATCGACAGAGCAAAAATGAGTGAGAAACATTGACAGGAGGAGGAGGAGGAGGAGGAGGAGGAGGACGACGACGACGAGAAGGAGGACGAGGAGGAGGAGGAGGAGGAGGAGGAGGAGGACGACGACGACGACGAGAAGGAGGACGAGGAGGAGGAGGAGGAGGAGGAGGACGACGACGAGAAGGAGGACGAGGAGGAGGAGGAGGAGGAGGACGACGACGACGACGAGAAGGAGGACGAGGAGGAGGAGGAGGAGGAGGACGACGACGACGAGAAGGAGGACGAGGAGGAGGAGGAGGAGGAGGAGGACGACGACGACGAGAAGGAGGAGGAGGAGGAGGAAGACAACGGCGACGATGAGGACAAGGTAAAGAGAGACAGAGACAGAAAGACAGAGACAGACAAAGAGGGATACCCAGGGCTGTTTATAAGGAATTTTTAGAACTGCACAACTCATTCCTTTCCTTCCCATCCTCCATGGTAAATTACTTCCAATCGGAGGACAATGACAATTTTCTGCTAGTTTTAACTGTACAGAAGTGTTTCTACAACTGCACAAATCCATTTAGAACTGCACATTTTGTGTACAACTGCACGTTAAAAAAGCCCTGGGGAGACCATGAGACAGAGGACGTACTATGTATGACGTCCTGAACGTAGACGCTGGCAGACGCACTCGTTGACCCGACCTTGTTTGCAGCTGTCACAGTCACGCTGTAGCAGCCGACAGATGCGTAGCGATACGTAATAGTTCGACCTGACCACAGAAGAAAACAAACAGATCCTACATCAGCATCTACACGTACGTGCGCTTCAGCGTGAAACTCCAACGCAGTGTCCACACTGTAATCAGGAGCACCTCTGAGTGAAAGCTTGAAGGGGCATTATAACAAGAAATAAATCACATTTACATATTGTGCTGTCTATTCTGAATATATGGTATATCTCCACTCGACCTATATTTCCACTCTCTTGCATGATCCGCCTGTTTTGCAATTCCTCCGTTGCATCTTGAACCCGCACTACCATCGCACAGCAGACAAATTTTCTGCAGATTCTTATTTATTTATTCATTTATCTATTTATTTCTCCATTTCTATAGCGCCCCCTTCAAACTCTCTACCCAAAGGCGCTCCCGACTACAGCGCAGACACTGTATCGGAGTTTCACACAAAAAGTGCCCGAGCAATGCAAGTAAAGAACTTGCTCAAGGTCCTAACACGGCGGCTTGAGGTGGATTCGAACCTGGAAACCTCCGGCTCCAAGGTACCGAACGCACCACTACACCACCGTGCCCCACAAATTCCTCTTCACACTCGGCTCAATGGCCTCGCAAAAGCGTCGGACTCTGTTGCCTGGAAGTTATTTCACATCAGCAACGCATTGCTGAGCAGCTGCATTTCCAAATGTTCAGGTACTCTTCCAATAAATATATAAAATTCTAACTTCTCTCAACCCTTTACTAACCAAAGTGCAGTAAATGGTGTGGGAAATCCTACACCGCTGGTCCGTAAAGGGTTAAGAAACCCTAGACGTAACACTGTCGTGCGGAACGCCAGGCATATTCACGAAAACCACCTACCCGCCTGCAAGAAGACCTGGCCATCGCCAAGCCACCACGAGTAAGATGCGTCTGTTCCCGCAGAGAGGTTTGCGAGGAAGGTGACATCCTGCCCGATACGCGTTCGATACGGCTCTGGGTCCTTTGCCATGCGCAGGCCGGACGGAGGGACTTGAACATAGAAGAACATCGAGCTGGACGTGATGCTGATTGCGTTGACGGCCGTTACGTTGACTCTGTAGGCACCAGCTGCAGATGGAAATAGAAGTTAGATGGACTCATTTAGAAACACAGAGACTTTTGTATTAAATACCATATTAATATTAAATATTATATTAATTGCCTATGAACCCCAGATTTATTTTGAGGGGGACACACTCCACTGGTTCACAACAAGGAGAGAATACAGCCAACGATTCTCCGTTAGGAGAAGGTCCTGTCGCTCAACACCCCACTGACGTACACCAGAGTTCAGTAGCGCTCCCAGAGCAAGACCCAGGAGACAAAAATAGCTATTTAAGAAAAAAGAGATGTAGATAGCGATCCAGAAAGAAGAGTCCCACGCAGAGTTGAGGAAATTCCATAAGGAGGGTCCAATGATGGTAAAGGATCGAGTCTAAGCAACAGTGGTCCTAGTTAGTGTGATAAAAGTCTTGGACCACGGCAATGACTTTATACATATAATGACAATTGTTTGCGACGACCTTTCCGGAAGACATGAGTCGCACGACATCTGGTCGTCAACGGTGTCTGGCTGGAAGAATCCGAACGTTCACCGGTGACGTTCTGCGTGGAAGACGACAAATTATCACCGAAATCAAAGAGACAAGAGACGTTGCTTCCTTGACTCAAACTGTCACAGACAGAAAAACATTGCGAGTGCTAGTTCTTCAGTGTATATTGATCATTAGTTACAGTCATAGATGTAAAAAAACGATGAAAATTTATTTTTTTTAAACAGAAAAAACTATGGGTTTTTTCGAGAGAAAAAAAAACGAGCAAAAAAGACAAAAAACGGAAACGGAAAATAATTGCTTTGCTACATCTGGAACTTCATTTTAAGCTTTAAAACCTTGCTTATGCAATTTTATCTTAATCTGCAAATAACACAACTTTATTATTAGGCCAAAATTATTTGGTGTGAGTAACATTAATCTACCAGTTATTTTTCTTATAACTTTGGTTTAATAAGAAATTCTGAAATAATAAAGGTATTGAAATCTTTTCAAATTTAAATTGTAAACATAAGTCCACATTAGTTCATGCTGATCAACATGACGCAATTAAAATATAATCAGAAGCAAAGATGTGTAGGCCTACTAAATTATATAATGTACTTACTTGTAAATATTAATATAGGCCCAAGAATTTTATATCAAAATAACTCTTACAAATTTTATTTCTGGTGGGACCTACTACATGTATTTCTCAAATGATGACTTAAACAATTACATAATGACACTATAGTTAGCTGAATCCTTGAGAGTATACGGTGAAAACGTATGGAATATCAGACAAAAATTAAATTAAGGAAAATAATTACAGACAGCAAATAAATAAATAAAGTTACATAAAATTTAAAAACCGTTAAAAAAACGATGCGAAGGAGTGCAAATATCAAGTTAATACTGATTGGTTTTTGCTAAATATATATTTCAGTCCAGTTCTGACTAAATCTGGTGCTACTAACCTGGCCTCAAACTTGACTGGGTCGGTGTAGTAGTTTCCAACATGAGTCAAATTAGTCTTGAGAACAGCGGCCGTGGTGTGGCTCGAGCTCGACAACACCAAATCGTGCACAGGGTCAACACAGGTGAAATTGATATTTCCAGTTCTCCAGTTGTCCACCAGATGGCTGGAGACGTTAAGAAGGACGGGATGAATGCCGGCATCTGACGGAAGAGTGCAGTTGGCCTTGCTTTGCCAGAATGATCTGAAGACAAACAATGTCACCTCAATGATACAATGTCACCTCAATGATACTACAATGTCACATCAATGATACAATGTCACCTCAATGATACTACAATGTCACATCAATGACACAATGTCACCTCAATGAAACAATGTCACCTCAATGATACAATGTCACATCAATGATACAATGTCACATCAATGACACAATGTCACATCAATGGTACAATGTCACCTCAATGATACTACAATGTCACCTCAATGATACAATGTCACATCAATGACACAATGTCACATCAATGGTACAATGTCACCTCAATGAAACAATGTCACCTCAATGATACAATGTCACCTCAATGATACAATGTCACCTCCGTCCTTACGGAGGTGTGGTCGCAGGCTCAAACTAGCGACATTTAATAAAAAGCAGAAATCCGGTTTTTTCTGTTCGGAAAACTAAAATTGGATCATAGTTTAGACATAAACAAACATTCATTAAGATTTACACTATACCTCAAGAACCATTAAATCCATCCTCCTCCTCCTTCTATTTCTTCTCCTCCTCCTCCGCTCTTTCTCCTCCTATTCCTTCTGCACCTATTCCTCCTCCTCCTCCTATTCCTCCTTCACCTCTTATTCCTCCTCCACCCATTCTTCTTCCTCCTCCTATGCCTTCTCCTCCTCCTATTCCTCCTCCTATTCCTCCTCCTCCTATTCCTTCTCCTCCTCCTATCGCTCCTCTTCCTCCTTCTCTGCTCTTCCTCCTTACTACTCAAATCTAAACAAACACTTGCTGCTATTAACAAACAGTCACTGGCAGACAATAAAACATCATCCCACCACAATAACGATGACAAAAGCAGCTACGTAAATTCCCCCGTTGAATAACCCTAAAACACGTAACGACATCGAGACAAACAACTTGTCTTCCTACCCGTTAAACTCCGTCGACGACAGACAAACCGATCTCTGCGTCTTCCAACCAAACGTCAAGTTATAATTCGCCACGGCAACAGCAGTTACCATGACAACGCTGCCGCTGGCGACGAACACGGCCGAACTGGTCGTCATGACGACGTCTCCAATGGGGTCGCAAACTCTCGCCGTTCCGTTGGCCGTCAGCCAGGACACGCTATTGGTAACGTTGACGAGCACGGGGAACACTCCCATTGTAAAGTATCTGTACTGAATTGTCATTGCGTAGCGTGGGATATCCTCCTCCACACTCCCCTCATCAGGTGGACTGGCGCGAATGAGAAAAGACTCAACCGTGGCGTTGGAAAAGATGGTACCGTCTCCGAAGCTGCACGTGATGAGGAAGTCGCGGTCGCCCCTGACGACCAGGTGAATCTGGGATGCGGTGCCGTTGGCAACGTCGTTGATCTCCATGACGATGGAAACGATCGGGTTCTGCAGTAGAATGGATTTGTTGGCCGTGAGTTGGCCGAGACCGTTGCTGGTGACGACCGAGACAGCGTGATGGCCGACTGATGTCACTGTGTAGATCTATAGCGGTGGAAAACAAAACCAAAGTGAAAAGAATGAACACCATTGTTTTCTAATTAACCCTCTCATATAGTTTAGGTCAATTTATTAATTCCCCTCTGATGATTACCCCATTCTTTACGTTTACCTTATTTTCGACATTTACCTTATTCTTGACATTTATCTTATTCTCAACATTTACCTTATTCCTGACATTTACGTTATTCTCAACATTTACCTTATTCCTGACATTTACGTTATTCTCAACATTTACCTTATTCTTTACATTTACCTTATTCTTGACATTTACCTTATTCTTGATATTTACCTTATTCTCCACATTTACCTTATTCCTGATATTTACCTTATTCTTGATATTTACCTTATTCTCAACATTTACCTTATTCCTGATATTTACCTTATTCTTGGCGGTTACAGCAGAAACGACATCATCCAGCATCCAAACATATACAACGTTCGTTGCGTTTGAGACAGCCGCCGACCATTCATTCGGCTCTGACAACCTAAGAAAGAAGAAGAAAACAATTTAATTATTCTGACATGCCTGAACAAATTTTAAACCAATTCTTTTCCTTCAAGCCCTCAACACTTTAACGATTCATTCATTCATTCATTCATTCAGAGCATTTATATAGCGCCCTTTCAAGAAACTACTCAGAGGCGCTCCCAGCGATGAGTTGCACTGGCTACCACGAAGTGAATGAATTTCTACTTGCAAGATCACTGGATATGAATAGACAGCCAGAGAGAGCACCCACTGACCTGTTCGTTGGCAGAACATCAGGTCCAGAAAGTGTGAGGTTGGTCAGTTTGCGTTGGACACTAACTGCTGTTCGAACGATAACAATCGAAACATCATCACCATCATCATCATCGTCATCGTCATCAGTTTCGCTGTTGTTCGCTGTCACGAAGCACCTGGCCCGCACTTCGTAAACACCTGGCTCCGCGTAGGTATGTTCGAACCTAACAAAAGAAAGTCATGCCATAATCTTCTTTGTTTTCATCAACCTATTCTGACATTGCAACAAATATTCATTGTGTGATTGTGATTACTGTTTCTATAACTGCAACAATTGTACCGATTATGTATTGTACAATCAAAGCATTTAACACGTTGGACGCGAGGGACGTGTATACACGTCCCCCATTGAGTCATTTAACACAGCAAATAAGCAGTCAACGTGTTAATCTGTCATGGCTTGAGTGGTTATTTCGCACAAGAAGTCCACATACATTAATAAGAAACATGTATAAGCACCACTTAAGTCTTACATAAGCACCACTTTACGTCAGAGGTTGGGTCAGCAGTTAGTCGTCATGACCTGCCTACAGTAATTATTCATGTAACTCATAATGTACCGTGCTATTAAATTAACAAGCTTTCCATGGTATAATTTTTTTAAGCGACTTCTTGTTTTCAACAACACTGGTTCTTAACGCAACATTCGTCTGCTGGACTTACCATAAATCGGTTGCCAATGGCGTCACGATCTCTTCAGTCGAACCGTCGCCGTAATTCAACTCTACCTTTCCTGGCAGCATATTCTGAAACACAAACACACAAAGTTTAAAAAAACATTTACTAGCATAAAATACACCTCCTGCAAGAAACGGCAATTTGGTCGAACGATTTAGCGCACTGCCTCATCGTCGCCGTGAACTGGGTTCAGTTCCTTGGCCTGTCATCTGAAATCATTGTCAAATCGCAATCATGCATTTAACAACTCTTGCTGAAACAACCATTTAGAATTTTCGAGAATCACATGCGACAGTTCCTTCGCAGAAAACCGAGAGTTGGGTCAACAAAAGCGTTGACTTACAGCGAGTGTAAAAGATGTCGAGAGGTCAACAGACGTGACAACATCGTGATCAAAACGAATGGCAGTGTCATGTGATGCGTTGATCACATTGACCAACAACCAATCAGATCGCGTGACGACTACAAAAGAAAAACAAAACATCTCAATAATTAATAATAATAATAAAAATAATAGAGTATTTTAATAATAATAAAAATAATAATAATACAATGATGAGTAAGGTCATCTCAAGACAAATTGTGTCAATTTAGCTACTTAATATTCAAGTACCTTACTCCGAGATTCTCTAACCATTCGTATTTCAATCTAGACTCTCCAACCAATTATGATTACTGATTAGAATTCCAGAACCATCGACTGTGATGTCTTTGGACGTATAATAAAAAATGGCATTACAGAAGTCATTAACGCAGAGATCAGATTAGATTAAAAGCATAATTGGAAAGTGTGGACAATAAATTCAAAGCCAGCAGTATTACTGTAGTAACAGAAGTGCAATGTCTGACACGGCTGCTCATCTTACCAAGGTTGTAGACCACGACAGAAATGTTGTAGACGACTGAGCCATCGTTAAACGTCAGTTGAGTGACAGGCGACTGTGTCACACTGAACATGTCACCGTTCGCCGACCAATTGTAAACCAAGTCAGTACGACCAGACAGTTGTCCTACAACAGAAACATCGTCACCAGCGGCTATAAATAGATCCTCAAAATCTGCTGTAAACTGTAATTGTCTGTCTGTCTGAGTCAGTCTGATCGTGTGTGTGTGTTTCCTTTTCACCAATTCATTTACCTGGTAGTCTCTTCCTGCCGTCTACCAAACAGGTTCTGTCCTCCATCGCTGCTAAAATATGCTCTTCTTTAGCCTTACGACTGTGCTAATTAGCCAAGGTTGGGTCAGGAGCGCTTATCAGTAGATGTCATGAACAGGGATGCTACAAAAGTATTCCTACTAAATAAAAATTAAAGTGAATTCCCAATCAACTCACCATCAACACGAGCGGCGAACACGGTCCTTCTCCCGCTCACCGGGTCAGGTCCAACAACTGCGATGCTTACATGACGTACGTCATCCATGACGTCCACGTCAAACCTCTTCCTCACTCTCGACACTTCGTTCGACACCCTGACCGCAACGCGATACAAGCCCACCGTCGCATACACATGCGAAATGTTGACGCCGACTCCCGTTGACGCATTCACGGCAACGCGCTCGCTCGAATCACCAAAGTCAACCTCCACGAGAAAGTCCGACGACGCTCCGGCGTCTGCCCTCACCTCGAACGTCACCCGCCCGCCGAGCAACACCGGTGGAGGCAGCGAGGTCCACAGGTTCGACACTGGTTCCAGGACGACGACCGCGTACGGCAGGGATACAGACACCCACCCGACGGCGTTGGACGCATTGACGGACACCGAATACGAGCCAAGCGAGAAGAAACGATGTAGGACGTTCGACGACAATCCCACGTTCCTCGATCGTGTCCAGCTGCCCGACACGTTGCAGAAACTCCACTTGAAGTCAACACGTGTTCCGCCGTCCGCGATAGCCGTACAGTTGATCGGTTGGTTGATGGCGACGTACCGACCCGGTACGCACGAGATCTGAAGATTCTCAATGGGAACCTCGACTGCTACGCTTGATGTGGCGGAAACGGAGTCCACAGGATTGATAGCGTTCACCCAAATCTCGTATTGTCCCGATTCGCGGAATACATGCGACAGGACAGAGCTGTTTGTCCGGCGCTCTAACACAATCGAGTCCACCATGGACACCTGCCAGACATACAAGACAAAGACAGACGGTGTCTCCGTGACGGCCGTGAAACTCACGGTGCGACCGACAGCCTCCGTCGACGCAAGACCCAGAATCGCAACGGACTTCAGCTTATTTGCGACCGTCAGGAAATTCTCGAGCGACGTGCTGACGTTGCCGAAGCCGTCGCGAGCCGAGACCGTCGGCCGGAAAACGCCCTCGTCGGCGTACGTGTGGCTAACTTCGAACAGGAGCTGACAGTCGGAGCTGTAGCTGTACGTCTCCATCAGCTCCAGGTTATCCCAGTCCGGGTCGTTAGCCGCGGTGGTTGGCACGGATGTCACAGTGATGGTCTCCAACGTACTCGGACCGCTTCTTTCCGCATGATCGCTCTCTCTGTTTTCGTCGCAGCCACGGTCTTTGCATTGGAAGCGAATCTGCCGAACAGTTCCATCCCTAAAGTCGATCGTGGCGACCGTTCTCGGCAGCAGGCTCGCTACCATGGAGATGATGATGTTGACCTTCTCTCCCCGAATGCCAACTGGTGTTTGCGTAGCGACCGTCAGATTTTCAACTCCAGGCGAAACAACCACCTAGAGCAACATTCACGCCAGGTTAGAATGACATCAGAAGCATGTCCGTGTGTATTACCTTATTTCGAATGCATATTGCACTGAAAAAACTATTAAAATAATAACTGGTGCAATTATTATTATCAACTAGATATTTAATTCAACATTTCGTAGAACACAGATACAATCATAGGCGTAGGAGACGGGGGTCCAGGGGGGGCAAATGCCCCCCCCCAAATTTCGGGCAAGTCTGATTTTTCGGGCAAGAAGACCCGGAAAAATAAAAAAGTTTTAACAAAATTTACTTTTTTTTATTTTTTCCGGGTCTTTTTGCCCGAAAAATCAGACTTGCCCGAACAAAAAAGGTCGGTTGACTAAAAAAGGTCGTCAGAATTTTCGGGCAAACGTAACGGGAATTTTTCTCAAGATTTCGGCCGGATCACAAAAAAATTTTCGGGCAAAAGTCTCATTTTTGCCCCCCCAACGCTCAAATGTCCCCTACGCCTATGGATACAATGTCTGTAAATTCAAAACCTGTCAACACATCATTGTTATTATAATTATCACGCATGCATTAAAAACAACTACGGTAGCTAATGACCATATATCACTTTCTTCTCTGGTGTGCCTGGGTCGGAGTGCCTCTGCATAGTTATCTTGAAAGGGTTCTATATAAATTCCATAGATGGGCAGAGAGATAGATCATTGGATAAAACTGAGCAATTGAGTACGAGTAAAGAGCATGCTCAAATCTCAGAAGTGGATCAAGGCAAGGAACAAAGAGCTATTGTACTCTTGTTTCACTAGTGAGCCCAATGCTAAATTGCATTGGTTAGAAGACAAAATATATAACAAACTCAACTAGGGCCCCCAGAAATTCGCGATCTTGCGCAGCGCAACTTTTCCGCAATTTTCCAGGTTTCCCGCAACAGCGCAAAAATTGCCAATCCGCGCGATTTTGGCGCAATTTTTGACAAAATCTTGCAAATTTATCTAAATTGGGCTTTGATTGACTTAAAAATCACTTTAGTGCGCGGCAGTTCAACATAGCAACGAAACCGATGGGCGATAATCAAAATGGCGGCCGCCGAATGGGACGAAATTATATCGGAATTTGTAATTGTAATTGTAATTGTAATCGAACATTTATATAGCGCCACTTCAAGAGAACTCCTCAGAGGCGCTCCCGACCTGACACCAAACCATAATCAAAGAGAATGGTTTTCAAACGCTTGCGGAAAAGGGGCAAAGAAAGACAAAGAAGTTCATTACGGAGACTAATAGGTAACTTATTCCAGAAAGACGGACCGACCATAGCAAAACTTCTATGCAGCACTGTGGAAGATCGAGCCCTAGGAACAACCAGGTCACCATGCGTTGCAGAGCGAAGGAATCTACGGCCTGGAATGGATAGCACAGGCACACAAAGTTCCATAAGGTAGATCGGAGCTTGGCCTGCTAGGCAATTACGGATGAGCATTAGAATCTTAAACTCAATACGTTTTTGCATAGGCAACCAGTGCAGTTCCTCCCGTATAAAACTTGATATATGCCCAAACTTTGGAATGCCACCAATCAGACGAGCTGCAGCATTAAGGACAGATTGTAACTTATTAATGCGTGAAAGAGTTAAGCCCGCATAAATGGCACTGCCATAGTCAACTCTCGTGCATATAAATGCATGCATCAGAGTAGTGACAGCTTTAGTTGTAAGAGAGCGACGCACCGAGCGAATCTGACGAAGATGGTAGAAACAAGTACGACATACATTTCTCACGTGAACAGAAAGGGTCAATTCCTGGTCCAAGGTCACACCCAAATCACGCACAGTGGTAGAAAAAGTCATTCCAGGAAAGCAATGTTGCAGATTTTGCATATCAACTTTAGAAACTTGCATGCGACTACCAACCCAAATAAACTGTGTTTTTCCAGGATTAAGCCTGAGGCGGTTGGACGACATCCAGGCGCTAATCGTTTCCGAAGTCATGAGAATTTTCTCTACTAGTGAGATAGCCTCTAAAGCTGGCCCCTGGACGTATGCCTGAGTATCATCAGCATATTGATGTGCCGCAACCCCCACAGAAGACAGGATCTTATTTAAGTCAGAAGTATACAAAATGTAGAGCAAAGGCCCTAAAATAGAACCTTGTGGAAGGCCAAAGAAGACCCTGGACCAGTCAGATCGGGTAGAGCCAAAAACCACAGACTGGCTGCGCCCAGAAAGAAAAGCCTGCAACCACAGCAGTGGGCGGCCAATGACACCAAACGACGTTTCAAGGCGCTCTAGAAGAATGTCATGGTCGACGGTGTCAAAGGCCGCGCTCACGTCAAATAAAGCCAGGAGTGTTACATGCCCCTGGTCAACAGCAGCATACATGTCAACTAATATGCGTGTTAAAACAGATTCAGTGGAATGAAATTTTCTAAAGCCTGACTGTTGCTTGGGCAGAAGGGAGTTAGCTTCAAGGTGACTAATAAGCTGCAACGATACATATTTCTCGACTATCTTTGACAAGAAAGATAGATTAGAAATCGGTCGATAATTGGCCATGTCATTGACATCAAGACCACTACGCTTAAGCGAAGGCAAAACAATAGCCCGCTTCTGAGAAGAAGGAAGGGCCCCATCCCCCAATGCAGTATTACAGTATTACAATGCAGTATTGTAGTTGAAGATCGTTATTTTTAGTAGTAATGCACAAAACTTAAAGTTTAAAAATTTCCTGAACTTCACGGCCACACAATAAAATATGTTAGACGAAGTTTCTCAAAGCGATTACACGGCAGCGTCGCGTGCTGTCTCAGCTTATGACAGAACGAACACATTTAATCTATATAGGCGTCAGGCATGCACACGAAGACGGAAGGCTACTATTCAACACGTTTTGTAACTTGGTGATTTATTATACATGTAATATAGGCTATGATATATAATTAATACCATCTTGAAGTTGTAGGCCTATTTGTAATGAGCGTAGATTTCGGTGGGCGTAAATTTTACAAGATTAAAATTCTTTGCAATCGTCTTTATACATTAATCTCATGGATATAGAAACTTTATAACTGCATTTTTTGCTTGATTTTCTAATTTCTAGAACGCCAAAGCTTTACACAAAATGACAAAAACACTGTTAGATACTTTGGTACACTGATTCAATGAAAAAAATAACGAACATTATAATTTTTTAACTTGTGCAAAATTGGCGCAAATTTCTCGTTTTTGGTGCGCAATTTTTTCAGTTTTTTGGCGCAAATTTCTGGGGGGCCTACTCAACAAAAACGTTCCAAGTAATCGCAATGAAAACCAGTAGATGGGGGTTCAATTAAATAAACCACTTGTTGGAGCGCTACACAAATGTCCGAATGAAAGAATGGAAGGCACCTGTTGGTTCTCGCGACTCACCAGTTGCAATTGATCGCTTGCTGAGCTCTTGCCGTTCGATGCGTTAACGTAAACAGAATACGTTCCAGATGAACTGAAGCTGTAGCTCTAAACAGAAAATAGACATCGTTCTTATTCGTCCAGTTGTAAATCCTTGAATCCTTGGTTAACGGCAGAAACAACAGCAGCATCATAAATAGAGCAATCCGTGAAGCGCAGACACGGCCACGTTATCCCCAGAATGCCATTTAGAAAAATATATACTAACAAATTCAAACATAAATCATACTAAAAAGCAATACTATCAATGTTTTAATGAACATTGCACATCTACAGCAATTTACACTTTTGTTTTTTAGAAATAAATGAAAAACACACACTCACGCACACGCACACTCACACATCACACACACACTCACATACACAAACACACTCACACATCACACACACACACATCACACACACACACTCACATACCACTTTAACTGTTTACCTGCATGAACAATACATCCCAGCACGTCAACTGCTTACCTGGACGCTGACCGTACACGACTGTCCATCATGGCGAGCAGAGCCATTCCTCGATACGCTGAAGACAATAGCGCCAGAGGAATCACCGAACAGCCAATCAAAGACAATGTCGTCGGAAGCGATGTCCACCGACGCCTCAAACTTCATCACAATGCCCTCAAAGACTCGCTGACTCGTCGCATTGTTTGCGTCGAGCTCTGGTGAGCATGACGGTTGGAGGAGGTCCCTGTCCGGCAGAGACGTCACCTGCAGCTGCGAGATGATGGAAGCGGCAACAATGTACGACACGCTTGATCGGATCTCGCTGAAAATGTTCGCCACCGTCGCGTCTGAAAGATGGCACCAGCAAAACAATTGCAACTTCGTCAAAGAATTCTACTACTGTAAACTTGTGAATTAGTTATAGAAAGTATATTCATTCTATGGAATTATATAGCGCCCAACATGACCCAATCGCTGCATAATTATACTCCAGAATCTTTCATTCGTAAGGTTATTACTCAGGAGAACTCCTGACCCAACCTCGGCTAAATTCTTCTGAAATAATTCTGAAAGACTTTTGCTGAGAGAAGAAGCAATTTTGCATATGGTCAGTGGTCACATACAATAAAATACAATACAATAAAGAAGACAGTCTTAATGTTGCGATAAAACATCTTACTAGACTAGATGGTCAGGCAAGAAGAGAAACAAGAAAGAACACTGCGTAGCTCATCAGAAAACAAAAGGACAACCATTGCATTACACAGTGTACAAAAGAAGCAAATAAGCATACAATGCCATACATGTATTCATCCGACTCACTTGCAGTCTGGTTGCCGTCTGCCGACGCAATACAGATTATATCAATTCGTTGCGATTGAGTCTCTGCGATCAGCGGACTGTTGACTGGACATGTTGCCTCAATGTATACAGCAGATGGCAGCACCATCAGTGGAAAGTCAAAACCTGAAACAATTCAGAGTAAGTAAATGAAATGAGAACTCACTAAACTTTTATTCCCGACAAAACAAAGAGCTATTCAGTTGAATGTGCTGAGATTTTCAGGCAGTTTATGATCATTTAACAGCTACAATCAACTAAGCATATATCAAACTAAGGACCTTCGTTGATTAAAAAAATAATAATCTCAACAACTTCTGTGTGGGTTTAAAATGCACGAATGACAGTTTACGCACACCATTACGTAAAATCAAACGAGCACAACACTGAAAATATAACCATTGTTTTTTATACAGAAACAACATCTTTCTCTTTCCGGTCAAGGAAAATAGAGTTAAACTTCCCAAGTTTTATGTAAGAACATCCCCCAACATATGTATGATTTCTATGTCATCCTGTGTTGAACTGCATTTTATTTGATTATGTGTGCATGCGTGTGTGCATATGTGTATGCATGTAAGTATGCATTTATGGTAAGTGCATGAAACCATTGCAAACTGCACTTACCAAGCGGCATGTCTGGTCTACCGGCGTAGCTGATCACGACGCTGAAGACAAATGCTTGGCCAACATGAATGGTAGAAATATCGATGAATAAAGACAAGTCGTAGAGATACGGCCCAGCGCTCGAGTATACGCTCATCGCACCATCCGAGCCACCACAGGGCAGGTGCTGAACCGGAGGCACATCATCGCTCACCAATAAGGCACTTGTATTAAGCGCACATCTGCAACAAGAAAACCAAAATGGCATGTCTAGCAAGGTTCGCACAAACCATTAATCCCTTTACCTGCAACCCCGATTATAATCGTCAACTTTTGTATACGATTATAAGCCGGACGGCCGGTAAAGGGGTTAAGCCATAGTGAGAATTCAACCATTAAGCCGTAGTGAGAATTCAACCATTAAGCCGTAGTGAGAATTCAACCATTAAGCCGTAGTGAGAATCATGCAAACACAGGATGACCACATAAATTTGAAATGACCGTCCTCCCGCAATGACGACTAAACTAATGACTCGTTTTTCCTCGTCAGTGTCTCATGTTTTAAACTTTCAAAGCATTCGTTTTTTCCCTGGAGTTTTTATGCTGAGAGCACTACTCTGAATAGCCATTCTGCGAGAGGCACAACATAATTTTCTGCAAGCTCTAGAGCAATATAAAAATGCATAATACGAAAAACGACCACTATGATTAAAACTGCCTAGAGAAGGCAATGAAACTATATTCATTTGAATATATCCCTGTAATTGGGATTTCTTCCATATATACCAAATGGTCTTACCATGAACAGTTAGCCTCTCCCATATGCAAAGCAATGATTAATGATTCATCTTTAACACTACGGAAACTTACGTAAGGTTGCATGACGCTTCATTCAACTTCGAGGTCTCTTCAGGTAAGTTGTTCAAACAGAGACATCCATTAGGATAGATCGCAGTAAACCTATATCTACCAGTAAACAAAGAAGGAACGTAATTTTTACCGCAGTGAAAACTAATCAGTCATTCAACAAACAATAAAAAAATGACAAATAATTGTTACAAGATGTATTAAAAAACCAACAGAAAAACACAATAGATAAATTTCACATTTTATCATAGGAGTGAATTTGCAGTTAACACTTTGAATGTTTAACTATCTGAATACACACACAACACAGGATGGGTTAACACGTCCATAGCATTCAAAGTGTTAAGGAGAATCAAGACATCAGCGGTGTAAAGCTTCAACTGAGAGGAGAGCAAGCTCAAAGACGAGAAATTTAGTTAACCAATGAAGAGAGAGCAACCTTAAGCTCAGTGTACACAGTGACACAAAAGGAAGAGAGATATGAAGAGAGAGGAAGAAAGAAAGATGGAGAGGGGTAGAGAGAGACAGATGATGAGACCTGCCTCAGATCAAGACACTGTCGACCACAGCTGATCGCATTTCCAGCCATTCCAAGCACGGTCACATTCTCGCTAGAATTCCTAACGTTCTCTGACAGCAACTGATAACAACCGTTGTACCACGAGCCAGTAACTGCTGCACTACAAATGGCTACAACAAAAAGATCATTGCAGATTTGCACAACAACTAATAAAATGTGCAAAATCGATCTACATACAATTACTATGGGACGTTCAATTGGCGCTATATAAATGCTCAGTCAAAAATGCCTAAACGTTTAACGCCTCTGTTTGTGTTTAAATATCTATTTAGGTTTTTCACCCTTTTAGCAAATAGTAAGCTTATTAGTTATGAGTGAAATCCCAGTTTGCACCAGATTGTACAAACTCAACCTCGTGTAAGCCCTTTAATTAGGCTGCTGGAAACAAGGGCGATGCTTAAGAAAATTCAATCGTGTATGAGTACTGAGAAAATCCTCAATTTTGCCATTTCTTATAAAATTGTCATTGAAACGCTGTTGCGTCCTGACAACATCGGCTTAGAAAACATGCATGAAACAACACTTTGCAACTGGTTGAAATGAAACAATTATCGTGTTATAGCACCTCGGAATAACACCTCACAAAAGTATCTGATTTTCCAATTTTTTACAGTCACAGGAAAAAGCATCGATCAACATAAACTAATGTTACAATAAGCCCTTTGATTAGGCTGCTGGAAAAAAGTTACAGTATTGAACACTAACTTGCGCTGCCAGCAGCAACAACCAAAATACACAAGAAGACTTCAGGTCGTCGATAAAAGTTGTCTTTTAGACTCAGAATCATGTTTCCGTTATCAGATCAAAGTATTAAAACCATTTTAGTTGAGATTACATTCGGTAAAACATTAAAAACAAAACAAATACTTCAACAGTTTCTCCATCTTAAAAAATCTTAAACTACGAAGATAGCATCACTGAGCAAGTGTGGCATCTGCTGCTGAGAACCACAATTACATACTTATTTTTTGCATAATTAATAATAATTATTATTATGCTACTTCTTCTTCTTTGGTTCTCTGCCGTCAGGCAGGTTCATATGTCCAATGACGCCACGCATATCTGTTCTGTGCATCCATCTTTAGCCCTCTGTAACCGTCCTTTGTCATCATCCAGTCCAGTAGCATTGTTCTTGGTCTTCCTCTTGTCTTTTTCCCCTCCATTCTTCCTTCGATGATATCCCGTACTATGGTGTCACTCCTCAATGATGCTCCTCATGATGTGTCCAATCCAGTTTCTCTGTCGCCTCCGTATTGTCTCCATCATTGATCGTTCCTCTCCCACCATCTGCAGTATTTCTTCGTTTGTCTTGTGTTCCATCCAGCTGACACGCTTCATTCTTCGCCAAATCCACATTTCGAAAGCCTCCAATCTTCTTATGTCATCCTTTCTCATTGTCCATGTTTCTGACCCATACAGGACCACACTCCACACCAGCGTCTTGACCATCCTCTTTTTAAGGCTCATATTTAGTTTTCCTCTGAGGAGTTCCCCTCTGTTGTTGAATGCGTCTTTTCCCATGGCTATTCTTTTTATTTCTATATGGCATCTTGCATCATCTGTGACCATACTTCCTAGGTAGCAGAATTTCTCTACCTGTTCTATTTCCTCTCCGTTTACTGTGATCTTAAGAATTGCTTCCTTTCCTCCTTTGCTTATCCTCATAGTCTTTGTCTTTTTGATGTTTATTTTCATGTCGTATTCTGTCGATATCATGTTCAGTCGATCCATCATTCTTTGTAATCCTTCTTGAGTGCCTGCCAACATTGCCTGATCGTCCGCAAACCTCAGAGCTTTTATCAGTCTTCCTCCTACCTTTATCCCCTCATTCACTTCTTCCAGTGTTTCTCTTACAATTTCTTCTATATAGATATTAAACAATATTGGGGATAGTGGGCATCCTTGCCTCACACCTCTTCCTATCTTTCCTGGTTCCGAGTATTCACCATCAATTCTTATTTTCACCTTCTGTCCCATATATAGATTACCTATCAATCTCCTTTCCTGCCATTCCACTCCTATTCGTCTTAACGCACTCATCAGCTTCTTCCAATCGACCCTGTCAAATGCTTTTTCATAGTCAACGTAGCATATGAATATGTCCTGTCCATGCTGGATGCTTCTTTCTGTTAGAATTCTCAGTGCTGCAATCGCGTCTCTTGTTCCTCTTCCCTTTCTAAAGCCAAATTGATCCTCTCCAATGCATTTATCATTTTCTGCTCTTGCCTGTAGTCTTTTCGTGATAACTCTTAGTAGAATCTTTGATGCATGGGTAAGGAGACTTATAGTGCGGTGGTCCTCGCATGTTGTTGCGTTTGGCTTTTTCTTGATTGGAATCATTATTGTTTGCATGAAGTCTTCTGGCCACTCTCCAGTATTGTAGATGTCCTGGCACAGCCGCACCAGTTCTCCCATTGCCTTCTCTCCTAGGTTCCTCAGTATCTCAATGGGGATGTTATCTATTCCCTCTGCCTTGTTGTTTTTCATATCACTGATTGCAGCCATGATCTCCTCTTTGAGCACCTCCAGTCCTCTGTCATTTCCATTCTGTGCTTGTGCCTGTTCCTCCTCCTCGTTCTCCAGGCTACTGTTTCCCATGTATAACTCTTCCACGTATTCCTTCCATCGACTCCTTATCTCATCTGGGTCCTCCAGTAGCTTGCCGTCTTTGTTCTTGATTGCATTTCCTCTATCCATATTCGGCTTCTTTCCCAGTGACTTGATTCTGCTGTAAACTAGGTCGTGTCGTCCTTTTTCCTGAAGCATTTCCATCTCTTTGCATCTCTCCTCCCACCATTCCTCTTTTGCTTTATCCGTTGTTCTCCTTAATTGGTTGTTCAGTCTTTTGTACTCTTTCTTTGCTTCTTCGGTACTCTGATGCTTCCATTTTCTTCTTTCTTCTATATCCTCTAGCATCTTCGGTGTTACCCATGGCTTACGAGGTTCTGCACCCGTCTGAAATCCCACAATCTTTGTCGTCTCACTAATCACAATCTCCTTTAGGTTCCTCCATCTAACTTCTGTTGTTACGTCCGAACTTGACTCCTCTACCCTTTCCTCTATTCTTTCTGACAGTTCGTTACTTTTCGTCTTCATATTTTCCTTATCCCACTTCCTTTTAGCTATCCTTTTCTTTTTGACAAACTTAAGTTGCAGGTTCACTGTCATGGCCACAAGATTATGGTCTGTATCCGCATCAGCTCCCGGCAGGGCTCTTGAGTTCTTTACGCTGTTTCTGTATCTTTCTCTGACCATGATGTAATCTATTTGATACCTTTCCCTATCACCTGGTGCCTTCCATGTATATCTGCGCCTTTTCTCCTGTTGGAACCATGTGTTTGTCACTACCAGTTTTTGTCCTTTGCAGAATTCCACCAGCTTTTCTCCTCTCTCGTTTCTGCTCCCCAGTCCAAAATTTCCTACAATACCCTCCTGTCTTCCTTCTCCAACTATTGCATTCCAATCACCCATTACAATCACGTACTCGCTGCCTTTGATATTCGCCAGGCTTTCCTCTATCACTTCATACATGTCATCCACCTCTTCATCCTCATGAGCTGTTGTTGGCATGTATGCTTGGAATACTATTATGTCGACTGGATATGCTCGTATCGTCACTATCAGCAGCCTGTCCTCGTGTCTCTCCACTCTTAATACACTTTTGGCGACTCTCTCCGACAGTAAGATGGCAACTCCATTCTGGCTCTTCTCTCCTCCAGCATAAATTACCTTTATACCATCACTTGTGATTTCCCCACCATCCTTCCATCTCACCTCAGACAATCCTAGAATGTCTAAGTCTGCCCTTCTCATCTCTTTGATCACATTAGCCAATTTACCGGGTCTCCTCATTGTTCTTACATTCCAGGTCCCTATTTTTAGTTTTTCCTTTTTCTGCGTTGCGTTAGTCTGGAAGGATTTCGTTTGCTACAACATCATAATATTAATCGCAAACTCTGAAGCGACACAGCCGAGGCAGGGCACCAGTTTGTTCACGAGCTCTGCGTCAAGTCAGAGGGGTTGTCAAAAAATGGGTAGTAAGAACGGGTGTTAGGAACACTAAGCACGCTTTATCTATTTCGTGGTACGAGTCATGGCCTTTGAATTTAATCTAGAAAATGTAGAAGGTCATGTAGGCTTACGAGTTTGGTTGCCAGATGATTTACAGGAGCAAACTAAATACCACATAATGTGCTAGGCTTAACTCAGAGTAAAGGTCTTTGCTGATAGCTCATTTATAAAACAGATTAATGAGGTCAATGTAAAATCTGGCAACCATCATGATCTGATGAAAGTTAAGTAGGCCTAACAAAATCAGTTATTCTCTCATCAGCTCAATGACAAAATAAATGTAAGCCTGAAACATACTGCGTTCTGCCAGCCTGAAGTCTTGATTGATTGATTAATGGATGATTGATTAATGGATTGATTGATTGATTGATTAATTGATTGATTGATTGATTGGTTGATTGATTAGAAAACTTAATCTGGGAATTATTATGAAATTAACAAGTCCATCTTCGACCGTCTGAACAGATCACTAGGTGGCGATACGTTTGCTTTCGTTTTTAGTCGGAAAAACCCTTATTAAATTTATTACGAACTATAATTATAATCATACCAATTAAGTTATTATTTTGATAAAGATCATATTTAGTTGACTAATATAGTTCTGCCTGATTCGAGCTGGTTGGAATTATTCGAAGATGCCAGGTTATTCCAGTTTCTGTGATTTTTACGAATGAAACTGTAGGAATTCCGAGTCTCTCTCTTATAGGCCTAGTATACTGAAAAAATTGGGGAATATGACTAGACCCTTCTATGATGTGGTTGTGGATGGTTTTTCAAATCTCGTTGACTTAAGGCTCATTGGATTAAGATCTTGAGTTGTAAATGGTGTAAAACGTGATTTACTAAGAAAAGGAAACATGACGAGTTCATTCTTTGCGTTTTGCAAATTAATTTCTAATGAAATCATGTCACTGTATCGAGGTATATAATTATAACGCTTTAAACCAAGGCACTCCATTTTTTAGACGCTTGTGAACATGACTTAATGAACTTACAATTTACTGGGTTGGACAATGATTGTCTGTGTACATGACTGTGATAAAAATAACTGTTTTTGCTACAGTTTGATTTGTAAAAAGTCAAATCAAAAATAATATTTTATGACCTAGTAATTATTATTTCTTGAGGTGCTAATTAAATATAATACGCAATTTGTTCATGATCTCGTGATGTTACACGGTTAATTAACTCGTTCAGACTGTACAGTTCATGTTTATTTCTGGCATTGTTTTGCATAAATTATGTGAATTATCACTCGGACTAAGAAATTTCTTGTTTTGCCAGGACACACATACAAGACATTTCCAGAGAGAATGGCAACATCTGTCAGTAAGTTGACGAACCTTGAGCAAATTGGATGCGGTGGATTTGGACAGGTTTTCAAGGCAACGCATGTTGACTGGGGCGTCGTTGCCTACAAGAAACTTCCCCAGCAATTCATCAAGGAGAACAAGTAATGATGAGACTGTATTAAGTTTTTTATTGACAATTGCTCATGATAAAAAAGCTTTAAATGGAATCTCGACAGAGAGGGTTTTGCTATTTATGTATATATGTATGTGTAAAAAATTGTGTATATACATAGAGACCTCACACTCACCTAGTTCAGTGCATTTTAATGACCTCACAATATAAATAACTTATCTATTAAAATTATATTTTGTTTATTTGTACGATTAAGCTTTAAAAAAATGCTGCAGCTTGGTAATTCGTAATCTTCAGTGACCTCAAAATTTTTACATGTGTATAATTAACAAGTATTAAAATTATATTTTGTTTATTTGTGTGTGTATTTCTGTTGATAAGAGCTGTTAAGCAGATGTCAAAAGAGGTCGATATTCTTCAAGGCCTGAGGCACAGGAACATCATCTCTATCAGCGGTGTTATCTTCGAAGTAGGAGACTACGGAATTCTGCTCGAGTACATGAAGTACGGTGGCCTCGACAGCTTCTTATCCGACTTTACCGTCCCTCAGCCGTACAAAGTCCGGTTGGCCTTCGACGTGGCGCTTGGAATGAACTATCTGCACACTCTCGATGAACCGATCATTCATGGCGATCTGAAGATCCAGAATGTTCTTGTGGGAGATGGATATCTGGCCAAGGTTGGTAATCACTTAGTTGTATTCTCGGGTGTTGCTTTTGCGGTTGCTTTATAATAAACTAGTTTAAGAATCGGCTATAATGTACTTAACTAAACTGGAGCACTTCATCTTTTGGTGCAGATGATTAGTAAAGTAAGTGAGTACTCAAAATTAATAATGCTAGGCAGACATTCGCATATTAAAAAGTAGACAGTTGATGTTGAACGTTACTGTCGTTGCTGAATCAGGAGAAACCCAAAACGACTCATCAGCTATTAGCAGCTGCTACGAGCGCTACTGATGCTCACTTCATGATGGTAAACTGTTTGAAGAATGACAAGTTAATTTTTTATCTGATGCTAGTGTTGTACTTTCATCAGCTGCCATAACTGAAGTTCAGGTCGGTTCATTGTTCTTATTGTCTTGAGCTTCAATTCTGGTTATGATTCCATTGTATGATGCTTCTGGCATTTTGGCCTCATATGACCTGCACTTGGATAGAGCCATGAACTCAGAAATTGCGACATTCTCTCTTGCCCAACCATTTTCTGCATTTACTGAATTAAATAGACGAAAGAGATCGTATTATCAACATGTTTTGCAGAATGGTGGTGATGTGATGAGATTTTGGTGTTCATGGCTGTTAAAGGCTGATGTCTAAATTGTAGATATCGGACTTTGGTTTGTCGTCATGGAAAGACATGTCCAAGACTTCATCGCATCGTCACAGTGGTGTCAAAGGCACCGTGACACACATCCCGCCAGAGCGTTGGCTCAACGTCAATCTGTCGCGAAGTCCGACGGAAGATGTCTATGCATTTGGAATTTTGCTGTGGGAGATATTCACTGAAGAAAGACCGTTTTCTGGTGCACGTGAGTTCTGCCATCTGTGTTACAATTTTTAGTTCGTTGTTGCTGACCAATAGTGTTGTGAGGCGGAAATCTTTCCCGGAAAGTTTCATATCTTTCCGGAAACTTTCGGAAACTTTCCGACGTATCTTTCCGGAAACTTTCCGAAAAATTTCCGATATTTTTCCATCAATACAATATTACTAAGTAACAATTTATATCCATAAATATGTTTAAACATTAATCACTGTAAGCTATATTATTTAGTCATTGCTAATTTTTTCATTCAATAAACAACACTTACTGCTTACTGTTTAGTGTACACACCGATAATACATTTAAGAATTAATTGCAATCAGACTTCACTGTTTTTATGAAGAAAATTTGTAGGATTTGGTCACCTAACTCTTCTTATTTTTTACTTCTGAAAATATGAAACAAAAACAGCAATTGATTCAGTACACTATAGACACCAAATGTTTTAATAAGTACTGCCACAGATTAATTCCTACATACAATTATTTTATGCTTGAAATATGATGTTATTGGCAATGCCATTGCAGTGTGAGACTAAACTATTTTCAAATCTGCTTTTCTTGGTAAGCAGCAAATAATATGTTTTGGTTTAAAATTTCTATCTATGAGTTGTTGCCTTGAGTAAGCGATGTACGGACTAAGGAAAAGTCTTTTTTTATTATCTTATGTAACCTTATTTATTTACTGTCCATAATT
Organism: Lumbricus rubellus; assembly: GCA_945859605.1. NCBI lineage: Eukaryota > Metazoa > Annelida > Clitellata > Crassiclitellata > Lumbricidae > Lumbricus > Lumbricus rubellus. The sequence goes on from OX243828.1 coordinate 10,591,008, forward strand.
ATTTTCTTTAATTTATTACTTCTGAAATCCCTTACATTCTTTTCTTACTTTCAAGGATTCAGCTAATTTACATCACCATTTAACTGTTGCAATATAATCCTAAATAGCACAGTGAAAGAAATAATTGAGCAGGCTCAAAGCAGCTGCCAAAATGTCAAATTGTCAGATATTCTGAACTGCTAATGAAAGCATTTAATGGTCATTTTAATTCTTTAAGGTGAACATTTCCCACATTGCCAATAAAAGGAACTTTAAAAACTCAAATTTTCCTATGTTTTCTGATAGGGAAAATGTGACATTATGTGTTAGATGTATTTTTCGGTCTACGGAAAGTTTCCGGAAACTTTCCGGAAACTTTCCGGAAACTTTCCGGAAAAATATCTTTCCGGAAAAGCTACATCACTACTGACCAATACCATTTAAGCCTTGCTGAGGCGAATTTGGTTGCACCTAAACTTGACAGACTAGCATTTGACATTTTTTGGTTACATCTAAATCTCTCCTAGTAAATTTGTTTGTTACTGTCTTAGCCTCTCCTACAGGTCTCTTTTTGCATTAACCTCTCCAATCATCTTTTGGGAACATTTTGATCTCCTGTTATTTTTCAGTTATGTAACTCTCCTGTTATTCTTTGGTTGTGTCGTAAGCTCTCGTATAATTTTTTCTTTACGTCTTAACCTTGATGTCTTTTTCTTTCGTTGGTCCTTTTCTCCTATGTTCTTTTCTCACCTGAAGACTGTAATCTTTTTGGATGTGCCGGAATTGGGAGCGCCTTTGAGTAGTTTTCTTGAAGGGGGTACTATAATAAATGTTAATATGAATTATTTAACTACTGTATATATCAGTTTTCGTTTGTTTACATCTTAACCTCTCCTATAATTTATCCTGCTTCAAAGTGTCAGCCTGTATTTGCTCCAGGTATGAATCTCAGATTTTAACAGTTTGCCTTTGATATATATATAAATTGTTAGCTTCTATTTCTTCTTGTAGCTGCTGACATGATCAGTGCTGTTGTGCAAAACGGTCAAAGACCGGACGTATTGCGTTTGCCAGACGACCTTTCGCCAGTGATTCGTAATCTAATCGATGCAAGTTGGCATCAGGATCAAACGAAACGAATGCCATTCAAAGGTTCTTAGAGTTTGTTACTCTCTCCATTCGCCATCTCCTTAGAGGTTCATGTCATTCATACATTTAATATTTAAACATGTAGGAAATGTAAACCACTACAAACCTCTTGTCTTTGCATGGCGGAGTTTGGTTTTCATTCTTAGGGGGGCTAACCCCGAGTCTGGGCCTTCTTAGGGGGCTAACCCCGAAAACGACACCATTTTCATGGTACAAAAGTTCAATCTGGGCCTTCTTTGAGGGGCTTAGCCCACATAGCCCCTGATAAACTCCGCCCATGTGTCTTTGTATTAATGATATGCAGGATTTTGACCCTGTAGCTGGCAGGAAGATATCTACCTGTACATAATTCCTTAATGCAGATTTTAAAAGTCTGAATCATTAAGTTCTTTAAGAAATCGATAAGATTCTTAGACTGTGTTGCCTTCTTCTCTGTTAGTCACGCCTTTAGGAGGAAGCAATGGGCTGCCATTCTTTCATGTACTAATGCTTACATGCATGCATGCATACATGGCAATTAATAATAAATGATATTATTTTTAAATAATATTATTTTTACGATTATGAAATTAATGCAGTCGTCACTAAGGTGTTTAGGTGTAGGGTTGAAAATATGAATTTGTCCTCATGTTGATTACGTTTCTTTCTGAATTTTGTAGAGATTAAAGACATCCTGGAAAGATACGCAGCCGAAGAAGCAAAGAAAATAGCGGCTTCGATAGCCGAACTCCAGCGACAGGTAACGCTAATTAAATTATCCGTTTTGATAGATGCAGTTAATCTCACCTGCTGCGATTTCATACATTTAAAAATGATCTAGACAGTAATCAGCAGATTTTAAAATGACTCAAAACTGAAAATGCATCTGTTGATGAAACTATTTTTAATAACAGTTCTTTCTGTTTTCACACAGTGCTTCATTGAAGACTGACAGTTTCAGTTTGTTTATATTGCATTTGATTTGTTTTTTACTATCACTTTCAGGAGTCGTCATCTTCTTCGGAGACCTCACTTGAGTGTGATGGTTCGTCCCTTGCACCGTCTGCTTCCGGTTCGTTTGTTCCGACGAGAGATTCGGTTGAGACAAATCCCAATCTGCCGATCACTCGAAACGAAACGGACAACTCAGAGACGCCGACGGAGGACTCAAGCATCATCGTGCTCGACCTGAGACAGGAGGAGGATGGGAAAGTCGACGAGATGAACACGGCCGTTGCGGCCAGTTCTCTGTGTGCGCAGAAGAGCGGTGGAAATGTCAGTAAAGACATTGAGATTGGACAGAGTAGATGTGAAGGAGGAGAAGGTGAAAGAAGTGCAGGAGGAGGAGGAGGACACGGTCCAAGGGTGGCAGAAGGAAAAGGGGGAATTGACCCAAGAATGGCAGCAGGAGTAGGGGAAAATCCTCCAGGAGTGGCAGCAGGAGTAGGGGCAAATGCTCCAAGAGTGTCGGCAGGAGTAGGGGAAAATCCTCCAAGAGTGGCAGCAGGAGGACAACATGATCCAACGGTGGTAAAAGGCGGGAATGGTCCGAGGACAACAGCGGAGGCTTCATTGTGCACAGTTGGAGGTGTTAGCCGGCTAAGTTCTGAGCTGCGGCGGGAATTGAACATCCGTCCCATGCAGGAGTCGAACGGACGATCCGTGGAAGCGGGGAGCATCCTCTCGCAGCGTTCCAATTGCGTTGAGTTGCGATCCGCTCGTCCGGACGATCATCTTGCGAGCGAGACGCTTGCGAAGAACGTGACGCAACCGAAGACCATTGATGATGCCGATTGTCATGTGACAACCACTGCTGCTGCTGGTGGTGGTGAGCGTTTAGTGGATGAGAGAGATGTTGGGATGCCGTTCTCTCTTCGTGCCGATCCACCATCGCACCGTGTCGACGATGTGAACCTCAGGTCAGTGCCGGCTTCTTTCAGGTCGAGCCATTCTACGTTGGACGCTCTTTCGTCTTCGCAGAGTATGCCGGAACCGATGGAGTTGGTGTCCGACAGACGCCTCAGTCATTCGCAGTCGGTTCCAGAGGCCGATGCCATCTTGACGCCAGGTTAGTCTTAGCTCGGTGATGTGAATCTGCTTCACATTAAGTTATGGCTCAGTGAATTCATGAAAATGCCTGTTTTATTAAGTCGCAGCTCAATGACTTTGAATGAATTCTTGTTTTATTGTCTCTGTTTTTATATCTAGCTAGTTAGTTATCTGGACATTTAACATCGAACTTTTTAAATGCCTCTCAGTGACCCATATGAGAACAAACTCGTTGTCAGTAAGCGGGCTCATAATTCACTTGGAAATGAGGAGTTTGTTGATGGACGTTGTAATAGACAGATGTTTTGAGCATGATCATGGTATGCTAGATGTAATTCAATTAGATTAGATTATCTATAGATGTAATTCAATTAGATTAGATTATCTATAGAAATGATTGGATTAGATTAAGTCATGGTTTTGCTTTTTCGTTGCAAATCATCTGCATTCATGATTGGCCCAAATTGCTGTTTATGATCCTGTTTGCTGTTGTATTAAATGCCTTAGAGAGTCTGCAAATTGTTTTCTTGAAGAGTATTGTCACTGTTGACACACTACTTTTGCTCCTTTAACTGCAGAACACTGTTGCCCCTACTGGGATCAAAGTTTTGCTGCATATCCATTGCAGTGTATTGTAACATGTAATTACACTTTGTATCAATAACAGTTTTTGATTTTGAGATTTGAATTTTAGTTTTTATTCTTAACTTTGAATTTTGATCTTTTAATTTAGATACCCAGCAAGCCGCTGGCCTGCAGCCGCCCAGATTTTACTCGGAGGAAAATGAACGTGCGTCTGCAAGGACGTTAAGGGCGGAACAGGGATGTGATTCTGAGTGGAACATCAGGGCAAGTGGAAGCGATAACAACCTGGATGTGAGTCATGGATTTTATCCGAAAGACGGAGGCTCGTTTCAAAGACATGTGCATCCGGATAATGACCAACCACTTCCAACTCAGGTATCAGCAACAGCATCACAGCTCTATGACCATAACCATAACCAAATTTTGTTTTTTTCAGCATCTCGCTGACAAAAATATACAAATAACACACACACATATACATGTATATATATATAATTTCATATATATATAATCAGGGCTGAAAGTGGTTTGGAAAGTAGCCGGGATGAGTGAAATGGCCGATTTTTGGATTTGACCAAAAAAAACATTAAAAAAATCATAGCCTACAGTAAGATGAATGTTTAATAGATGAATTTAGCTATTTGACTTTTGTAATGGGAGGGGTAGATAAGCTTATTTTTACATACACATAGGAGTGGTGTTCCACAGAATATACAAGTTGCAACAGAAAGGATGGGGTGGAATATATGTTTTTTTGCGTATATGTAATATATGGATGAACCCTATTAGCAAGCGTCTTCATTGGATGGCTTTCCGTGACTATGTTGTCTTGGTTTCTTACAGCCACGGAATCTACATGTGTTCCAGCCAACTATTCCTTCTGCTCCTCAAGGGCTGGCTTTCCCAATCCTATCTACTCATTCTACTGGATACATGGCAAACCAGTCAGGAGGTTTCAGCCTTCCTACACCAATGCCAACTTTGCAGCAGCGTGACATGAACAATGCGAGAAGACGTAGTGATGAAGCCGCCGCCACTGCTGCACAGAAATCACTTGACAGCGAATTGAGACAATTTCAAGAAGCAAATCCTAAGTCAATTGACAATGCAACCATCGTCGTTAAAAGTTAGTGAGAAGTAATGATTGCGGAGAATAACATACAACAGTGTATTCAGTTTTTTTTATTGATTCAGTTGATTAACTGATTGTTTTATTGACTGGTTGATCAATTGATTGATTGACTGGTTGATTGATTGGTTGGTTGTGTGACTGATTGATTGTTTAGTTGATCAATTGATTGACTGGTTGATTTATTGATTGATTGAAACGACAACGACATCAATGAATGTTAGACGTTTGAACTAGCTTACTGTTGTGAACACTCCCTTTAACGCAGTAGTTCTGTGAATGTAATTGCATTGTATTTCACACTATTTAAAGCAAGGATGTCAAAGTTCTGGCTCACAAACTATTTCTGGCCCACCAAGTTTGGTGCATGATGATATGTAGTGTGCAGGGCTTAAAGTGTGGCAGGACGGTCATGGACGGCGTCCTGACACTTATTTTCAAATCTCTACGACGTCTACGCCGTTCTGCCACTTATTTAGCTAGCAGCACCTGAAAATGTAAGGGGCGTCCTGGCACTTCTTTTGGAAAGGTAAGGGGCGTCCAGGCATTTCTTTTGGAAAGGTAAGGGGCGTCCAGGCATTTCTTTTGGAAAGGTAAGGGGCGTCCAGGCACTTCTTTTGGAAAGGTAAGGGGCGTCCAGGCACTTCTCTTGGAAAGGTAAGGGGCGTCCAGGCACTTCTTTTTTTACACTTTTAGCACTGGCAGTGTGCATGAGTCGTGTTTGACAAAGGCGATGTTGATCATGACAGATTGATTAGTCTGTTTTTATATAGATCTTTTTATGTCTTTTTTGTCATTGTGTAGACGATAAAGAGGTCATAATAATCCACAACCCCGGTTCTGGTATCCAGATTGGGAACAACAATACCATGACCGTCAACACCGTCTCCAGAAAGAAACCAGATTCAGTACGACCACCTGCTCCATCTTCATCATCTAAATTCTTCTCCAATGGTCCAGCTGCTGCTGCTGCTGCAGCTGCTGCTGCAGGCAGTTCTACAAAAGTGATTAAAAAATTAGTTGGTAAGCGAATGAGATTTTATCAACTGAGGGTATAGGATTTCCCATGTATATAATATATCTATGGTCTGTAATACTGTGTAATGTAGTTTAGCGTTTCCATAGCTCTTAAGCAGCTGCACTCCATGCTGTCATTATAAACACACTTATGTCTTGTGTTGCAGTGTCGAAGAAATTGGTCGACAAAGAAGAGATTCTTCTCGTTGCGGAGAAGATTGGGAAGGAGTGGATGGCATTGGCGCGACATTTAGGTATTGACGATTCCGACATTGACAGTTTCAACGCTGACTACCATCATTCGGGAATCAGAGAGGTTGCCTACCAGATGTTACGCGACTGGCGAGAGAGGAGGGGTCCAGACGCGAAGTTGGACGTCTTAGCCGCAGCCTTAGTTGCTGTCAAGAGACCTGACATTGCGTTGCTTTTCGCTGAGAAGTCACCAGCCAGCTCGAAAACGTAATAGTGGTGATGTTGAGTTGAAAATACCATTAGCAAATTCTTGTCAGCTTTTCAACCTTGTTAAAATTTGTGGAATTTTGAAATGTGATTTCATTTGATATATGACCGTAATTTGGTTATGGTGTGCCGGTAAATATGTTTTTGCGTCAAGTCCATGGGCGGAGTTTATCAGGGGCTAGGCCCCCCACCCCCCAAGAAGGCCCAGATTCAACTTTTTTGCCATGAAAATTGTATGTATCCTTTTTCGGGGTTAGCCCCCTAAGAAGGCCCAGACTCATGGTTAGTTCCCCCCCCCCTAGAACGGAAACCAAACTCCGCCCATGGTCAAGTCGGTTGAAAATGCTTTAATGCAGAGTATTAACAGAGCATTCAGGCTCGCGTTTAGATGAGTGCACTGGGTGCTTGCAGCACTCGGACTTGCAGTTTTCAAGGCCCGCAGTTATAAATATGCGCTTGGTGGACCGGTGGGATATCAGAGAGGCCATTGGAGGCTATTTACAGCACCTCCTACACCAGTGGTTCCCAAAGTGGTGGTCCGCGGACCAGCACCGGTCCGTGAAGGTATGATTGCCGGTCCGCGGTGAAGAGTTAAAAATAAACGAAATAAACTGTAATTATTAGTTTATTTGTTTGAAATTGTGAAATTATTCGAATTCTTGTCCAAAATTTATTCAAATTTCTGTCTTACTATACAAAAATTTGAAATAAATCAATGCTCCTTACTTTAACTTGCTAAAAAATATATTATTTAATCTTTTTTATAATTTAGGTCGTTTTGGTTTGCAATTGCCATTTAGGCCTAAGTTAGCGGTCCGTGAGCTTCACCAAAAAAATTTGCCGGTCCGCGGCCTCCTGAAGTTTGGGAACCACTGTCCTACACTAGCCTTAATATGGCCCCATGATTATTACAGTGAGTACAGTAACATCACCGATTCGTGGCTATGATTGGCGACTCAGTGGATGTCAACGTATACACGAAGAGTACGTGACAGGGCTTTTTAACGTGCAGTTGTACACAAAATGTGCAGTTCTAATTTGATTTGTGCAATTGTACTAGCACTTTTGTACAGTTAAAACTAAGTAAAAAAGATCATTGTCCTCCGATTGGAAGTAATTTACCATGGAGGATGGGAAAGGAAAGGAGTTGTGCAGTTCTAAAATTCCTTAAAAACAGCCCTGGTACGTGATTTAGATAGAGGTATTAACGTGAATCATTCTGAAGATCATGTACTGTTTGACTTCACATGTTCAAATTGTCATGTTATGCCGATACAGTTGTTGTACGTGAAGATCACGTAAAAGAAATTCAGTTAAGTATTCAACTGTTTTACTTTTAGAAAGAATTGCAACAATCGATTGCGAAAGTGTTCACAGAATCAGCTTTTACTTTATGCTTAAATTCTGGCGGAAGTGTGCAATAGTTACTGGTTACCATGCTGGACAGTCGACTGAGGTTCAAATTCCGGTGTAGAAATTTGGTTAGAGACTTCATCACTTTCACATCAACTCAGCTATAATGAGTATACTGAATGGGAAGTTCAGCCGTGTAGAGGGAAGTTCAGCCGTGTAGAAGGAAGTTCAGCCATGTAGAGGGAAGTTCAGCCGCGTAGAGGGAAGTTCAGCCACGTAGAGGGAAGTTCAGCCGTGTAGAGAGAAATTCAGCAGCGTAGAGGGAAGTTCAGCCGTGTAGAGAGAAATTCAGCGGCGTAGAAGGAAGTTCAGCCGCGTAGAGGGAAGTTCAGCCGTGTAGAAGGAAGTTCAGCCGCGTAGAGGGAAGTTCAGCCGTGTAGAAGAAAGTTCAGCCGCGTAGAAGGAAGTTCAGCCGCGTAGAAGGAAGTTCAGCCGCATAGAGGGAAGTTTAGCCGTGTAGAATGAAGTTCAGCCGTTTAGAGGGAAGTTCAGCCGCATAGAGGGAAGTTCAGCTGCGTAGAGTAAAGTCACCCCACCCACTATAAGTCAGAGCTAAGAAAGTGAAGTCAGCATCACTTCATAACCACTTGGCTTTCAACTAGAGATTGCATACAGCTCTTACAAGCATCTGAAATCTCAAAACGTTTTTATCGTCAGTTAGGTTGGCAGTGAGTATTGTAGGAGCGTTATACTAGTCCTCTGAATAAATGAACTATGGCTGACTCTCGCGTTTAGCTTAACGGACTAATCTTACATTGTGATGAAACGTTGGTCAATATGTTTGTCTGTACTTTAATTATTATTGTGAAAAGGATATGAATTATAGCATGCAATATAAATAAAAAACAGAAATTGTAAGATCAGTATTTGTCATTACTGCTTTTGAAAAGTGCGCTTAATAATATTGTTTGAGAATCATAGATGTCGGTTATTTTAATTACAATTGAGATGGAAAAAATCTGTTTAGCAGGAGAAAATTCTGTCTTGTTGCTTTCTTTAAACACACAGGCCTGAGAAGAGTACACAAAGTGCGATCAAGAACGAAATTATATTCTACAACATTAAAATCTATCTCATTTAATCTAGAAATTCTAATGAAATTGAAGTTCATAAGGATTCATATTTTACATGACTGGAAATGCTGTGCACGCAAAAGTATTTATACATGATCTGAAGAAAACTAATAGCACACAGAAATCCTAAGATCTGAAAGCGAAATACAGACAGTTGCATAAATTCGTATAAATTCCCCACTTGCTTCTTCGTCTTTTTCTTTCTTAGTTTTGCTACAACATCGTAATCAACTTAACCCTTTAACGACCAGCTACATATGTTTCCAATGCATTTAAGTACATGCTGGTAATTAAAGGGTTAAGAGTTCTTGGAAGTTTACAAGTGTAAATTGGATGTGTAACAGGACTGTTGAATGAGTAATCAAGTTCCATAGCTTCTCGTGTCCAGATGTTTCGAGCGTCGTGTCGTTAGAAACGATCACTTCTTGATGAGTTTCAGGACGTTGGTTACCATAGAACCAATGCCATCAAATATTTCGTGCAGTGGACTTTCACTCATGAACGCTGGTGTCGTTACGACTCGGTTCTTTGCGTCTACATGGAATTCGTACAAGAATTAAGGAAACAAAATAATATTCGAGCATGTGCACGTGCAATCAGGCATGCAAACACAAGAAAAAGAAATAATTACATCAATAATTGATAAGGTAATCATAAAAACCATGTACTTAAAGAACAAACACAATAAGCACTTGAATATGCTTTTTGGCCGTGCTAGAGTTGGGAGCACTTCCAGAGGCGTAGCGACCGCCCTCCGCACCCTCCGACCGAAGGGGGCCCCCGCAAGGAAGGGGCCCCTAAAAGTGCCAAGAAATGAATGAAATGATTAAAAAAAGGTCACAAACTTTTTCGGAAGGCGAACTGATGAACTTTTTCCGAGATTTTGGCCGGATGACTAAAAAAAGGTCGTCAGAAATTTCGAAGACATTATGCTCGGAGGGGCCATGTTCAATGTTGCTACGGCCCTGAGCACTTCTGAGTAGCTGCCTTGAAGAGGAGCTATATACTTGAATGAAAATAATATTTAAGTAAAAGTTAATGAAAATATTATCTAAACTTTGGATCATGAACCATATTTGGACCACTCTGACCCACCTGATCCTAAGACCTTATTGACCACAACAGTTTTATATGCAAATATTATGCATAATTGAGGTATCAAGAAAAGGATATGGTGACAGTTTTGTTGATGTGTTTGGCCCCCAACTCTTGGATCGCTCCCGCTGTTCCTGCATACGGATATCGGCCACCCTCTTCCGAATCATGTCCCACCGTCAGTTCGCAACCTGGAAGGACCTTCGCAGCCAGGACAGGAGATATACAGCACAGCCTGTCAATCAATCGCAATCAATCTGTCAATCAATCACAATCAATCTGAATCAGAAGCAATCACAAACAAACTGAAATAAAGGCAAATTTTGGGGTTTCGACAGAATTTATGTATTGCAGACAAGCATTTTGACTTTGATAATATGATTGTTTAATCAATCTGCGTGAATTCAATGAAAAAGCCTTAGACAGGTTGTGCATACACGTCTTTGTCTTCAAAAATAATTGGTGTTAAAACAACCTAAATATGTTAAAGAACAAGTCCATGATGCACTGGTCCCATGTCCAGTACCTCAGGATTCATCCACGAACACTCCAAGGGTTAACGAGAATGTAACGAGAGCCATTTCCTACATTCCGGATGGGATGAGAGTTTTTACATGATTGTAATTGTAATCGTACATTTATATAGCGCCCCTTCAAGAGAACTCCTCAGAGGCGCTCCCGACCTGACACCAAACCACAATCAAAGAGAATGGTTTTCAATATATCGGTTTTTACATGAGTGAACATTATATGTCAATCTCAAGTAAATAACATTAAAATTTGGCCTATTCTCAACCTGTTCAACCACGAAATTGAACAATGGCTTCTTCGCAAAAGAGGAAAATTACCCGATTGGTTTTTTCGATGAATGAAATTCTTTAATGACTCTTTCGACATCGTCATTGATAGTCATCTTCACTCCATCAACAGCAAAAGTTGAGCTGAAAATTAAAAAACCACCTCAAGGTTGAAGCATATTCAGAAGGTTACATAAAACATCAGATGCTAAGACCAGCAAACAAACTGATGCGCCACAAAAGCTTCTTGTGGCACAACACACAGCACAGAAATGACACATCAACTACAGTTACATTCAAAGGTAAAGTATACGCTATACTATTGTAATCATACTCGAGTTTGAAATTAAGATAAAAAACGAAGATTGATATTTTTATAATTATTATTATTATTATAAAACAGCATTGGTCATTATAATTATTTCTATCAACATGGTCTCTACAAACTATTCCTCTATCATCTACCCCTGCCTCAACAAGTTTTATATGCAAATATTAGGCTTATTTATATAGCGCCCTTACAGTGTATTGCTGTCGTTCTGTACTTTCACCAACTACGCACCAGTCAATCAGCACCAACTATGCATCTGCTTATTTATATAGCGCCCTTACAGTGTATTGCTGTCGTTCTGTACTTTCACCAACTACGCACCAGTCAATCAGCACCAACTATGCATCTGCTTATTTATATAGCGCCCTTACAGTGTATTGCTGTCGTTCTGTACTTTCACCAACTACGCACCAGTCAATCAGCACCAACTATGCATCTGCTTATTTATATAGCGCCCTTACAGTGTATTGCTGTCGTTCTGTACTTTCACCAACTACGCACCAGTCAATCAGCACCAACTATGCATCTGCTTATTTATATAGCGCCCTTACAGTGTATTGCTGTCGTTCTGTACTTTCACCAACTACGCACCAGTCAATCAGCACCAACTCCCAAGCGACTAACATACTGTTGTCTGCACATGTACATTGTACACAACACGAGAAAGTAGTTGCACCATGAATTGCGTTTTGTATTTCAGAGACAATGATGGGTCAGACCACTTTGCTAAACCACAAAAATAGTGCACCTCAAAATTCTACAACTACAAGCACCAAGAACGAAATCAACAAAAAACAATTAACAATCTAAATAACATCAGAGAGAGTTATAATGGCACATGGAATGAAACTATGGACCAGATAAACACTAACAGGTTTTTAGCCGCGCCAAAGCCTCCAGGAAAAACAACAGCGTCAAATCCCGATGCTTTCAGCTCACTCAGGGGAGATATCTTCCCGCGAGCGATACGAGCCGACTCAACGAGCACATTTCTACACACAACACGAGCAAAAAACGAGACATAGATTAGCAAAAAGATATGCAGTCTTGCACAACTACATGTATACACCATTCTCGCATTTAACAATTTCTTTGCCCCTTTTCCGCAAGCGTTTGAAAACCATTCTCTTTGATTATGGTTTGGTGTCAGGTCGGGAGCGCCTCTGAGAAGTTCTCTTGAAGTGGCGCTATATAAATGTTCGATTACAATTACAATTACAATATACGAATATTGTACGTATTGCATATTCGCTTATTTCAGAGTTGCATGGGCATAATGCAACACATTATAAGTGCCAGATTCCCTGAAGAGAATCTAATCTCTAAGAGGTCAGATCAGCATGGTTTTTAAATCATCATGTTCAACTGATATATCAGTTCGGTAAAAGATAGTTAAGTTTTTTGGAAGGTCAGTTGAGGCAATAGGACTGATCAGAGTCGTTGGACCTCCTCCTAGGACCTTAGACAGAACACTAAATGAACTAGAAGATAACTTATTTAACACTGAGAGTAGTCTAAGTAATGACAGCAAAAGGGTCAACATTACAGAAGCCGAAATAATCTATGCAATTTTAAAGAGACACTTCCGCAAACTGGAGTCACCTTGTTTGTCCGTCTGCAGGCGCTCCTTTCGTGTGATCCACAACATGCAGCTGATTGACGTCAGGTGCAAAGATTGTGACATCGGCCTTCCCCCGACTTAAGTGCACCAAACACCTAGTAAAAAAGAGACAAACATCATGGATGGAATGCATGGTGAGGGAAAGTAACAGCCAAGTTGCCTGTCTTGCTTTTAACATTGTAATACACTCACAATAAGTTTATAAAAGAGTGCTTGAGCACTAATCAATGTGCACAATCAAACAAGTTTACCTGATCGCACTTATTTCAATATTCAACAACAGTACTTTAAAACTTATTAAAACTGTTGAAACTCTCAAACTTATAGGTAGTCCAACTACGTTTCTATTATTTACATATAAATTCACAGCAGTTTTAGTGCACAACAGTTTTAGTGCACAGTGAGTGCAGCAATTTCACTATTTGAGTTGACAAAAGATAACATCAACAATCAACATGACCCATTGCTGTTGCTTTTGTGCTAATGACGAGTACATAATGCTAGTTCACTCAACTTATAAGCCACTGAAACAGATAAATCTAAATGTGCCTGTCACATGACATGCATGCATGTGCAATAGGTACATAATACAATTATGTATGCATGCACCAATGCATCAAGACAGTTCAGGCAGAGCCTCTGAATAGCTCACAAAGCACCGAATCGATTTGCTTTATGCTCCAAACGTGGAAAAATTAAACTTACGCTGAAGCTTCGTGGATTTCACTTCCATCATAGACTCCACATCCAGACAAAACCTCAATCACAAAACAAAAAACTTCTATACACAAAGCCAGAAATCCATAATGTGGGGCGCGGTGGTCTAGTGGTGGCGTCGTTGCCTTGGAGCCGGAAGGTCCGAGGTTCGAATCCACCCTCAAGCCGCGTAAGGACCTTGGGCAAGTCCTTCACCCACAATTGCTCAGCGCTTCGGCGTGAAACTCCGATGCAGTGTCCGCTCTGCATCGGGAGCGCCTCTGAGTAGATAGAGCTTGAAGGGGCGCTATAACAAGTGCACATACAAACAAACAAACAAAAAATACAGAAAAAGTAGACTAATATTCGCATCAGATAACAGTAAGGCAATAATTAACGACGATGCAAAGAGATACTTTCGTGGCCACAAATAAAGAGCTATCCTGTACAATTGTCGAACCCAGGCTCTTTTTCAAAACATATCTCACAGTCGCAGCATCTGAAACTTACTTACCACAGCCACTTTTGCAGGAGCTACTGCGGTCGTATGCAGTCCATTACTGATCGCATTTTTTGTCAACAGCTCTCGAAAAATTAACTTCGAAGAAAAAACATTCCTCCACACAGCCATGTTGGCAACTCAAAGATCGACAAGTGCACAACTCGCAGCGATCAAGCAAATATTTTAATAACTGAACGTTTCTTCTAAATAAAACAAGTTTGTAAAGATTCTTGTTAAAGACACCGGCAAAATGGATACGTTTCTGCGCTTCTTCTGGACCCACAGTCTCATCATATAATATTGCATGAAGAGGGATCAATAAGAAACAGAAGAGTTTCAATCTATAAAAGATTTGTGTACTATTTTGCGACTTACGCGACTTATTTCAGAAGAAATTAATTTTCACATGGTTTAGAATACTTATTTATATTCAAATAATGATGCATACATAATTGTTTTGACTTTATTTGGCTTTCTCTGCTACTGCTGCTTCTGTGGCTGCTGCTACTGCTGCACCGACCAAGCAACGTACGCACGTGGCTGTATTCATAGATATTATATCTATGGCTGTGTTAGCTTACCATTAGAAATCTGTGTGGAAGATTTTGGGTGAAACGTCGTTTAATACATTAGGCCTATGTCTATTTTCTATTTTCGAAATTCATTGTTCATCTTTGAAGGTATTTGAACAGTATTTCTCTACTCGGAAAGAAAGTTCCGTGATGAGAGAACCTCTGAAGTTGTTTTTATGGAGGCGCTATATGAATCTATAGATAATTACACAAAATATCATCAAAATATTGAATGTCGTTTGTAATAAAAGCGCTATACGAGTTTAATTATAAAAGCGCTATACGAATTCATTTAAATCCCGCCATCTGCGCTTATGTCGTCTGCTCCAAAATTTCCAAAAATCAATTCGACGCCATTTGCTGTTTGATGTGAATTTCTTAGAATCTGAAATAGTTTAGAAACGAGTAAATATGCCACGGTACGTACAATTATTTTATTATTTGTCGATGTCTTATTTACAGCTTTATACGCTGACCGGTACGTTTAAATTATTATTAAACTGCAGTCATGAGAATTTGTCATTAAAACTGACTCTAAAACTTGTTGCTAGTGCAGTAAAGAAAAAATGTCTGGTCCGGACTCCCCTTTCCTTTTCATGCTGTGCTGGTCTAATAACTTAATAAGTTGTCGGACGTATACGGCTTTCAGTTTTGAAATAAGTGCGTGTATGCCTTCCATAACCGTCCAGACCTATTTGCTAGCGATCATGTACTATCAGGGGACGAAAATTACAGTGTCTTTTGCAATACCGTCAGCGTTGTCATTGTACGTCTTTTTCGTGAGGGTCGGTTAGGTTCAGGTTAGGCATCGTGAGGGTCGGTTAGGGTTAGTGTTAGGGTTAGTTTAGCCATTAGAAACTCTGGCGGATTGATAGCAAAAGACACTGGGTAAAACTGTATTTTAGCGTATTTTATTCGACACTGCTTAAGTCAAAATCAATAGCGTATTTGATTGTTTGTTTGCGTTTTCGAACTTCCGCAGGTATTTTAATCAATCCGACTTCTACCTTGGCATGTATGACTGTCGGAAATCCAGCTTCTGTTGCAGCAACAATTTTTTCATCAATCCGATTCTATTTAAATAACAATTATTTGTCATCAGCCAAGCTCTCATTTCATTAAGTATCTGTTCAGCAACCCGCTTCTATTTAAGCCTAATTTAAGGGAAATAATTTTGATCAATCCAACTTCTATTTCTCAGGCAATCGTTTCATCAGTTCCGTTTCCATATCTCGGGCGTTATTTTTGTCCATCCAGCTGCTATGTCAGCCATTAGATACCTTAATCCACCTTCCATTTCTCAAGTGTTTTCTCATCAATTCAGCTTCTATTTCACCAAGACGTTTCCACCAATCCAGCTTTCAATATACTTTTCAAAAGAAATATGAATCGTTATAACGATTGCATCAACGAAATATGTAAATACATACGCTAAATAATAAAATACGCTAAAATACATGATATCGATTTTGAGATAATAAAATACGCTAAAATACAGTTTTACCAGACACTGTGTATTTTTCGTCCCCTGATAGTACATGATTGCCAGAATATCAATTCGGAGCATGTCCAAAGGCGCAACCCATGGTTTACCGTTTACTAAACTGTAGGTAGAGCATTATGTATATAAACGAAAATGTTGATCTGAAATCTGACAGTGTAGGCTCTAATGGATATTGAATTGCTAAATGCCATTTTTCAATAGCATCACAGCTCAAATAACTAGGCTATCTGGTTTTCCATTCTATGAAGGCAAGAGAAGATTTCACGGGTGGTTAGAATTGGTCAGAAAGCCGGAGGGGCAAACTGCAATTCTGGTTCAGCTTTAGAATCAGTGGATCGAGTGGAGTTGTCTCCAAATTTACCAAAGGCTGATGATCAACTCGACTCTCAGCATTCCAGTGGTAAATGTATTTTTTTTATAGCAGTAGACTGCAACAATCTGGTTTAAAAAAATATAATTCTATATATATACTAGCTGTACCCGGCCACGCGTTGCTGTGGCAGAAAAGACTCTCCCCTCCCCCTCCCCCTCCTCTTCCCCCTCCCCCTTTTCCCTCCCCCTCCCCCTCCCACTCCCCTCCCCCTCCCTCTCTTCCTTCCCCTCCCCTCCTCCTGCCCCTCCTCCCCACCCCCTCCCCCTTCCCTTCCCCCTCTCCCTCCCCCTCCGTCTCGCTTTCCCTCCCCCGCCGCGTCCCTCCCCTCCCCCCAGTGACGTAACTAGCGTTGGGCTTGGGGGGCTTAAGCCCCCCCAAACGAAGCTGAAGCCCCCCCCCCCCCCAAATGAAATCAAGCCGTTGTATGCTTACGGCTAATTTAAATAGACTACCGCATGGACGGCGTACATGCAGTTACGGACGACCGGCCATGACTGCCTAAAAATGGCTCCATTTGAGGTCGACACAGCCAAAAATGCGCTGGTCGCTGGGGAGCTTACGGTAAAGAGAAAACTTTATTGTTATCCTGGTAGCTTGAGCCTTGCGACACTGAAAAACGACTTATTCTTACAATTTTCGAAACTTTTTCGTTCACAAATAGCTGGCAAACAAGAGCCTAAAAATGGCTCCATTTGAGATCGACACAGCCAAAAATGCGCTGGTCGCTGGGGAGCTTACGGTAAAGAGAAAACTTTATTGTTATCCTGGTAGCTTGAGCCTTACGACACTGAAAAACGACTTATTCTTACAATTTTCGAAACTTTTTCGTTCACAAATAGCTGGCAAACAAGAGCCTAAAAATGGCTCCATTTGAGGTCGACACAGCCAAAAATGCGCTGGTCGCTGGGGCTCCGCCCCAGACCCCGCTGGGGGAGCTTACGACGCTCCCCCAGACCCCTTAGTCGGGACGGGCTTCGTGCCTTCGGCATTCGCAACTTCACGACCAATTACAATACAGCGTCCTGGCACTTCTTCTTTACACTTTAAGCATTGGTCATACTTAAGGCTTAAGCCCCCCCTAAACGAAAAATCCTAGTTACGTCCCTGCCTCCCCCTCCGTCCCGCCCCCTCCGCTCCTTTCCTCCCTCAACCAAGAAGGCCGCAAAATAATTATGCGAATCGCTTATGACGTCACGGGACGCAACCTCATTCATGTATCGTCTGAATGGTCGCAGTCACTGTCAAGGCGTTTGTGAATCTGGCAACGTGCGGTTTTAAATTTGCAAATGGCGGTGGAGCGGAATGCAAAGTTCACTTTTTGTGGAAAATATTGCGTTTATTCGGAGAAAAAAAAAGTTGGAAACTCTCTGATAGGAATGGAAGGTTTTGTGAAATTTTCAAAACAATCTGTGCGGTACGTTTCGAGAACACTTTACACAAACTATTGGAAAGTTTCATTTTTATATATATAGATAACATTTCAGTATAATTCACATTGGCCCTGCTTTGGTATAATTATTTGACAGATAAATCCATGGAAGTTTATAATAGGTATGTGACAGATCAATGGAAATTTATAATAGATTGTAGCCTAGCTAGAGTTGTAAAAATTATGTTTTACCGATTATATTGCCAAATACTTATTTCTGAACTCAGCTTAAATATTTCTTTAAAAATATATATTATAAGAAAGCAAAAAATTTGTAAAGGCCAATATTAGAATACTGATCTTTAAATTCATCTTAACAGTTACACACAGAATGAAGGAAAGCAGTTTTATTTGTGATTGATTTGTAATTTTATAAATGTTTAAAATGCCTGGTGTTTTTATTGACTCAGTTTTAAAAACTGTCTGCTTTTCAAGACTGTAGTCAGCCAAAGGAGGAAACAAAAGCTCGTGAAGTTGCCTTAGGAGTGAAGCGACCCGCTCCGAAAACCACTGAAGAATCATCTCCTGACTTCACAAGTGAAATGCAGAAGATGCTGGAGTCATTTGGATGTGAGCAAAAGTTGATATTCTAATATAGCTGCATTTTTCTGGTAGTCTCTGACCAATTTTGAATTCTTTATTAGGTCTGTCAAATGCTGAATAGATGCAAACTCCCCATAGTAATGGTGATAACGATAATAATAATATTTAGTAATGACAATATTTGTTTATTAATTCAGATTGACAAGTATGCTGTAGGATACCTTCGATTAGCATTTCTATGGGACTTTGCACACATTAAAATTGTTGTACTGATAAAAAAAATTACAAGTTTACCAGAAGTTGAATTGAACTGTATGGCAGTCTGCAAGGCATTATTTGTCCTGCTCATTTAATAGTTCAAGTTGCCAATTGATGCCAATTGGGAATGGAAGGCTGAGGCTAGCAGGTACTGAACCTGTGTCCTTCTGATTTTCATGCCCAGTGCCCACATGTTACCAATCAACTATCTCGATGATGAATTCATGATGTGCTAATGAAATTTTTTTCTGATTAGCGGACATCAACAAGACTCTGTCAGCGAAAAAGCAACGACTTGAAAAACTGACAACAATTTCTCTGAAAACAACGAACAAGAAAGTAGAAGATTCATGGAAAGTGCAACAAATAGAAAGGTATTTTATCATAAATGCTGAATGCATTCAATTTCATGTATATACGCAAAGAACTATCCTCAAAGTTTGTATGCATTAATTTGCAACTCTGATTAAGTACTATTCACTTTTCAGGAGTAAAAAATTGTTAAATCTAGAGCAAACAAATTAAGATTTGTAATGATAACGACAATCTGCTGTGCTATTTGTTTGTGCCCTTTGACGTAATCACAAACTCGATCCCCATGGCAGGCAAGGGTAAGTGTAGGTATCGAGTAAGAGATGTTGAGTAAGCAACGGCTTTTTGTGTTCATGTTTTGAGTGTATCAATTGATTTGCTGTATTTCCTTCTGTAGGCAGAAACTGTATGAAGATTTCCAGAAACAGACGTTGAATGTGCTTCAGCAGTGGGAGTTGGATCTGGAAAAGGCCAAAGAAAATGAAGAGAAACTAACTGTAAGCACCTTAGACTGAACATTTATAGATTTAATTTATGATCTGTCATCTGAACTGAAAACGAAGGCTAAGAACAACCAGTAGTTGATTGAACAATGTGATCTATATACATTATAATGAATGAAAGAATGAATGAATCAGTCTTGATGTAAGAACAGATATTCTAAACCTCCATGTATGCAATTTCTCACTTGTATTCGTTTTTCTGCAAGGAGTGAAAAGCATTTCTTGTCTTAAATGACCTTGCGATAGTTACAGCCTTGTAAGACTAAGGAGACATGGACAGCGATGATTGAATCTGTGACTGTGAAACATGCATGGAAAAAAATGCAAAGCTCTGCGTTTTAGAGAAGGTCCAAAATTATCAAGATTTGATGCTGCTGATATTAAGTTGAATGCTGTGAATTGCTGGCCCAGACTTTTTACTCACCTAAGGCCCTAAGCAAAGGCAGGAATACCATTTGTTTTCATTCATGTTTGCATTAGAAAATCCTTTATCAGAATTTATTGTTGTTTGTAGAATCTCTTGCGCCAACAGCAGAAGCTGTTCCAACAGACACGTGTTGTTCAGTCGCAGCGACTAAGAACAATCAAGGAACTGCATGAACAGTATGCCAAGGTAACTGAAACAAACCAGTTTCATATCTGACTATTCAGTTGCTCAAAAGGAAGCAAACTTTACAGCTAGCATTGCACTCTTTGAAGACTTATTTATCATGACCAGAGAAGTTTTATTTGTTACAAAACTTTTTTATGTTCACGTCTGAATGACTTTCAAGTGCCAATTGTTTCTCAGCTAGTGCTCCATATATATGATCAACAACTCCATGATATAATTTGGCATGCAACTTTAGAGATAATTATGTCACCTCTGGATGAGCAGCTTAACAACTCCATGATTCTAGAGTTGATCTTAGATTGATTGAACAGTGATTTTGTTGATTTAACTTTTGTTATTGAGTTAACAACAACTGTTTGAATCCATTAAATATTTTGCTATTTAGGGATTGGAGGATTTGGAGAAGAACCACCTTGACCAGCAGACAAGTGTGCAGGGAGAGTTAAAGAAGGAGATGTCTTTGCTGCAGAAGAAAATTCTTATGGACACTGTGAGTATTAATATGATGGACAAAATCACTCAACCAATCAGTTGAGCCAATCAGGCATCTATGGGTTTTTTATGCAGCTACTTCAGCCACATTTCAGGTGTTTATATGTATATGCATGCATAGCCAACTTTTGAGCACGTAAGTGATATGTGACACAAATTCATGTGACAGGACTTCAATTCATTGATGTTTTTAGATAAAAAATTCAAATTTTCCTGTTTTTATTAAGTACAGTTTCTGGGAGTGAACTGAAATTTGTGAACTTCTATTGTTTTGTAGCAACAACAAGAAATGGCAAGTGTCCGAAAATCACTGCAGACGATGTTATTCTAGATCGCTGTCTGAACTGGAATGCTAATCCTGGATTAGTTCGGCAGCTTGCTTGTCAGTAGATGTGCTAGTAACAGTTATTTTAACTTTATGGCCTGAATGTTCATACTAGCCTGCTGATTTTTGCGAGATTGAAAAATCAGTGTTTAGATGATTTCTAAGTTAAATATTTAGTTAAAATGCAGTCATACTGTTGTTGTTTTAGCGATTCTTGCTTTAGACATGAATTGCAGCTTTTGTTAAGGACTCTCTGACAGTTTTAGGTGATGTATGAATTAAGCAATTGTTGCAAATGATGGAAACAAAATTTTCTGTACTTAGGTGTGTCACTGGTTTCTTGATTTGGTTGCTTAGGTTTCAGATCAGGGCTTTTTTAACGTGCAGTTGTACACAAAATGTGCAGTTCTAAATGGATTTGTGCAGTTGCATGGGCGCCCGCACATAGGGGCAAGGGGCACTTGCCCCCCCCTGAAAAAGTAACACCCATTTTTCTAACTACTACTTTCGGGTGTTAACAAATTTCTTCGCATTAAAAGAACCTATCCCTTAGCATAAATTTTTATATTTAACATAAATATTTCTTCAGTCTAAGGAGACTATTCATATTAAAAATGATGCACAAAATGAAACTGAGAAATTTGCATTGAGAGCCTCTTTGAAAATGCCCGTGTTCTTAATTTCCAGCATTGGATTATTCTACCCTCTTGCTACTAAAAAAAGTCAACTGTGACCATTGTAAAATTTTTGCCCCTCCTGCAGAAATTTCTGCGGGCGCCCATGTGCAGTTGTAGAAGCACTTATGTGCAGTTAAAACTAGCAAAAAGCTCATTATCCTCCGATTGGAAGTAATTTGCCGTGGAGAATGAGAAAGGAAAGAAGGAATTGTGCAGTTCTAAAAATTTCTTAAAAACAGCCATGCTTCAGATTCTGTTAGTCTTGCCCTAAATAAGCTAAATTGTACTATATTTATAAAACCATGAGTGGAAAACAGAGGGATTTTAATAGGTGTTAGAGATAATTGTTTAGAGGATGCTCCGTGCAAACATTTTCAGATGTCTATCTGAAAATCTTTGCACGGAGTATCCTCTGTCACAGTGGCGGATTTAGGTTTCATTGCACGGGGGGTCAAGAAGAATTTCAAGAGGGCGCCTGTACTTACATAGTTAAAGCAGTAGATTAATTATAATTCATCCGATTTAGCCGAATAGCCTATCAAACAGAATCAAGAATCTAAATTTTTTTAAACATGTGAATTTGACTAATCATTTGAATTACATACATGAATTTATCATATTAATTTTATGCCCATAGGCGTACGGGAGATTTCAGCAGGGGGGGGGGGGGGGGTTTGAACTTCTGCCCGAAAAATATATCCGGCAAAAAAAGATCGCAAAAAAGTTGGCGATCTCTTTTTAGTCATTCGGGACTGTGTTTGCCCGAAAAACCAGAAAAACCTTGCCCGAAAGTTGACGACCTTTTTTTAGTCATTCAGATGAGTCCTTTACGATATCCGGTTTAAAAACCTCATTTATTTAATATATAAAATTGTACTGGCCTAGTTAGCCACACAGGTAATCGAGAGCGGCATTCGTCTGTTGGTTGCAACGAACTGCGGTTCAAGCCCGAGCTGGGAATTGACATTAAGAGATTTGGATATCTCGGGCTAGCACGCTCAAGCTTCTTCGGAGCGACATTGGGCAAGTTGCTTACCCATCGTTGTCTGTGGGGAAGGCGATGGGAAACCACCTCACTCATCTCATCCCCAGGGGCGTAAAGCTAATGAACCTGCCTCTGGGCAGAGAACCATCATCATCATCATCATCATCATCATCATCATCAACAACAACAACGGCAAGTTGAATTTTTCATATAGGCCTACGCAAACCGGCATAAAAATAAATAAAAATAAGCAATGGCCGGCCGAGAAATAAATAAAAATAAGTAATTCTTTAGATCTCATTGTTAAATTCATGGTGGGATTGCCTAAAGTCGTAAACAATTAGAATATAATAATAATAATCTGGCAAAGGTATGCGAATTTACTTTCCACGAAGGACATTTTAGGTTAAGTAATAAGTACCGGTGCGGTCCGAGGGGGCGCCAGTTTTTTGCCCAAGGGGGCACGGGGGGGCGAACAGACCCCCCGGGCCCTATACTAAATCCGCCACTGCTCTGTCACAGACGGTGATCTCAAGTAACAAATAAACAGTCTATAATTAATTGTTCAGAGGATACTCCGTGCAAAGATTTTCCAGAAATACAGACAGACAGAGATCTCGAGTGACAGATAGACAGACTTTGTTTTACTAGGTGTTCAACCAACAAACATGTTGAAATTTGAGAGTTTAAAATTATTTATTTGAAAGATAGCACTGGAGAGAAGCCATTTAGTTCTCTCGAGTAGGCTACTATTAAGGTGTGTTCGCACTAGGAACCAGTTAAACCGTTTCCTATACATGGCTGTAAATCAAGGGTATATCTCACAAATATCTGTGCGTAGTAGGCCTAAACAGGAAAAATGACCTGCAGACACGCCTATGCCTATAGCTTGTGCTCATCTCTACTTTTGCCAGTACAGCCCTACTAGGCTACTCTCAGCCTAGAATTTTGCAGAAAAAGTCAAATAGTTCAGTGAATTTTTATTTTTTAGTGCCTTCTTCATGTAATAAGCTGCGTTCTGTTAATTTAATTTTCTGAAATAAAAGAAACATAATTATAATGGATGATTCCGAGTGTAAGCTGACCTTTAAAAAACTCGCTTAAAAAGACGACTTACTGACAATTAATTTTGTCCACTTCACCTTAGTAATCTGGCCTGATCTCTATAAAATAAAGAACAAGAGCAAGAACGGCAGTCCAAGATGGCCTCAGATTCTGGTGGTTTAAACCGATTTAATACTTCTCTATTTTACACAAATTATGGCGCTTCTTAGCAAGAAGGAGCTGGGTGTTTGGCATAGACGAAAATGCCTAAGAGTGCGAAAAATTCCGGGTCGAAACCCGGGCGCTGCTTGTCGCAGCATACGACAAAATCTGGTAAGTTTATCGCATGTAAACTTTACTCGTTCTTCATGGTTACGCCGACGTCTTATCTTCCGGTAATGTGATTGCATCACTTAGGGAAATCCGAATTGCGAAATCTGAACTTTGATCTCATTTGAAATTTTTAGGTATTTCATGGTTTTGCAGGAGCAATAAGGTGCAACTGCGATACAATTGTGTTTGAAAAATTAATACGGGAGGCGATATCCAGAAGTAATTAAGCAAGTATTATATTTTGGGTGGGCGACTTATCCAATTATTATCAATGCTGTTGAATGAAAACAAAACTGGGGTGAGGGTGACGATGTCCAAATAATACCAGAAGTATTGAATGAGTACAATACTTCGTCTTCCGGTGTTATGTGAGGCCGCTCAGGACTTCATATGCTAATAAACATTCTAAAAATACTTGGCAGTCTGTTGCTTAATATTAATGATTCACTACAGTGCAATTGATGCACAAGTTACATCAAACTAATGCAGTTCATGGGGTTCCCATAATATGTATCACATTTTATGTTTTGCTTTAATAAAAATTAGTAAAGACCTGTATTAGAATACTTATCTTTATATTCATCTTATCAGATCACCCTCAAAATTGCTGTTAATGTATTGATATAATTAATTTATCTGCACTGTACTTGTAATAACACCAGTGTTTGTGTGTACTTTTCATTTGGCAGATTTCACACTGTATGATTTTGCACACTGTTCCCCTGTTCGATCATCCATTGTGACATCAGGACGACTAAAGAAAGGGGAAGTAAATGCATTTCAAGCGCAAGGTCGGTTGTCCCCATAACTATTTGCTTAACTCTCATTAATATACTAGTAAGTAAGCAAGTGTTGTATGGTGGCATGCACATTGTCAGATTTTTTCATTTGAATTGAAGCAATAATTTGGCACAAGTTTGTTTCCATGGCCATGTGTTGAAATGAGAACTTACAAGATTTTTTCATGTGTCCCATTCTTCAAAGAAACTTGCCCAACTTCGTAATTTATTAATGTCAATAAAATTATTTTGAAATGCTTCATGTTATCCTCATTTTTGTAAAAGTTGATTACAGTAGCAGATGTTTTCCGCAACACCTTTTGACTTCGTGCTTTCTTTATTCTGTGGTTGGATATTAATATTATTTAAATACCCTACAATTGTTCTTTATAGTAAATTATTTTTTTCACACACCAGTTTGCTATATTGTTCATGATTGGGGAAACTTTGAGTGCCCATTATTGAGAAATTTACAGCTTTTTCATCACATTAAGTAAATACAAGATCGGATCTTCAGAATATTACTATTAAAAGTGTGTATGTTACGTGCCAAATCACACAAAACTCTCAGAGCAGTCACTAGTGCTACATATCATGCATTTGCTTATCTGAAATTGTGCAAGATGAATTCAATAATAATAATAATAATTAAATCGACTTGTTTGATATTTGTAGTTAAAGGGGTATGTGGAAAGTCAATGCTGTCTGACGAAAGTTTGGTTTGGTTCGAGAAAGATATAACTGACTTTGAACTGAGCGATGGGGAAGATGCAAGTGTCGCTTTCTTCGGTGAAATTGAACAAAATGGTTAGTGTTTTTTAATTTTTTTGTTCACTGGGTCGCAAGGGGCTTGAGATTAAAAAATGAATGAAACTTAAAGCATCAACCTAAGTTCAGAGGCACTCCCAATGCAGGCAACCCCGAGAGAAAATGAAGAATTTAAGGTGACAGAAAGAGGTTCCGTTAGAATGCTACTGCTGTTTAAGTTAAATTTGTCATACAACACATTCCAGCCATTGAGATTGAACCGAGGAGGTCGACTGCTCAAGCCTTTTGCTTGTTTTCTGTGCATTCATCATTGTGGGGGCTTAACCATGGATGCTGAGATTAGCTTTTGTTGATTTGATTAATTTGCTTGTGCAGGACAATCCTCTGACGACCGTGCGGCAAAGCGAAGAGCACGAGTGTCTGATCATCATCGAAATGGCGGCATCGTTTATCCGCCAGACATTTGGTTTCTGATTGGAAACCACATTTGCCCGGAGGACGTCGCTTCGTTTTCTGCCATATGTTTCGGTTCCCATTGGGTTGTTCACACGGCTAGGTTTTGGTCGAGGCTGTACAAAAGGTGAGTGGGAGAGCTTGTCACATTTTAGATTTCTGTTTGACTAAAGTAGTTCTACAACCATGTATTCCAAGGTGTCTATTTGGTTAGCTGCTTGTTGCATTTGTCGTTAGTCATATTTTGTCACCCAGGTAGAATGTCTCTATACAGGGTGTTAGCCTGTAAGGTAATATAACACATTAGTTATGTAATCATGTTATTTCAGGAATTTGTATTAGACTTTATGTATTAAATCATGTTATTTCTGGAATTTGTGTAACACATTAGACTTTATGTAATCCTTTTATTTCAAGAATTTGTCTAATGCATCAAAGTCTTGTTATAACCTGCTTCAAGTTCAAATGAATTCTGATTTAATATAGTGATGGGATGTGGATTTCACATATTGTTCGTTATAATGCATTTCCTATTATGACCCGTCAAATATGGCACTTTCTGGGGTTTAAAAAAAAAATTCTATTGATAACATGCCAGATTGTAATTCTAAATCTTATGCAAGTTCAAAAACTCGGCTTCACTATTGAATGCTTAGGAATACACTTTTAATTGACCAAGTTAATAAAATATTGTAGTGCCTCAACATTTGTTTGTAAAGTAACCAATGTTTAACTGATGTATACATGTAATGCAGTTGAAATAAAAAAAATGATTGATTTACTCGATTAATTGGTCATGTCTTTCCAGTTTATAAATATATCTGACCGCCTATACCAAAACGAGGCGTTTGTCGGTAACGTTAGTTTACGAGAAATAGAACAAATGCAAATTTTTACTATTATACGCAAATTTTGTTTTTATCAAATTCAATCATGAAAATATCTTTAAAACATCATAGGTACCAAGAAAAACACTAAAATTACTTATTTCGCCACAAAACGGAGCGATTTAATGAGCACTGTGTTTAAGAATTGCGCAAATAAACATGATGTTGACCGCTTTTAAAAGGTTAGCATTTAGAGTCGCCTCGGGAGAAACCATAGATGTTATATATGTTTAGAAAGGCCAAGATCTGTTCTACACAGCGATACTATTACCGGGATTGGTAGAACGTATATTAACCTAGAACGGATGAAGAAGTAAGGACCATGAAACAGCCTTCGCGCTGCCAAGCGCATGACGTCACGGCTTGCGAACGCGTTTCCTGAAAATGTTGTTTCCATCGCCGCTAAACTTTAAAAGCGCGCTACTCCAGTTATGAACATCATAAATAAATAAATAATAGGTCTTTTGAAAGGTAACATAGTGGAGAATCTTATGGGCGAATAAAATATTTTTTTATTTCTGCCGACAAAAGCCTGCTTTTGCAATGCTGGGTCACATATATATAAATATATATGTATCAAATGATTAAAATCTTTATTTTGGTTTCAGGTTCTATACTCCAACTCCAACCATCGACTTGCCGCCTTCTCTTGGACCGTCGATGTTAGAAAGGATTCACGGTCTGAAAGGTCGTGTGGTCCGTTCGCTCTTCTACTTTTACCTGCCATTCCAGAATCGCTTACGGTGCATGGCTCCTTTCGAGAACGACCCTGACTGCCTGGAGGGCACTCGCTGCATCCGTATGTGGTACCAACAAATCAAGCAGACGTGGCACTTCTTCTTCAAATTTGAGCGCACCAACTCGTACGGCTGTCCGGTTTTCCCCAGTCGCAAAACTTCGAGTTCCGTCGATTCTCTACGGGCCGAAGTGGATGCCCTTCACAACCCTGAAGTGCAGAACGTCGTGCTTCAGGTTGTGTCGCCAAGCTATGTTTTACTGCCCGAGGTCGTCGGCCAGGTCTTGATCAAGACATTCGTGAGCGTTGGGCACGAGATGCGAGCACACAAGCTGAAACTCGTCTTCAACCCGACCTCGGTGCGTGCGAGCAAGGCGGTCATGTCAAGCGGAACGACGATAAACATTGACCCGGCCACCAACATACACATCCTGCACTGGTGGGATCCAAAGTATCCTTGCCGATTTTAACCCTTTAATGCCGAGATGGTAGTAAATGGTATACCCTCCGGCATTAAAGGGTTAACATTAAGAATGCCTGCTTCCTAATTTCACTCCCGTGCCAGTTCATCTGAACTTAGTCGAGCTTTCATGAGGTACACTCTTTCATTTAACTACGTGCAAACATGCGTGTATAAATATTTCACAAATAATCAGTCCGTAATTTTAAATTATGTTTCGTGATCGTGTCACACATAGTAAGATCTGCCAACGTGTGTGTGTGTCTGTGTGTGTATAATTGGTATATCGAGTGAATTTTGTGGGAAAATAAATATACAATCGCTTTGCAATTTTGTTTCTAGGATCAATTGACATTTCTTTAAGTACCGTATGCTATACAGTACATTCGAGTTTATTGAATTTTTTTGTTTCGTCTATTTGCACCGATTAAGGGTGACAGTTGGTGTCTTCTCTTAAATAATATGCACAAGTTTACTTTAGCCTAAAGACTGAATATTTTGTCATGATTCACTTGCGTTTTTGACTTGATTATTTATAGAACTATAAATAATCTGCGTAGATTGGATGTCTGAAAATTTGGCACTGGCATTTTGCCGACTTTCATTGGGTTGATTTTTTGTTTAATATGTGAACTGTGAAATAAATAATCTTTTCATTAAGTTTACAGCTTGTTTACTTATCACAAGTGTTTCAGAGAGCCATCATGCCCTCCCCTGCAGTCAGTTTAGGTGCAAATAATTGATATTTACTTCTGTACACCTTAAAATCTACAGTAATAGTATCATGAGTGAATGGCTGATTTAATTTTTCTGTGGAAAAATCACATGGTGCAAATTCACCAGTGTAGGCCTTGCTATATATAAAGGTATGCATGCTTTCACTACAGTCAATGCTTTACCTGGTCTGTTTCACATATGATATCATAATTATTGGTTATCAATACCTACATGTATGAACTGTCTGCACTGTTGGTACCTGGTCAACCAATTCTTCTGCAATTTGTGTTTGACAGTCAACTTTCTTTAATTTCTGATTTGTTTAAATGTAAGTTGTACTACTGTGTTGGTTTAAATAACTCATGCTCTGGATAATAAGGGAATCGTTGTTTAGTTGTGCTTGAGTGGCATGTGATTGCACTGGTTTGCGCTTTAAATAGTTACATTTAATGATTAATATTATTATGTTGAGAATATGCAGTGACATGGAGCTGTGCTGTGCAGTTAATTGGCAATTCATCTGTGAACGCTTGAAGAAAGGTTGGCCAAATGGGTTGCGAATTGTCAAGTTTGTTTCAAAACAGTAACCCATTGCCATTTAATATCAGGAGTGTCTGAGCTAGTATGTGATTGCGAAATATGTTGTACTGCTGTTAGGCATTTGAAGAGGTGCTTGTTATGTACACGGATGCTTAGTACCATGACATATGGCACTTAGAAATGTATTCGAAAAGGCTAATACCTTGCTTTATTAAAGATGGTTAGCTGCCATCCCTAGTGGTGATTCTAGTTGCGCTTGTGTTTTAATGTACAACGTGTGGTTGTAGTAAGTTCTGCATGCTGCACTCTGCAACATCATGCAATTTCATTAAGTGGGTAATTATTATCTTGGCTTCTGTAGCATTTATGTAAATTTGTTTGAAATGAATATAACCTGGTGGTAATTTTGGTAAATAAAAAGCTTTGAAAGTGTTATATGAATTAATTCCTCAGATGTTTCGTTTCAAATATCACATTCTGTCAAATTAACTGTACAAGCAATGAAAGCAGTATTTCAGACACTTTGCAAGTACTCAATTTTATTCATATTCTTGCATATAGACAGCCACTGATCTGATGACTTGCTATGCATCTGACAGATTCAGTGATACATGCTGGTGTATTATTGTCAATACATTACATGTCTATAAGTTATGTACAATGTAATGCATGTGTTGATGAGGGATCAAACAGACCATAGATACCCAAATAATAAGACCTTGCCTTTAGAAATATTTTTGGATGTTGAATGGCATACATCTATAGTGATAGAAATAGGAATAGAAAGCAAGTGTTTATTTAATACATGGCCGTACAATCATCAATTTTAATTCTCTGAGGCGTAGTACGCCGTTTGTTTCTTGTGTGTATATCAACTTTGGTCTTCAAATGTAGTATAAATAAGATTGAAGAATATTTTAGATGAAGTACAAATAATATTAGCAATCCATCATCTGGACATTTGGTCGCAGGTTGCTTAAATTTGTTTTCATCAAGTAAATCAAGGTGTCATAAAAGCTGTCTTTGCTGATCTTCATCTCTAATACCTGCTAGCAAAGACTAATATTGTTAGTCTCGATGTAGCGTGGAGGACCTCACTGTGCATACCAATTGTATTTAGTAATTGGGAATAAGCCAGAGTTAGTCTGGGACTAGCAGGTTCACCATTGTCGTGCATACAGGACCAGAAGCACAGATGATACTTCAAATGAATAATTATCAATCTAGCACTGCTTGATTCGAATTGATAAGATGATTTTAAAAACGATATATATCGTAGATAACTATCAATAAGGTTTAGTACAAGTTGTTTTTAGCCTGGAACCACATTTCAAGTTATCTTAAGATACATCTTTGCAGATCTAATACATTGCCATGAAAAGCGCTTTACAATTAGCCAGATACATAATTATGCATTGCACAGTGCACACACGTCGATAACCTTTGGGTCGTCGATTTGACCAAGCGACTCATTAAGAGCAATGTGCCACCAACATTGTCTACTTTCTATTTGAAAGTCCAAGTCCACAGAACATTATGCTAAACAGTTTCTACTAGTAATCGAAAACTTGCACTTTATAACATACGTTCTCTACCCTGTGACTGGTTCAAAAAGAAATCTAGAATCGAATAGGAAATCGGACACGACCAGGGATTGAATTGTCATAGGCTGGGAGGGACCCCCGGAGGGTACACTGCACAACCATACCAAGTAGTTTTTCAAACCCCTCCAGTTAATTCCTAGAAATTATCTTGGATGTTAAGTTAAAGCTCAGCACAGTTTTCAATGGTTCAACATATCTTTGTTTTGTTTTTCTGTTTTTCACTCATCCACTTCAGTATTAAATTTTGTTAAATATTTTTTTTGCTAGAACTATAAAATTGATAGTCCTGTGAAATTTTTTAAATTTTATCTTCTGAAAGTGATACTCAAAAGCTTCAAACAGCCTAAATATTCTTCACTGTTCGATTTTTTACACAGCTAACGATCGAATACCATTGCACCAAATACAATTAAGCATACTGACTTTCTTGATACATTCGAAATTCTGGTCATGACATCAAGACCAGAATTTTTCAACCTCTCCATTCGAATAATTTGACAATTCAAACCCTGGAGACAACCACTAATTAATCAAACACGAGAACAGGATTGTAACATGAAGAAAATAAGAAATACTAGATAGTAATACACATGCAATGTACATTTAGCACATCTGAATGCAATGTACATTTAGCACATCTGAATGCAATGTACATTTAGCACATCTGAATGCAATGTACATTTAGCACATCTGAATGCAATGTACATTTAGCACATCTGAATGCAATGTACATTTAGCACATCTGAATGCAATGTACATTTAGCACATCTGAATGCAATGTACATTTAGCACATCTGAATGCAATGTACATTTAGCACATCTGAATGCAATGTACATTTAGCACATCTGAATGCAATGTACATTTAGCACATCTGAATGCAATGTACATTTAGCACATCTGAATGCAATGTACATTTAGCACATCTGAATGCAATGTACATTTAGCACATCTGAATGCAATGTACATTTAGCACATCTGAATGCAATGTACATTTAGCACATCTGAATGCAATGTACATTTAGCACATCTGAATGCAATGTACATTTAGCACATCTGAATGCAATGTACATTTAGCACATCTGAATGCAATGTACATTTAGCACATCTGAAGCTTGACGACTGTTGTTGGTCAAAAATGGTCAGCACTCTTCATCAAATCTCGAATGAGATATTCGTTAGATAACAGACGAACTCATGATTGTGACTCTAAATTCTAAGAAATATGACTCTTTAATCCCAACATGATCTTGGTAAGATGACTTAAACGACATGCCATGAAGGTGCATGGCTAAGCCAGTAAAGTATAATATAACTTGATAAATTGTTGAAAATTGCGGTCACCATTATTAAAATATCTATAATATAATTATGCGTACACATTCTATAATACAAGCGTGCAAATGTTGTACAGTAACACAGACGAAGAATGCTCTTTGTAGTCCACAAGACTGTAGGCCATGTCCAAATCAACCTCATAAAAGACACTAGAATATACCATTTATAATATATTATATTATTTATTTTAGGAAATTTTATGCAGCGCCTCTTCATGGTAGGATACTCAGAAGCGCTCCAGCCCAACCACGGCCAAATGGGACAGTTTTTAGATTCGTAACCCTTTGAACCCTAATGGCCTCTATAGCGGCCCATTATCCATAGAGTTACGGGAGCTCTGGGTTCAAAGGGTTAAGGAACAGTGGAGTGACCTCTGGACAAATAAACACAAGACCAGCGACTGAGAATGAACGGCATTGTCGGACAGAAGTGTGCAAGCGGGGAACCATGCATGTGCACATGCAGACTCGTCATAATTATGATCAATCAGCTCTTTGCAATAACGGTGTCGATTAGTTAGAACAAGTCACTATCGTATATGTCTTATGATACAAGTACGGTAAACCAGGCTTTAAAGCCAATATTTAGTACCAGTACTAGATTGTAGCTCATGTACACTGTACAGCACATTCATAAGGTATGTGAAGTTTGTAGCGTTTGGACACATAGCACTGCTTTGCATTAGGCAGAATGGCGTGCAAAAACCGGGAGCACATAAATGAATCTGCACACGTTGTGTCTCATGGTTTAAAGCAGGTGGAAACGCGTGAGAACGGCATTCCTACTGCTCTTGAAATTCTTTTTTTGCGTTCCCACTGCTCACCATGCATGGAACCCTAGTAACACATATGTTCCATTAAAATTTTTCTTCAGCGTTCCCCACTGCTCAGTGCTCACGGAAACCACTTTAACCACTGTGGAGTGTGGATGGATGCTCAGTTCCATCCTGATGTTAGCTAATATGGGATAATGAAGGAAAGCCGTTATCAATGTTTATGGATAGCCGCCTTTCACGACCTTTTCTACGACCCCACAAACAACACAGCCTACAATAAAAGCACGTCATCATCTAATGCCTCCGAGTGATGATCGACAGGTAACAACGGCCGACACGAAGACAGTAGCAGAGACATACGCGCAATAGAGAACCAAATATCAAGCACCTTAATAACTGACAGACGTAATATCACTAAAACAAGGCTGCTGCTTGTCGCTCTGTAGTGCCGAAGATTGTTGTTGGAAGGAAATGCAACGACGGTTTTTCCCTCGGGTTTTTCCACTGGATTAGGACTTGCAACTGGACATTAGCCACGTGAGTCCCTCGTAAAGTCCGTCGCCCGTAGACGCGCAGCTCGGCTGGACCGACCAGAGATGATCGCGGATCTTCGAGAGACCGAGTCGTTCCTGCAGTTCCTGAGGCTTGATTGCTGATCAACACAAGCAGAATAGAAGAAAACATGAGCTAATGGCATTTCTATTTGGTAGTTTTGACAATGTCCACGTGTGTGTATTTGTTTGTATGAGCACTTGTTATAGCGCCCCTTCAAGCTCATTCTACTCAGAGGCGCTCCCGACTACAGAGCGGACACTGCATCAGAGTTTCACGCCGAAGCGCTGAGCAATTGTGAGTGAAGGACTTGCCCAAGGTCATTAGGCAGCGTGGTGGATTCGAACCTCGAACCTTCCGGCTGTGTGTGTGTTTTTGTGTGTGTGCATGTGACAGTGACCATTTTGGTATGTAGACCCAGAACCTTTTATGTCCCAACCTTCCTACTGATTTTGTTTTGACTGAGCACCCACAACTCCACTTTTGGGACACTTTACAAAATTTCGAGATTATGACAGTCCAGTTGTTGATAAAATTCCAGTACGTGAGGTTCAATGTCTGTCATGCAGTGCTTAAAGTACTGAAAAAGAAGCGCATGGACGCTCCTTACCTTTCCAAAAGAAGTGCCAGGACGCCCCTTACCTTTCCAGGCTGTGCTGTCCAATAAGTGGCAGGACGGCGTTCAGATTTTAAAATAAGTCCATAGACGCTGTTCATGACTGTCCAGCCACACTTTATTTAAGCCCTGCTGTCATGGCAGAGACAAAACTAAAAATTTCTGTTCCACGACCTCTAAGAAATTCAACTATAAAGTGAATACAATAGCTGAAAATTGTCACCGTCATGCCCTTTATGGATTTATCGACGATACCAAAGATAAAGGATATCGAAAGTAAACTAAAGGATTTACCAAACTCTAATATTGGAGATGCGTTAAAACTAAATAAATATTCAAAGTGTTCTACAAAGATGTTAAAGTGAAAGTACTGAACAACTGTAAAGCTATGAGTGTTAAGTAT
The DNA here is from genome assembly GCA_945859605.1 of Lumbricus rubellus. Classification (NCBI taxonomy): domain Eukaryota; kingdom Metazoa; phylum Annelida; class Clitellata; order Crassiclitellata; family Lumbricidae; genus Lumbricus; species Lumbricus rubellus. The sequence continues at coordinate 10,625,471 of OX243828.1, forward strand.
TACAGATCAGCACTTTCACAAATCAAAGCTCTATACATTGCCCAACATACAAAAATATAACACATATAAAAAAAAATAATATCAAAAGTAAACTAAACCCATTGTTCCTGACTGTGCACTGGATAACACGAACTACCCTCAGTTAACCAATTCAATCAATAGCTGACAATTAATTAATTAATTAAATAATTAATTAAAATGCAGATTACCTTCCGGTAGGTCTTGCTTGTTAGCAAACACAAGAACGACTGCATCAACCATTTCTCGATCGTTTACAATACGATGCAATTCTTGACGCGCTTCGTCAAGTCGGTCGTGGTCGGCTGAATCAACGACAAAGATCAGACCTTGTGTTCCTGTGTAGTAATGTCGCCAGAGAGGACGAATCTTGTCCTGTCCTCCTACATCCTGCAATCAAAGACAGGACAAATCTAAGAAACAATACATGTCGCGGTGGTGTAGTGGTGGCGTCGTTGCCTTGGAGTCGGAAGGTTTGAGGTTCGAATCCACCTCGCCGCGTAAGGACCTTGGGCAAGTGCTTCACTCACAATTGCTCAGCACTTCGGCGTGAAACTCCGATGCAGTGTCCGCTCTGCATTCGGGAGCGCCTCTGAGTAGAGAGAGATTGAAGGGGCGCTATAACAAGTGCACATACAAACAAATGGTAGACTATGGGGAAGAAACGTTAACTTGCTATGTTTTGGGGCTAAAGACTTAGTTTTTGTTTGAGTGCACTTGCTACACATGCAATCCAACAAGACATTTTCTGTAGAGGCGAACTTGTGGAACCACGTACTCAGTATTACTCACAAAGCCATTCAGAAGCAGAATAGGGTTCTCGACTGTGGGCCCTCTGTTTGGAAATTGGAAATAGCCACCCTTTGGCCTGCATTCTCTTCCACAAGACTTGTCTAACTCTTTTATAACTACTGGTACTCAAGATTTTCTTCTATGGTTGTGCTGGTCGGGAACATCTCTGAATAGTTATTCTGTAGGAGCGCAATGTAAATTCCATAGATATATAGAAAATCTAGTAGATAGAATGATAGATAATTTTAATGTGGTTTATTTTACTCTGTGCATTTCAAGAGAAAACTTCAGGGTTGTTTTTAAGGAACTTTTTGAACTGCACAACTCTTTCTTTTCCTTTCCATCCTCCATGGTAAATTGCTTCCAATCGTAGGACAATGACCATTTTTTGCTAGTTTTAGCTTACAAGAGTGCTTTTACAACAACGGCACAAATCCATTTAGAACTGCACATTTTGTGTACAACTGCACGTTAAAAAAAGCCCTGAAAAACTTCATTGCACCGCAGAAGACACAGAAGACAATGATTACAGACCCAAATGTTGAATTTGACGTTTCTGTATTTGACAGTTTCCACGTTGAAACCGACCGTCGGAATTGTTGTCACTGACTGGCCAAGTTTAAGTTTATACAGAATGGCTATTCGTTGAAGTCAAGGGATATAAGCTGACCAATATCAACTAACCACCTTTCAATACCAGTAGTCACAACCGAACAGTCAATGCATACATATTAAATAAACTGATAAAGAATTTCAATGTCCGTTCAACATAAAAGACAAAGGTTCTAATAGTCTAACTGGTTAGTGTGTGAGACTGACATTTGAAAGGTCAAAGGCTCAATCCCCCCACCAGGGCAGAAAATTACTCGGGATTTCAGCTCCTCTCGTTTTATCCTGTAGCTAACTCCTGAGCTGTAATGAACGAGCCGATTGTACAACATCAATTCTTACTATTCATATGTAGCATACATATGTCAGTACATTAACAATAAGCACACTTATTTACAGTTAAGTTTATACAGTGAATAGCACAGAAGCTTACATAAACTGTCTGGCTGTAGGCCACAACAAGCATCCTCTATTATCAGACAAAAATGATGTACCTATCATCAAAATGTTGTCAAAGAGGATCTGACAGGTGCACCTTAACACAGGTCATAACTGACTATCATGGCCAGAATACAGAGTTGCCTAATGCCCTTGTGAATTACTTAAAGGATACCTTTAATATATATAAGGGCTTTAAAACAGTGCTCAACACGCTTGCCTCACAACAGCTGCAAACAAAAACTATATATATTAAAACACAAAGGATACTTGTCTTTCCTGCAGCATCAAGACCCAGCATCAAGATTCTGATTTCCCGATTTCCAAAGACCTTCGACAGCAGTTTACCCATCGTGCTATCTGAAGGATCTGGACAAAGCTTATGCATTGGTCTGCAACGATATCACCACTCGCCCGACCACTCCACTCTCGAAACACAGCTGCCACAGCCTGTCGTCTTTTTTATAGCAACTTGTACAGTTCTAAAGTACAGTCTCTAAATGGCTGCTGATATCTTTCTAAAGGTTACTTTTGTTTCGATAGTTACTGGCGCAGATGTACAAACAAATACTTTGCAATGTAAACAAGATACTTGGTAACATACTCAGATACTTTGCAATGTAAACAAGATACTTGGTAACATGCTCAGATATTTTGCAATGTAAACAGATACTTGGTAACATGCTCAGATACTTTGCAATGTAAACAGATACTTTGTAACTTACAGATACTTGATCAAGTACACACTGCATGCAGATACTTTGTAATGTACATACAGATACTTGGCAATGTACATGCAAACACTCAGTAATGCAAACACATATATTTTGCAATACAGACACAGATACTTGGAAAGGTACATACTGAATTACAGATACTTGGCAACGAACACAAATTTTTGTACAGTTACATGTACTTTTTTCTATACGAACTGCAACAATTGGTAATTTAATACTGTCTCTAGAAAATAAGTACAGTTTGTATAGTACTGTCACTACTGTAGCTAATACTGTCTGTATATAGATGATAAATTTTCATTTAATACTCTCTGTACACAGATGCTATAATTTGTAGGTAACACCATGTGTGTACACTGCAGACGCTACAAAGCACATCTGCACATACTGCGAGAACTCTACACTAAAGTTTGTACACATTTACAACAGCTTATATAGAAACATACAGCAATTACCCTTCTCAAGAGAGAAAAGCTACTACACAGACATTAAAAATCTCCTACAGGAGCTACAAGGTACTGGTAACAAGTTGCAACAGTTTGATAAAATCTGAAATTGCATGGTTTAGCACTCGTTCAGCACTGGCTGTTCCATCAAAGCCCGCTTTGGACATCCATTTAATTATAGGGAAGAAAGGTTTCAGTCTTTGTTGAATGATGTACTCATCTAACAACAAACAATTAAAGACACAAACACGCAAATAAATTAGTAAACAAACTAGTAAATATATATATATATAATGTGTATAATTATATTACATAATGTAACTGAAGTTTAAAGACTTTGTGCTAACTAAGCATTAATTTTGAGAAGCTGAGATATAATTATGACCAGAATTTCATGAATTTGCATAGAACAGCCAAAGCGAATAATAGTGTTAATTAGCCTACTGATCACTATAAGTAGGTCTACAGCTTCAAATAAACGATTATGCACTGTGGTGGGTAAACGTTGTAACATAATTAATTATAGCCTATCGACTTTTTTCTGTTGCGCTAAACGCAACTATAAAATGGATGAAGATAAACAGACCCAGTCTAATCAAATGCTTTGAATATCACCTGCTGTGGCCCGTAGATTGTCTTAGACAGGCGCACAGCCAAAATACAGAAATATATTGATATTATACTCTTATGAACAACCTGATCAAAACGTTATGTGATGTTTATCATCAAGCTGAAGCTGATCAGTGCGCCATCTCCACAGTCGCCTATAGGCCTAGGCTAAAGCAGACGAAATAAATCAGCATACGTCTTCCAACCGAACGCTTTTTTCACTTAGGCTGAATGGCGTAATATTACACGTCTGCGAAATTAACATAAATGAACCCGACTCAAAGAATAAAATTCTAGCTACAAAGAACGCAGAAACGTTAAAAAATACATGAAAATTAGAACCATGCATTAACATTTACCGAGTCAGCTTCTTGTTCACGTCGGAGTCTTGCAGCATAGAATAGCTAAACACAGAACAAGAGAATTCTAACAACAAACAATTAAAGACACAAACACGCAAATAAATTAGTAAACAAACTAGTAAATATATATATATATAATGTGTATAATTATATTACATAATGTAACTGAAGTTTAAAGACTTTGTGCTAACTAAGCATTAATTTTGAGAAGCTGAGATATAATTATGACCAGAATTTCATGAATTTGCATAGAACAGCCAAAGCGAATAATAGTGTTAATTAGCCTACTGATCACTATAAGTAGGTCTACAGCTTCAAATAAACGATTATGCACTGTGGTGGGTAAACGTTGTAACATAATTAATTATAGCCTATCGACTTTTTTCTGTTGCGCTAAACGCAACTATAAAATGGATGAAGATAAACAGACCCAGTCTAATCAAATGCTTTGAATATCACCTGCTGTGGCCCGTAGATTGTCTTAGACAGGCGCACAGCCAAAATACAGAAATATATTGATATTATACTCTTATGAACAACCTGATCAAAACGTTATGTGATGTTTATCATCAAGCTGAAGCTGATCAGTGCGCCATCTCCACAGTCGCCTATAGGCCTAGGCTAAAGCAGACGAAATAAATCAGCATACGTCTTCCAACCGAACGCTTTTTTCACTTAGGCTGAATGGCGTAATATTACACGTCTGCGAAATTAACATAAATGAACCCGACTCAAAGAATAAAATTCTAGCTACAAAGAACGCAGAAACGTTAAAAAATACATGAAAATTAGAACCATGCATTAACATTTACCGAGTCAGCTTCTTGTTCACGTCGGAGTCTTGCAGCATAGAATAGCTAAACACAGAACAAGAGAATTATATAACGCTATGTATTTCTTTTCGTGCGCTCGAAGCCCTTGCATCAAAGTCGACTTGTTTCGCCACAAACCACGACCGAAATTTTAAAAGAACGATTTTGTAATTTTACAATACTAAAAATTGAATAATGACCGCAAGCGAAATGTCTAGTTTGACCATATTTAGAATTAGACATGCGCCATTAGAGGTTTTTAATGTAGGCCTAATCATTAAATTATCACGCCGTTCATAGCCCTATAGGCTAGATAAGTAGAAAAAGAAATAGGCCTAGGGCCTAATAGGCTATATTTCAATATTATTGTTGCAGTAGGCCTAGGCCTATAGGCCTACTGTTGGCGTATTATTCGTCTTCCTCAAGTTTGTGTTCGCTTATTTAAACATCAATTAACAGAGGCCTAACAGAGGCGGAAATTGTGTTGATGGCTCCTGCCAAATTACACGTGCGCGGCTGACCATGCTCAAGAACTTGTTCTCTGCCTGTTGGCAGGTTCGTAAGTCCGACGGCGCCACTCCTTTCGTTGTTGAGCATCCTCTTTAAGCTGTTGATATTTCTCCCGGATCATAACCAGTCCAGAAGCTTCCGTCTAAGCCTTCCGCAAGTTCCGCTACGTCCCTCCATTAAGGTGGACAATCAGACAGATAAACGATAGGCCTATCTGTAGTAGGCCTAGCTCTACAATAGCGGCACAAGTATCTAGGCTATTATGGCTCGAGGTTCTACAAAAAAGTATAAAATAATTTCATTATTATATAGCTGTTACACGTAAAGAATAAACAGGGGTCTATCCGCCTAAGCTTGCCTCCCTCCCACGATCCGCTTTAGGCCAATTTCCTACATAGCAATCTTGTGTGTGTGGGTGCGTCAGGGTGAGAATTGCCGGGGGGGGTTGGGGGGGGGGGGGGGGGTTGGGGGGGGGGGGTTCACCCCCCAGTCTTTCTTAGAGCCCCATGTTAAAGTATGTTTTTATACCCCAATTTCAAGTTTATCATAGGCCAACCCCCCCAGTTATTTTTCCACAATTCTCATACTGGGGTGCGTGCGTACGCGCGTGCGTGCGTGTGTATGCGTGTGTGTGCGTGTGTGTGTGTGTGTGTGTGTGTGTATGTATGTATATATATATATGTATTGATCTATGCAGTGTAAGAATTGTGGAAAAATAACTGGGGGTCGGCCTATGATAAACTTGGAATTGGGGTATGAAAAGCATACTTTAACATGGGGCTCTAAGAAAGACTGGGGGTTGAAACCCCCAATCCCCGCCAATTCTCACCCTGGATCTATGTGTACTGAACTACAAGTCTTTTAGGCCTACTGATCAGTGTTTAATCTAGACGTTTCTGGGGGGGAGTTCCCCCCAGGATTGACATTTCCCCCCCCCAGAAAAATTTGACAAAATGATATTGGTTTTTAGTTACTGTTTTCATCATTGTTTTACATGAAGTGTTATAATATACCGTGATGTTATTTACTGTCATTATGATTATAATGGCATTATTTACTATTATTATATATTATACTATCATGTTGCAATGAGTATAACTTAGTAACTTACTGTATATATTTGTATAAACACTATAAACACAACTAAAAACAGATATGATATCCACTCCAGAAAAATTTGACAAAATGATAATAGTTTTTAGTTGCTGTTTACATCATCGTATTACATGAACTGTTATAATATACTGTAATACTATTAATTATTATATGGTTATTGCATGGTTATAATGTTATTTGTTATTATAATATATGACACACTCCTGCTAAAATGAGAATAACTTGCTGCTAATATTTGTACAAATACTACTTTTGTACAACTGAATGGCTTCTCACCTGTGGTATCCTTCAAATTTTAAACTGTAAAATTTCAAAATGTTTGGTCCTATTATTTGAACACATTATAGTAAAACCTAAAAAACAACATCATTACAACACATGGTTTCCTGAATTTGGAACCGGTAGGTGATTAGTTCTTGGTTGGTTTGTGTGCCATTGAATATGATTTCAGAAAGTATGTCCTGGTCAGCAATTCATAACATAACTTGGGGAACAGGGTTAAACTGATACAGTGCTGAAAAGTCAGCTTATATAGGCTACTAATTATATTCAAATCTACATTTATTCATTAGAATAACTCAGCAACAGAAGAGCTGAGCTGCTGAACTCGATACATAAAGATATTTTTATTGTAATTATAATCATATATATATATATTGGATCCTAAAACACTTTTTTTATCAGTACTGAATAGTTTAATGGAGTTATTTTGCTAAAATGGCAACTTAAAAGGGTACCATTACAGTGTGGAAATAGCTCCCCAAAATATTTGTTAAGTGTTGCTTATATTTATTGAAGTCTTAGCCCACTCTTATAAGCACTGAAAAGTACAGGTATTTTGTTAAGATGACGCCTTAAAATGCCGCCATTGCAATGTGGAAATCCAAAAAAAATTCTGATCAGGCTCTCAAAAAGTACAGGTATTTTGTTAAGATGACAGGTTAAATTGGCACCATTGCAATGTGGAAATTCAACAAAATTTCTGATGAGGCTCTGAAAAAGTACAGGTATTTTGTTAAGATGACACCTTGAAATGGCACCATTGCAATGTGGAAATTCAAAAAAATTTCTGATGAGGCTCTGAAAAAGTACAGGTATTTTGTTAAGAAGATGACACCTTAAAATGGCACCATTGCAATGTGGAAATTCAAAAAAATTTCTGATGAGGCTCTGAAAAAGTACAGGTATTTTGTTAAGAAGATGACACCTTAAAATGGCACCATTGCAATGTGGAAATTCAAAAAAATTTCTGATGAGGCTCTGAAAAAGTACAGGTATTTTGTTAAGAAGATGACACCTTAAAATGGCACCATTGCAATGTGGAAATTCAAAAAGTTTCTGATGGGGAGGGGGCGCATCCCCCTCCCCATGCCCTCCCCCTACGGGTCTCGGCGCTACGCGCCTCACGAGCGTCCTTCGGACGCTCGATTGTCTTTCCCCCCCAGAAACCTGAATTCCCCCCCCAGCGGAGGGGGACTAGATTAAACACTGCCTACTGATCAACAGACAAAATGGCGTGTGGCTATTGTGCATTTTCAGTCTAGGCCTACGTGAGAAGCATAATAGGCATATAGACCTATAGGCCTACCCGCGAAGTATGCAGCGGCTTGCGAGTGCGTCGAATTATTATTTGTGTTGGTCCAAAGAAACCAATTTCTTTTGGGATTTGAAGGACGGACATGCGCCGTGACCCTGCGGTTGACCCGTGACGTCGTTGCTGACGTTCTCGAATCTGCAGTCTTTGCGCATTAACACGATCAACACAATTTCCATTTTGGGGGCGTGTCAGCTAATTTAATCAGTGCACGCCGATTGTCGTACAGCGACGTAAGTAGGCCAGGTGCAAATTGCCGCGCGGCGTCTGCACAGGTGATTGTCTGGACAGCACGTGACGTCTAGACGAGCGTACGTTAATTGTACAAGAAGGGAGTGGAAGAGAAGAAGGAGAGTTGCGTGTTGAGAGCCGTTGAGATAGGCTGTAAGAGTTGTTGTTGAGTTGCGATAGAGTAGACTGATGAAGATAGTAGTCGTGTAGTTGTTATGATAACGCAAGTGTAGTCATTGTTGTGTTGTTGCTGATCGTTTTACTTTATATCGGATTTTGGAGTATAATAAGAAGAGTTAAACACGTCGTCGTTGTTGGTTAACAAAACAGTGAAAGACTGTAGATTCTTTAACCTAGCCTTTTAGCTAATGAAACAGTTATCTAGGGATAGGCCTACGCTACCACGAACTTATACGAAGAAGCTTCCGAAGAGACTGAAGGTCACACGTAGAGAAGAAGAGGGAAAAGACTTGTGACATTTGGTGTCGTTGCGGTGAGATAACGATCCAAGTTGCAGGATAACGATCCAAGTTGCAGGAGAACGATCGTAGTTACGAACGGAGGGATTCTATTCAATCAACAGACGTTGTGGAGGAACGGACGCTGTGAATTTATCGAGGAGCCGAGCACACGGGAGAAGCAACGATACATCGAGCATCCGTACGACAGTGAGAAACGACAACACAACGACTACAAGGTAGAAAAACTTGCTTGTCTATTGAAGTGTGCATAAAGAATTGAAGTCAGTCAATTGCAAACATTTGAAGAGTAGTCTACTAATTTATCGAGCATCTGTAAAGTAAAGAAGTAAGATGGAGAAACTTACGGAGAAAAAGCAAGCAAATATTAAGAAAATGTCTACTGATAGACTGATAAAACTGCTAATTGAAGCAGATCTAGACGCAGAAGAAGTCGAACAAATGTCGAGGGAAGAATTGATGAGAAATTTAGCCGAGGTTTGGGCTAAGAAAGAAGAAGAAGGTGCTGTCGGAGGCGCTGCGGAGAAGCCAGTGGAGAAGCCTGAGGCACCGATGTCTATGGAGGCGTTGCTGCAATTCATGATAATGAAAGAGGAGCAGCGTAAACAAGAGGAGAAAGAGCGTAAACAAGAAGAAAAAGAGAAAGAAGAGCAGCGCAGACAAGAGGAGAAAGAGCGTAAACAAGAGGAGAAAGAGCGTAAACAAGAGGAGAAAGAGAAAGAGGAGCAACGAGCGGAAAGAGCAGAAAAATTAGAAAGGATAAGACAACAAGAGATAGACATGCAGAAGCAACAGTTCCAGCTTCAGTTAGAACAAATGAAAATAGATCGTGACGAATCAGAACGAAGAAGGATGGAGTTAATGATAGAGTACGAAAAAGCAAGAAAAAGCGATGAAGAAATACGAAAGCAGCAGATTGAGGACAAAAAGGCTCGCGAGGAAGAAAAAGAAAAGATGCGTTTACAAGAACTGGAGAGAGCAGAAGAAATTCGTCAGGAAGAATTTCAAGCCGGAAAAGACAATTTGGAAAAAGCAGAAAGAGAAAGAGAAGAGCAGATGCAGTTAGAACAAAAGAAACTTGCTATCAAGGAGGCTCAACTTAAAGAAATGGCCATTGAAAAAGAAGAACGCAGAAAGCAGTTAGAACTGTTGCAGCAGAAGATTGAACAAGAAGAACTGCGGAGAATCGAAGATCAAGATCGACTGAAGAAGAGGGACGAAGATGATCGTAAGAGCCGGGAAGTATCAGAACAGATTAGGCTCAAAGAAAGTGAGACAATGGTGTCCAAGATTAAGAAGATAGGTGACGCAATGAAGCATGTGTTACCGAAGATGCCGTATGATATGATGGAAGTGCCATTATATTTTGAAACAGTTGAAAATGCATTCAATAGCTTCGCTGTGGAAAAGCAATATTGGGTGAAATTGTTGTTGCCATTGATGACCCCGAGAGCGCGAACGGTATTGAATCGATTGTCATTTGAGAATTTAGATAAATACGATGCAGTGAAAGAGCACTTGTTGAAGGAATTCAAGTTAACAGCTCGTGAGTACAGGTCAAGGTTTGCAGATGCTAAGAAGACAGCCGAAGAAACGTATACGATGTTCACGGCTAGGCTGAAGAACCTGTTGAATTATTATGTCCGAAGTAGACGAGTGGACAAAGACTACGAGAAGCTGTTTGATTTGTTAGTGGCGGATAAGCTGAAAGAATGTTTACCACCAGGTCCACTACAGTTTGTCTTAGCAAAAGAGGGCACAGAATGCTTGGAAGCTAGTAATGTTGCAGATCTCGCAGATATACATGTAAACAATCGGATTGGTGTGATGTTCCAAGACAAACCGAAATTTGAAGCATGGGACAATAGTCCAAAGCAACCCAAGTGGAACAAGGATAGCAAAGACACCGGAAGCCAAGCCAAGAGTAATGATGCAAAGAAAGATGATTATTCTGGAAAGCAGTGGTCGCAAGATAAACAACAGTCAACGTGGGACAGACAAGCCTACAATCGAACTCCGCCGCTGGGACGCCCAACAGAAAGTAATGCATCTTACACGCCGTACAACAAGTGGGAGAACAAGGAGCAAAGAAGTTTTATCAAGAAGCGTTGCCACAATTGCAATTCTGATAAACACCTAATAAAACATTGCCAAGCACCAGGAGCGGCAAATCTGAGGAAGAACTTTAGCAGAAGTGCAGAAAATCTTCGAGTAAACCAGATACAAGTGATAAATGCACCTCCTGGTTGGGAAGAACAATGCAACCAAGAAACAGAAGTAAAGTCAGTGATGAAGTGTACGCCGCAGTTCACCATACTGAAAGAAGCGATAAAGACTACTTCCATTGCAGAAAGTTGTCGAGAAACAAAAAGTAAAGAGGAGTGTCAACGCATAAAGAAGATATCGTTGCAGCATGTAAATGTGGAGATACGTGGGACTGATGGGCGGCCTGTGCAAGTCGAGGCGTTGATTGACTCGGGGACCGAGATACCAGTAATCAACGAGGAACTACTGAAAGGAACGACAGTAGAAGAAATCGGCAGAGTTCATTTGCAATGTGTAGCTGGAGAGCCGATTCCAGCTAAGTTGGTGAAAATCGAAGTGCGGATGAGCGGTCGTAACGAAGGAACAGCTACAGAGGACAGGACAATAAATATCGCGCCATATTTAACTTTAGTGTGTGCCAGCATTTCAGCAGAACTGTGTAAAGAAAATCCAGAAAAGTTCCTGCTACATCCAGAGATAATTGCAGAACTGAAAGAGGTTCCACCAATCAGTATATTGCAAGGAGAGCTACAAGCGAATGTGACTACAAGAGCACAAAGTCGGAGAGCAGAAGTCGAAGACGGAGAAGATGAAACGATAAACGAAAGTTCGCAAGAAGATGACACGGAAAGCGAAGATGAACTCAGCATCCAAGATGACGAAAGAACAACATCTGAGAACAATGAAACTGAAGAAGAGATGGCTGCATGTGAACGAAATGATAGTGAAGATTCCGGAAGCGACGCTGAACTGGAGACAAGTATGAGGGACTTGTTCACAGAGAATTCGAACGATGAAAGACAGCTGGAAGATGCGAAGAAATTCGAGGAGCAGCAGAGAAATGACGAGTCACTGAAATCGTGGTGGAGGATCGCTGAAGACCAAGGATCAGAGTTTAGCGTGGTGAATGGATTGCTGTATAAGAAGCATCAAATGCTGGATCAGCTTGTGTATCAGTTGGTGTTACCGAAAGAGAGAAGAATTCAAGTAATGGAATTAGCTCACGAGTCAGTATTTGGCGGACACTTGGGAGAAGAGAAGACACGAGAGAGAATCAAGTTGTCCTTTGTCTGGCCAAAGATGCGTCGAGACGTGGTGAAATTTTGTAAGTCCTGTGAGAAGTGTCAGCTGAAGGCACGAAGTTTGGTGATGGATCGAGTGCCGATTACACCAATTCCAAGGGAAGATGTTCCATTCCGACGGATGGCTATGGACGTGGTAGGCCCAATAGAACCGAAGTCAGCAGCTGGGCATAAGTATTGCTTGTGCATAGTGGATTCATGTACAAGATGGCCGACAATCTTCTTGCTGAAGTCATTGACTGCTAAGGCTGTGTGCGAAGCTTTGATGAAGCTTTTCATTGACGTGGGGGTGCCGTCTGTGATCACCAGCGACAGAGGCACGAATTTTACAGCCAGTCTTACAAGAGATTTTTTGAAATTGATGGGATGCTGTCCACGATTCGATTCACCGGGGCATCCAGAGGCAGCCGGATTAGTCGAGAGATGGAACCAGACGTTCAAGAAGATGGTACATCATGTCATTGTGGAAAATCCAAGACAGTGGCATAAAATCATTCCGTTTACCGTATGGGCATTGAGAGAAGTTCCCAACGCAACGACAGGAGTGGCACCATATCTGCTGGTGTATGGAAAAATGCCAAGAGGACCATTAACTATCTTAAAGGAAAGCTGGACCAAAGAAATAAATCTACCGCCAAACATTGGAGTACAACCAGCAAAGTACCTGAAGAACTTAAGAGCAGACATGGAGAAAGCTTTGATATTTGCTGAGAATTGTGCAGAGGAAAAGCAAAAACAATACGCCAGTCAATACAACAAGAGGGCCAAGGATAAAGAATTCGAACCAGGAGAAAACGTCATCGTCCTGTATCCAACGTCAACCAATAAATTGATCTCACGATGGCATGGTCCATGTACAGTGCTACAAAGAAGATCCAAGTATTCGTATCTGGTGGACATGAATGAAAACGGCCGACGAATCGTCCATGCCAACAAAATGAGGAAGTTCATCGCAAGAACATTATCGTGTGGTCTCATCGTGGAAGAGGACGACGAATTCGGATCAGTGGTAGAGCTACCATTGAAAGAAGACCATGCAGAGACGACACAGAAATCGCTGCAATTGGACTATGAACAGATCGGACATCTTACGAGCGAGCAACAGAAACAGCTACTGGATGTACTGAACCGATATGCAGACAGATTTTCGGACAAACCTGGATTATGTACATTGGTAGAACACGAAGTGGTGCTGAGACCAGACTTTCGAGAGAAGGAGTTCACGGCTTATCGAATACCGTTGATATACCGCGCAGAAGTGGACAAACAAATACAAGAGATGCTGAAAGCAAACATCATTCAGCCGTCGTCGAGCAGAATGGCAAGTCCGCTGGTCATCGTCAAGAAGAAGGACGGATCCTTGAGACTCGCGTGCGACTACAGGTACGTGAATTCATATACTGAAAATTGTCGATACCCCATGCCGATCGTCAACGATGTGCTGAGCAAAGTCGGGAAATCCAAGTTTATTTCCGTCTTGGACTGTCGCAGTGCTTACTGGACTTGTCCGGTGAAGAAATCCGACCAATGGAAAACCGCATTCGTTACCCATAATGGACTGTACGAATTTACACGTGTCCCTTTTGGAATGATTAACTCTGGACGGACTTTTGTAAAAGCCATAAACATGATTTTGCAACCGATTGATGCATTTACTGAACCCTATGTTGATGACATTGCAGTCCATTCTGATGATTGGAACATTCATTTGAAACATTTAGAATTGTTTTTGAAACAAATAAGACTGCATAATGTAACTTTGAACTTGAAGAAATGTGTGTTTGGTAAGAGTGAGGTGAAATTCATCGGTCACCTCATTGGTTCAGGGAAGAAGATGATGAATCCAGATAGGATTGACAGTTTGATTAATTTAAAAAACCCTGAAACGAAGAAGCAAGTGAAGCAAATGTTAGGATTCTTTGGTTTCTACAGACAATTTATTTGTAATTTTGCTGAGATTGCTAAACCATTGACAGATTTAACTAGCAAGCAGACACCTGAGAACATTATTTGGACTCAGGACCACCAGAAATCTTTTGATTCTCTTAAAGAAATTGTTTTATCGAATGTTATTCTGTACATGTTCGAGGTTGGCAAACCATTTAATTTGTACTGTGATAGCAGTGATTTTGCTGTGGGGGCTGTGCTGTCACAAGTGGACGATGAGGGGATAGAACGTCCCGTTTCATTTATCAGCCAGAAGCTGACAGATACCCAGAGGAGATGGGCGACGATTGAGAAGGAAGCCTATGCAATCATATGGGCTTTAAACAAATTGAAAGAAATCATTATTGGTTCCAAGATTAATGTGTTCACTGATCATAATCCTTTAGTTTATTTGACTGAGTCAATGTCGAAGTCTGCTAAGTTAGTCAGATGGTCTTTATCATTGCAAAATTTTGACATTCTGTTGAACTATAAGAAAGGAAAGTTGAATGTAGTAGCAGACTGCTTATCGAGATTGTAGTATAAGGTATTTTGTGATTGCATTTAGTATAAGAATTGTTTGTATTTAGTTTAAGCATTATACGTTCGCTAATTTTTAAGATTAATTAGCTCTCTTCAAAAGAAAGGAAGGAGGTAATGTCAGCTAATTTAATCAGTGCACGCCGATTGTCGTACAGCGACGTAAGTAGGCCAGGTGCAAATTGCCGCGCGGCGTCTGCACAGGTGATTGTCTGGACAGCACGTGACGTCTAGACGAGCGTACGTTAATTGTACAAGAAGGGAGTGGAAGAGAAGAAGGAGAGTTGCGTGTTGAGAGCCGTTGAGATAGGCTGTAAGAGTTGTTGTTGAGTTGCGATAGAGTAGACTGATGAAGATAGTAGTCGTGTAGTTGTTATGATAACGCAAGTGTAGTCATTGTTGTGTTGTTGCTGATCGTTTTACTTTATATCGGATTTTGGAGTATAATAAGAAGAGTTAAACACGTCGTCGTTGTTGGTTAACAAAACAGTGAAAGACTGTAGATTCTTTAACCTAGCCTTTTAGCTAATGAAACAGTTATCTAGGGATAGGCCTACGCTACCACGAACTTATACGAAGAAGCTTCCGAAGAGACTGAAGGTCACACGTAGAGAAGAAGAGGGAAAAGACTTGTGACAGGGCGTGATAATTGCGATGGGAGCGACACCCAGCGGTGAAATCAGCGAATGTATGCCGCGAGATAAGGCACAGCATTGATTCTAAATATCATACAAACTATTCTGATAATTATTATGGATTGGTAAATGTATTGTGCGCATAATATTCATACGGAACTTGTTTACTGGATGAGACTGAACTACATTTTGCGTGGAAATTTTGTGTGGAGTGTGGACGTGCATGTAACCGCGAAAGCATCAAAAATATTATTATGGTATCACTATCACTTCCAATCACCTCCAGTCTCTCCAAGTCTTCAAATATATGAAATCACAGAGTGAAGCAACTATTGTATTGTATTGTATTGTAATTAAAACATTTATAAAGCGCCTCTCGAGAAGCAACGTCAGTGTCCTATCAATAACCTACGATATAATATTATAGACTCACGCAGGCCTACCTACGTCTCCCAGCAAAAATATCGTCGCAAACTCCGGACATCCCACAATGCCCGATCATTCTCTTAAGCGCGCATATATCTTAGTATTATTCGTTCCCATCATTCTCGTGCGCCACCACCACCACTACCACCTCCACCACCACCACCGCCACCACCTCCACCACCGCCACCGCCACCACCACCACCTCCACCACCTCCACCACCTCCACCACCACCAACAACAACAACAACAGCAACCACCATCATCACCATCACCATCTCCAATATTATCATCATGATTGTGATGACTATCATCATCATTACCATTAATAATCAGCATCATTATCACAATCATCATCACCGTCTTGTAGCATCATCATCATCAGCAGCATCAGCAGCATCCCAGTCCATCCATCGTCGTCGTCTTAATCGTTTTCGTTCGTTGATCATCAAATAATTCATCCGCTGAAACTCGATCCTTTGTCCAAATTTCGGCTGCTTTTCATCGACTGTCGACGACGCCACTTGAGATGCTTGAAGTGGAGAAGGAGGAGAAGGAGGAGGAGGAGGAGGAGGAGGAGAGGAGGAGGAGGAGGAGGAGGAGGAGGAGGAGGAGGAGAAGAATGTGGAGGAAGATGAGGACGAGGATGAAGAAGAGGAAGATGACGAGGAGGAGGAGGAGAAGGAAGAGGAGGACTAGGAGGAGAAGGAGGACGAGAAGGAGAATGATGAAAAGAATGTGGAGGAAGATGAGGACGAGGACGAATAAAAGGAAGATGACGAGGAGGAGGGGAGAAGGAGAAGAGGAGGAGGAGGAAAAGTAGGAGAAGAATGTGGAGGAAGATGAGGACGAAGAAGACGAGGAGGAGAGAAGAAAGGAGAGGAGAAGGGGAGAAGGAGGAGGAAAAGAAGAATAACGAGGAGGACGAAACGGAGGAGGAAGGAGGAGGAGGACGAGGAGGAGGAGCAGAAGGAAGAGACGAGGAGGAGGAGGAGAAGGACGAGGTGAAGGGCGACGACGACGAAGCGGAGGAGGAGAAGAAGAAGAAGGAAGAGAATGATGAAGAATGATGATGACGGTGAGGAGGAGTGTGGATCCGGTTCCTCTGCAGTTCATGATTACCTACCAACAGATGTCGCTCTCCACTTTGCTATATTTATACTTCCGGCATATATAGGCCTATATATAACATTATTTTATATATACACACATACTGTATAATTATATCTAATAATCTATGTATATATACAGGGTGGGCCAAAAGTATTTGTTCAACTTTGAAGGCCTATAACTTAGGCAGTTTAGCAAGTAAGTGTATGCTTAATGCATCAAATTAAAGGTCGTTATATCAGCTATAAGTCCGACAAATTTCATTACGGTAGCTTGCACTACGCGCCATATAATTAGTGTGTACCGCACCTACCTTGTTTTCTGACGTAAACAATAATTTTCTCATTGCGCCGTTAACAGAAAATGACACTTTGAAAGCCTATAACTTAGGCAGTTTAGCAAGTAAGTGTATGCTTAATGCATCAAATTAAAGGTCGTTATATCAGCTATAAGTCCAACAAATTTCATTACGGTAGCTTACATTACGCGCCATATAATTATTGTGTACCACACCTACCTAGTTTTCTGACGTAAACAATAATTTCATCATTGCCCCGTTAACAGAAGATGACAGGACTTTGATTCGAATTTTAAGAATCGAAAAACATTTAAATGCATATCAAATGATGAATGAATTTCCTGCTAGAAACTGTAATAAAAACAATCTCAACCGATTAATTAGACAAATTGACGCGAGTGCAAGTTCTAAACGTAAACCTGTTACTGGCCGTCCTCGTTCGGCACATACCGCTGACAACATCGCTCATCGTTCTCGTCATACCGTGGAGTTTTTGAACGCGAACGTTCCTGAGTTCATCGAACCACATAACTGGCCGCCTAATAGACATGACTTAAACCCCGTTGATTACTCAATCTGGGGTGCTTTGCAGCAACGGGTTTATTGTGAACGGATAGTAAACGTCGAGCATCTGAAGCGCGCGTCATCACTCGTTGCTGGATTCAGATCAGCCAGGAACTCATCAATGGAGCCATAGATCAATGGGCACGTCGCATTCATGCAGTCATTCGAGCTTGTGGAAGACACATTGAATATTTATTTGACTAAATAATTCTTGGATTTCTTAATGGCTATCAATAATGCAAACTTGCAAAGACTACTTTTCCAGGTATTGTGTTTTTGCAAGATAGACGAATTAAAATCATTGTAAACTGATACATATTCAGTACAGCAGTTTTACGCAATTATTATTAAAGCTAAAAATATAAATTTTTGACCAGTTGTAGCTGATATAACGACCTTTAATTTGATGCATTAAGCATACACTTACTTGCTAAACTGCCTAAGTTATAGGCTTTCAAATCTGTCATCTTCTGTTAACGGCGCAATGATGAAATTATTGTTTACGTCAGAAAACAAGGTAGGTCCGGTACACAATAATTATATGGCGCGTAGTGCAAGCTACCGTAATGAAATTTGTCGGACTTATAACTGATATAACGACCTTTAATTTGATGCATTAAGCATACACTTACTTGCTAAACTGCCTAAGTTATAGGCCTTCAAAGTTGAACAAATACTTTTGGCCCACCCTGTATATATGTGATGTAAAACGGTCATCTAAAATTCTAAATGGATCTAATTAATATGTCCAGCGGATCATTTGGCAACTTCCATTCGTCATGTATAACCCACCTTCAACTTATAATCGGCTTTATATTATTACCTCACTTTCTCTAATATGCCGATATGGCTATAATCTTGTACAGTAGTATAGTGTACAAAGTATACACAATAGGCTATATACACGAAGTTTAACCGCTACGTAATGCAATACATTCATTCATTCAGAGCATTTATATAGCGACCCTTAAAGAAACTACTCAGAGGCGCTCACAGCCCAACCACGACCAAAGAAAAGGACTTGAGAGAGGAAAAGGATTTATAGGCTAACACAGTCGTGGTTGACCAGTGTTCACACGCCGATGGCCGATGCGCCGCACCTATTTCCAATACAGTACAATACAAGAATTGCAATTATTTTCAATACTGTTCACCCTCACAGGATTCAGAAGTGTACACAAGATCGCATGCACCGTGATCGGCAGATTGGCTCTTTCGTCTTGTAGGCCTATTATAGGCTTACCTCTGCGGCTATGGGCGGAGACTTTGTCTACAAGTTGCGGGGGGGACGAAGGAGTGAGTAGCCGAAGGACGGACGCGACATTTTGGGCGGACGAACGGCCGAGACGCCGACGAAATTTTTCATTTTCGTCGACCAACATTTCTGGCGACCATTTGCTTTAGTCATTTGTCCAAAATTTCCAGAAAAATACAATTTTCTCTGTCAAAAAAGCTGACGACCTTTTCTAGTCATCTAATGTCTAATTTTTCCCCTGTCAAAATAGCTTACATTAGGCTATAGGGCAATTCCACCGTCACTGACGTAACATTCAGACAGAAATGTTGCATCGTGTTTAATTCTAGCAGACTATCATATCACTGCTTTGCCAAAAATTTTATGCCACATTATTTAACTATATAAGCCTTCTTAAAAGACAAAAAATATTTGGCAGGAAACATTTATGGGTATTTTTTAAAACAGTTTTTGAGTGTCGTCACTGACGTAACGCATTTTGGACACCAAAATTATTGCAATTCATGTAGGCCTACGCATCAAAATCTTCTGAAATATCGCTGCAAAAATTTTATTAAAGTTTTTAAAATTATTAGTACAAGTTGTGGCATACATAGAAAGTTAAAAATTCTTATCCAAAACTCACTTAGTCATAATTTCACTGCTGATTAGATGTCACTGACGTAACATTAAAATGTCACTGACGTAACGCTTCCGAAAAGACAAATACTACTTGCAGTAAATTTACTAGTTATGGTTCACAAGTATGTAGGAATACTTTATAAATCATCCAGTGTTGTTGGATACTGCAATGTGTTCACCTAGAGTGGAAAAGCCCCTTCTGTTTACCACTAGGCTGTTGGCTTCATATTCACTAATGTCTTTGCATTTCCACAAGTTTGAACACCGAAATAGCAGCTCATGGACTGATTTAATCGATATTTCATTGCTTTCTCGTAGTGTAGAAAGCAAATTCTTCAAATCAACCTGACATTTTCGTGATACTTGTAGCAACAAACATTATGATACTTACACTCACTGAAAAACAAGTTTTTGACACAGAATTTTGCAGAATTTTGTTTTGGTTTCTGTGTCCCATTTTCCGTGGAATTGCCCTATAGTCTTTACTTATAGTAATATTACCACGATTAACCAATTAACCACTCTCAAAATGTATAGGATGCTATTTAGGAATGTTTCTCTTCTTAAATTTGGGGGGACATGACCATAGACCGCGTCCCACCAATCACAAACATTGAAGGAGACCGTCCCTCCTGTTCCCCCCCCCACCTTCCCAAGTCTCCGCTCATGTATGCGGCGACCCAAGGTTCAAACCCGTATAGGCCTATATTTTCACCAGTAGGGCCTATTAGATTAATATGTCAGATTTAAAACGGTGTTTGAATTTTAAAAATCGATGAATATTTGATATTGATTTTCATATTCACAAAATGGGTATTTTTTCTCCCCGTACACAGTGTAGATGAACTTTGCAATTGCAAGGGACGTTGTGCGCGTGAATACACGCAGTCAGTTTGACGCTGTCGTCGGTTTATTTTCTTCTATTTAATCGGATCTCAAGATCAGCGTTGACTCGAAGATGGCGGCCTGCACTCGCCTCTTCCACGACCAGCGTTGCCACTATAAAAAATGAAAAAACCCAAGTTGGAGGGTCGAAAAACCCAAGAAAACTCAAGTTGCCCAAATCTTGGAAAATTTCCACAATTTCCCGTCCGAAAAGTCTGATGAAATTTTTTTAGTCATCCGGACCAAAAAATTAAATTTTCTCGGTTGAAAATTCTGACGACTTTTTTAGTCATCCGGTCCAAATCTCTCAAAAATGTCCACAATTTACTTACAATTTACCGATTTTCCTCAAAAAAGCGCAAAAAACCCAAGTTCTTTCCGAAAAAATCCCATTTCCCAAGTTCGGATCGAAAAACCCAAGATCTTGTGGAAAAAACCCAAGGAGTGGCAACGCTGTCCACGACGATGCATATTATTTACCAAGAGGCTTCATGCACTGAGTCATAGGTGCTCGCGATGGACGCCTGACGCCCTCTGGTGTGCTGCTGAACCGACATCTCGTGTTGAATTCTCTGCAAACGGAGGTCAACTGTGTTTGCATTCAAAGCGTTCAATTACACACGAACAAACATTGCATGCCGAAAACAACGGATTGCAGTCAGTCAGTCAGTCGGTCGGTCGGTCGGTCGGTCGGTCGGTCGGTCGGTAGGTCGGTCGGTAGGTCGGTCAGTCAGTCAGTCAGTCAGTCAGTCAGTCAGTCAGTCAGTCAGTCAGTCAGTCAGTCAGTCAGTCAGTTAGTCAGTCAGTCAGTCAGTCAGTCAGTCAGTCAGTCAGTCAGTCAGTCAGTGTAACAATGCACATACATAGGCCTACAAATAATATAATTGCACATTTGAGATGACCATTATTAATGATGGAGCTAAACGTTGTCTCTAAGTTGTCTCTGAACTCAATGCAGGTTTTCCACCTCAGTACATATAGGCTACCACAGTGTGCCCTCCATAAACGCCGTGACCATTCGGAATCTGACCTTGCAACGAAACTGGACATTCTTTTCATAATTATAGCATTATTTTGATAATGAAACCGGAACTAGTCTTCTCCAACTGGCGCATACTGCCCAGGGCCTTTTACGTGCAGTTGTACAAAAATGTGCAGTTCTAAATGGATTTGTGCAGTTGTAAAAGCACTTCTGTGCAGTGAAAAGTAGTTGAAAAATGCCATTTCCCTCCGATTGGGAGTAGTTTACCATGGAGAATGGGAAAGAAAATAAGGGGTTCTAAAAATTCCTTTAAAACAACCCTGATACAGCTAACTAAAATGTAAATTAATTTTTTATTCCATAAGAAACAAGTTCGTGACACAGAAAAGCGTATACGAGCGGTAAACACACGTCCCCTTCCATGGCATATAGCCCGAGTGTTAGGCCTAACACTTTAAACAGGGTGCGTGTCGTAGTCAGCTTCTTCAATGCTGGCTTAGTTAAGAAATTTTGATTTCTTAACGAGGACACGTTCCGTATACATGGTGGGGTTGACTGGCATGTAACCTATTCAAACGGGAGAAATCTTCTCACCAGATGAATTCATTGAGAGAGGATTAGGGCCGAGACCGTATGCGGATAGTTAGATAAAAATCTTGTGGATACACAGCTACGAGATGCATGCCTGATATGAACAGACATGACAATTACTCGAGCACTCTAACGACAGATTTTTATGGCTGTGAAGCGCATCAAAACTGTGAATCAGTCTATCTGTCTCTCCATGTGTCTGTGACTCTGTGTATCTGTATATACATGTCTCTACTCGCTACCTGCATGTCTATACGTTTATGTCTGTATATCCATCTGTGTATTTGTCTGCCTGTCTGTCAGTCTGTGTGTCTCTGTCTGTCTGTTTGTCTGTCTCTGTGTGCCTCTGTCTGTTTGTCTGTCTTTGTCTGTGTGTCTCTGTCTGTTTGACAGTCTGTGTGTCTCTGTCTGTCTGTCTTTGTCTGTGTGTCTGTCAGTCTGTGTGTCTCTGTCTGTCTGTCTTTGTCTGTGTCTCTGTCTGTTTGACAGTCTGTGTGTCTCTGTCTGTCTGTTTGTCTGTCTCTGTGTGCCTCTGTCTGTTTGTCTGTCAGTCTGTGTGTCTCTGTCTGTTTGTCTGTGTGTCTCTGTCTGTCTGTCTTTGTCTGTCTGTCTGTCAGTCTGTGTGTCTCTGTCTGTCTGTCTGTCTGTCTCTGTGTGTCTCTGTCTGTCTGTTTGTCTGTCAGTCTGTGTGTCTCTGTCTGTTTGTCTGTGTGTCTCTGTCTGTCTGTCTTTGTCTGTCTGTCTGTCAGTCTGTGTGTCTCTGTCTGTCTGTCTGTCTGTCTTTGTCTGTGTGTCTCTGTCTGTTTGACAGTCTGTCTGACTGTCTGTCTGTCTGTCTGTCTGTCTCTGTCTGTCTGTCCTGTGACTCCTGTCTGTGCAGCTGTCTGTTTGAATTGATTCGACGTGGATGAAAAAATTCAACTTCCGGTCTCAATACGATGGAAATAAATTGTCGAGGAAATTAATCTTTGGCACCATTTGCTCGAGTTTAATTGAATTGATGATATCCTCCTCTCCGGTGATATGAATTTGTTTGGCGCCGCTTCATCTTATATATCTTCACTCCTCTTCTTCGTTTCGTCCCTTTCACAATCTCAACTGAAGCTATCACCAATCAACCACGACTCATTTCTTCCACGTTTTCTTTTTAAACGCTGTCCAAAATATTATTCCAGCCTTTCACAGGATCTCCATTTCTCATCGAACAGGTGCTGCTGCTGCTGCTGCTGCTGCTGCTGCTACTTGGAAACGACTTTCACAATTTCACTGGAATGATTATTATATTATATGCAATCTCTCTCTGTCTCTGTCTGTCTGTGTCTGTCTGTCTTTCATTCACTCTCTCCTTCCATCTCTTTCTCTTTCATTTTCTGTCTCTCTGTCTCTTTGTGTCTCTGTCTGTTTGTCTGTCTGTGTCTGTACGTCTGTCTTTCACTCACTCTCTTTTCCCCTCTCTTTCTCTTTAATTTTCTGTCTCTCTGTCTCTTTGTCTCTCTCTCTCTGCCTCTGTCTGTTTGTCTGTCTGTGTCTGTCTGTCTGTATATTTGTCTGCGTGTGTGACAATAAGGTTTTATATATATATACACATATAAATATATATATATATATAAATTGGGTTGCTGATTTTTATGATCAATTGAACGATTAATTGATAAAAA